>JAMXBB010000005.1:62314559-62914559 GCA_024138015.1 Lumnitzera littorea | reverse complement strand
CAGGATTATACCGAAGAGACTTCTACACCAGCAAAAGAAGAAATTTTTTTCTGATGTGAAACATTATTTTTGGGATGATCCTTACCTGTTTAAAGTATGTGCAGATCATGTCCTTCGAAGTGTGGTCATTCGAAGGTGTGTACCACACTTCGAAGGCTGGAGAATTTTGAGCCACTGTCATTTGGGGCTTACGGGTGGGCATCATAGTGCCAATAGGACAGCTCACAAGGTCCTAGAGGTAGGATTTTATTGGCCTACCTTATTCAAAGATGCCTAGAGATATGTTGAGAGTTGTGATCGTTGCCAACGAGTGGGGAATATATCCCGTAGGGATGAAATGCCACAAAACCCCATCATTGAGGTTGAGGTATTTGATGTGTGGGGGATCGATTTCATAGGTCCTTCCTCGAACTCCAATGGAAACAAATATATCCTAGTAGCTATTGACTATGTCTCTAAGTGGGTAGAAGCTAAAGCCTTACCTACTAATGATGCTAGGGTAGTAAAAAAATTCTTGAAAGGCCTATTTTCTTGATTTGGCACCCCTAGGACAATTATAAGTGATAGGGGAACACACTTTTGTAATGCTCAACTCGACCAAGTATTGAAACGTTATGGCGTTATACATAGGATAGCCACCCCGTACCATCCCCAAAGTAGTGACCAAGTGGAAGTTGCCAATCGCGACCTTAAGCGAATTCTTGAAAAAACCGTAGAGTATCATAGGAAAGATTGGTCAAACAAGTTGGATGATGCTCTATGGGCATATAGAACTGCCTACAAAACACCACTAGGGACCATACCCTACCGACTTGTATATGGCAAGGCTTGTCATTTACCGGTAGAGATAGAGCATAAGGCTTATTAGGCAATTAAGAGTGCTAATGTTGATTTTGAGTGTGCAGGTTCTCACAAGAAACTTCAACTGAACAAGTTAAAGGAATGGCGAGTAAATGCATATGAGAACTCCAAATTATACAAAGAAAGGGCTAAAAAGTACCACGATCAGTGAATCAAACGAGATCGACAATTTAAAGAAGGTGATCATGTTCTTTTGTATAATTCTCACTTTCGTTTATTCCTAGGTAAGCTGAAATCTAGGTGGTTTGGACCATTTACAATTACATGAGTTTTCCCGTATGGGACTATTGAAGTTACACACCCAGAGAAGGGCACATTTAAGGTAAATGGGCAATGGTTGAAGTTATACTTGAGTGAAAACTTGGAGCATGTTGGACGAGAGGAGTTTTATCTCCATCCGACAGAACTATCATGAGAAGATGTATCCCGTCAAGCTATCGACGTTAACTATAGCGCTTCTTGGGAGGCAACCCATGTTTAACTTTGTCTATACTTTAGTTCTTTAAGTTTTCTTCATTTTATTTTCCTTTTATCTAACTTTGCTTTGTTTCTTATATTTTCGTCATAACCTTTTCCCTTTTAGTTTTATTGTTTCTTTTTCTCTTTAGTTTTATTACTTTTATTTCTATAAGTTTCTTTTATCTTTAAATTAAATTCATGAAAAAAAAGAAAAAAGTTACACGGGTAAGGGACATAGTCGTGTCCCAGCCGATGTCCATCCAGGCCTTTAATCTGCCCACCCACAGAAAGTTACACAGGCGTGGGACACGGTCGTATCCCAGCCCGTGTCCGCCTAGATTTTGATTTTCTTCCCTAGGTACAAAAAGTTACATGGGTGTGGGACATAGTCGTGTCCCAACCCGGGTGCACCAAAAATTCCCACCCACAAATAGAGAGTTACACAGGCGTTGGACACGGTTGTGTCCCAGGCTGTGTGCGTCCAGACTTCATGATAGCACTCAACAAGTTACATGGGCGAGAGACACGGTTGTGTCCCAGCCCGTGTCCATCCAGTTTTCATGCACGTGAACAAAAAGTTACACGGGCATAGGACATGGTCGTATCCCAGCCCGTGTGCGTCCAGAACCCACACGACACATACAGTATGTTACACAGACATGGGATATGGTCGTATCCCAGCCCATGTCCTCCCAGGTGAGACATGATGAAGACAGTAAGTTATACAGGCAAGGGATACGATCGTGTCCCAGCCCATGTCGACCCAGCCTTACACGATTTTGCACACACCCGGTTTATTTAAACTAAAGACACTCTCTCACACACTTATAATCCAACATATCTCTCTCATATTCTCCCTCTTCTCTCCACAATTTTTTGCATTCCGAATCCTGCTCCAAGTAAGTTTCCTTATTGATTTTGCTCTATCTTCCTCTAGTTTTTGCAGTTTAGCTACTTACAATTTTTCTCTTGTGTGCACTGGTTCTTACACTTGGTCTGCATACTTATTTTGTTATTTCATAAACACCATGCACCATTGCCTTGTGTTTCTTGATCTTATATGCATTTTTTATGCCTCATTTAGTTAGATATTCATTGTGCTCTCTCAATTCCGAATTTTGTTGGCTAATTTGCTCATCCTTATTCATTCATGCTAGTTAGGGTTAGCAATAGGAGAAAACAATTCTGGGTCATTTAGCATCTTTTATATGTTGGGACGCCTGTGTTTCGAGCTAATTGTGGTATAGTAAATCTATTGTAGATTTAGTTGGATGCGTTTGCCACTTATTTCTTTTCCACCAACTAGTTTTCCAGTTGCACTCCACATGTTTGTTTAAATGCCCCAATGAGAATTCTGTTAACATTCTTCACTATTGCTCTTATTTTTCCTCTGCCTTCTTGACCTATGTGCGTATTTGATTTGGTTTGTTGATTCTTTTTAGGTATTCAAATGGCGAATCATGCTAAGCTTACCGTTCGCTAAAAATCAAAATTTGCAGCATCCTCTTCATCACAATCAGGAGCAATAGTTGAACCACTAGCTACTCTCCCCCCGATGGAGCACCCAATGCTCTAATTTAAGGAAGACTACCAGGTGCAACGATATCATTTACTTCAGCATAAGCCTTTTAGCGAGACCCTTTGGTTGGATTGGGATGTTCTTGCTCAATTAGAGCTCACCACAGAAATGAAGGAGCTCTTAGATGGTACCATTTGGGAGCACTTTTTATCCTTTGAAGCTCTAATTTATAAAGAGCTGACGTTGGAGTTTTTGTACACTTATAAACTTGATAAAGAGAGTGCTACTAGTATAGGCCCCAAACGCAAATTACATTTCACCTTGAGTGGCCACCCATTCCATTTGACCATTGCTCAACTAGGCAGATATCTTGGTCTATATGAAAAGAGACATACACGGACGGAAGAATTCCAACGTCTTTCGTGTCGTTTTCCTCGTGGCATCACAGCAGGGTCGTTTTGGAATGAGATTACTGTTGGCGATGCCTATGATGCAGCAAGGAGTAAGACCTCTTAATTAGTTAGGCCTGAATATCGGGTTCTTCACTAGCTCTTTTCGCATACATTGACTGGCAGAGGCCTCAGCACCAAGGTGGTTTCCAACAAGGATTGCCTCTATCTATACAGTGTCATTCATAAACATCCCATCAATCTCACCATCAAAATCACTGAACTTTTTAGCCACCAAGCCACTACTACATAGAAGAAAGGGCATATTTGTTGTGGCCCCTATATCACCTTACTTGTGCAGGCCATGCGGACTATGGTTGTTGTTTGGCTCTTACTTACCTTGGTCAACCACGTCACTCCTATGCACCTCAATTCATTCCAACTCATGAACCTCTTACCCACAAGACGTCAAAGTCGACACTCTCGCAGCAGCATATCTTAAGGTCAAACGTCTTCAACCAGCTTTGAAGACAAATTTTATTTATTGCTGTCTGAGGTTCGTTATATAAGAGAAAGTGTGGATAAACTTCATATCCGCCAGGACAAAATCAAAAAATTTCTTAAAATGAAAGAGTTGGCTACCCGTGAAGAGGATAGTGAGAGTAAGGAGGAAGATGATGAGGGTGGTGAGGAAGAGGCTGAGGAGAGTGGTGAGGATGAGGCGACTGGAGGAAGTGATGAGCATGTTGAGGGTAGTGACGATGATGATGATGCTACGATGGCTGAGGCACCATCTGATGAGGAAGATGAAGAGACGGCTTCCGATTCCTCTTCTTAGTTCATAATTTTTTGTGTTGTCTTTTGTTGGCCAAGGTTTGTGAACTCCGATATATATAATGATGATGCTTCTTCATTTTGCACTTCTTTTCGACTGGTAAGGAAGTATTGGTTTCTTTTTAGTACATATGTTTCCTTTTTCACTATGATGGTTTTTCTTGTTTCATTTCTTGCTGCTATGCTTTCTTAGTCGTACATTAGGGACAATGTATGTTATTAAGTGTGGGGAAGGGATATATATGAAATTGTTACTGCTTAGGAGACCAATTATTCACATTTGACCCAATTAATTTTTAAGTTAACTTGCAATAGGTGATTAACTGATATTAAGCTAAATCAACTATATCATCTTGATCATTATTGATCTTATTATACTTTACTAGAATTGATTAGTCAAATTTTTGGAGGGCAAAGTTACGAGTTATTTAGTTTAGGATTTTAAGACTTGAGATTGGAGCAACATCACTAGTTGAGAGTTAGTCATGGTTATTTTTAAATTTACTTTTATGTATACCTTTCTCTTAGAAATTTTTAAGAGCCCTATAATTTTTAGCAAACAAACAAACAAACAAATGAAATTCTTCTTTTGAGAAACCCCTGAAAAATCACAATGATTGGAGGTCAAAAGTAATAACAAGTGTATGAAAAGAAAAAATTGGCAAGGATCCATCTTGATCCATCAGAAGAGCAAGATTGAGCCCCAATGCCAATTTTAATGAAAAAAAAATTGATATGGATCGGCCTTAGTCCATCAGAAGAGCAAGGTTCTTTCCCGCTATCAATATAAGGAATAAGTTGGTATGGATCGGTCTTAGTCCGTCAGAAGAGCGAGATTCTTTCCCTCTACCAACACAATTGTGCTTAAATAAAGTAAATTCAAAAGGCTTCTCAACAAAAGCATGAACTAGGGGGATGATTAGAGGATGAGTGGATGTAAAATGTGTTTGTTTTAGATTATGGTGCTTGGTGAGATGGAAGAGAGAATTGTATACACTTTAGTCAAATGGACAAAATTTTTATGACTCTTTCTCGGTTGGCGAGATCTTAAATCTAATTTTTAGTTTAAGAATCCTTGGTTAAATGGCTCGGGTAAACTTTGATTTTCATAAATTAACTAGTGAACTCTAGTATTAAGTATTGTTGGAGCATTTGAATATGGTCAGATGAAATTGATTGACTTTATTATTGCAAGTTAGTTGAGAATGATTTTCTTACTTTTCTATGCGTCAAGTGTATTCGTTCACCGGTTTCCTAAATAGTAATAAATTTTGTTTAGCATTTCTTGTCCTGAAAGTTTGGTTTTGATTTACTTGCTTGAGGATAAGCAAATGCTCAAGTGTAGGCAAATTTGATAACTCTGATTTTAAACATATTTCACATGGTGATTTTATAATATTTCCCTTACATTTTTTGTTTTCTTTAAAGAAATTGATACTTAAGTGAGTAAAATTTTGATTTCAAGGTTAGAACGTGTTCTAAGATTGAAAACGAAGAAAAGGAATCAAGTTTCACTCAAATCGGAGTTCAAATGAAGAAGTTATGAAGTTTTGAAGTTACACAGTCTAAGATATAGCCATGTCCCTAGGCTGTGTCCATCCAAAAAAATTTGCCAAGTGCAGAAAGTTACATGACCTGAGGATACGGCCAAGTCCCAGGCCGTGTCTGGTGATGAAAACAGAATCCTTATAATACATATATAAAAGGACATATGAGGGTTTCAAGAGAGAAGAGACATTAGAGAAGACGAACAAGACACGAGAGAAGAGAAGAGACTTGAGGAGAAGGAGAAGAAAAAGGCGAAAGTAACACCAACTTCAAGATTGGAGAGATTTTTCATTAATCAAAGGGGTTTTTCATGTTTTATTTTATGTTTTTGATGGAACTCGTTTTTAGATTCATTATGATAGCTTAGAATTTGTGTATTTAGGATTATGGAACCTAGGGTTTCATGTGACTCTTAGGTTGATTTATAATTTTCAATAAAGTTTTTATCTTTTCTTGATTTAATTATGTTGTTTAATTGTTGATTAATAATTCTAGAGTATCAATTTATGATATTATGCATGATGATTGAGAAATTGCATGTGTAATTAGATCTTAGCATAATTGGAGAGAATTACATGTATACTTAGAGATAAGATACATGTTTCTTCCGAAAAGTTGATTATTTGTGTGGGAATTCATTATATATTAATGCAATTCTAAGTTATATTACTAAGTGAAGAGATTCCGGTAAATAATTTAGAATTAGGGTTAATATACTTAAGAAAGGTATTAGCTTTAATTGTGAATCCCTCCGGTCAAGAATAATAGAAACTGAATTGAATATATTTTAAGCGATCACATGTTAAACACTAGGGAAATAATTCCTAAATATGTTATTGCATACTTGAAGTCGTTCTTAGTTTTATTGCTTTCTAAATTGCTTAATCAAGTTTCATAATTAGTTTAGTTTGTTAATTTCAGTATTTTTAATTCATTCAAACCATCATAATTTTCTGGTTAGATAATAGAGCTAAGGTTAATATTAGTACTCAAAATCTTTGAGGAATCGACTCGGACTCACATCTACTATATTAAAATTGATAGGTGCACTTACTTGATATCATCAGTCATTCCTTTCCTTGGCTCAACTTGAACAAGTTGGCATAGAATAAGGGTTCTGGAGAATGTTGGCTCAAGTCGACTTAAATCACTTCTCCTCTTCTTTTCTACCCTTTACATTATCTTAATTGTCTCTTCCAAGGTATAAAACCCTTATACTTCTACAATATTGTGAATCTCATATTTGAGCCTAGGAATAAACCTTGATACTATGTAGGCCTCTAGTTCTTTTATGTCGACTCAAATCATAGACATCTAGAACTCTCTTACATAGTCATGAATAAACCAGCCTCCTTGGTGAAGTTCATGCAACTTTGCAAATGTATCTTATAAGTAGGTCTTGAGCACGAATCTACCCCTTAACAACCTTTTAATCTCATCTTAGGTCTTTACTCCTTGCCTTCCATCCCTTACTCTGGCTACTTTCAGATTTTTCCACCACAATGTGGCATACCCTGTAAGCTCCAATATAGCAAGTCAGACCTTGACAGCATATGTATACTCATAATAGTCAAATACCTTCTCGACCTTCTCTTCCCACTCTAAGTATTTTTCTATATCTCTACTTCCACTAAAGGGTAGGATCAAGACCTTGACATTATTAGTCCTCGAGAGGTTTAGCATTCTCGTTTTTGTGCTCGGCAATAATTGGCTTCTTCTTCTTCCTCACTATACTCTTCGGTACCTATCTCCTCATCAACTTCTTCAATCTCCTCTAACTCCAGTCTTCATCAAACAACTCAGTCTATAACTCCTTTAGCTCGAGAGGGTCGAACTAGGTGATTAGCTCAGTTACCTTGGTCATAGTATCTCTTAGAAGAATTTTCTAGTAGGTTATGGTGCTGTACTCCTTGACGTTATTATCTGTTAACTTGCATCGTGGTGACTGAGCCTTCAATGAGATTAGTAAGCCTATTAAGCTTATCATCAACTAATCTTAGAGTGTTACTACCATTATGACCATGACTAGATTGAGCACCATTACTCTAGTTAACAATAACACCTTCAATACTTGAATCTAACATGATACAATACTTCTCGAACAAATTAACAACACAATACATAGAAAATACTACTACCGTACTACCTAAAACTTTAGTTAGCACACTCTAACAACTTTAACACTCAGTAATCACTCGAACAAGACAAAAACGAAACTTGGTCTATTTTTGTAGTGAAAAACAAAGTAGGAACAAAGTAATAAAGAACTTCTCTTACCAACACAATAACTTCTACTACATAGCTCACAACTCTAAACATACTCCACACGAGCACACTACAGCAACTATAGAAGGAACACAATAGCCCCTAACAGCAAAACCAACCAAAACTTCGTTGCAACCTTATACACTCCCTCTTAGAACTATTCTCCAATACTAGCGAAGCTTATGCGCCTCTAAGGTGGGATGTATAGAGAAATACCATAACAAAGTAATCTAAAAGAAAACAAAGAAAAAACCTAGCAAAGTTTAGGCAACTATCAACTAGATATGACACACCAATTGATCTTACTCAGCCTATGATCCATCGAATATGACTCATCGTTCCAAACTAAAGAGTCACTCATCATTATTCCTTACTAAAGCAAATAGATAAGAGTTAAAGGGTAATGAGAACACTAGGGTTACTCAAAGGAAACTTGATTAAATTCTAATATTAGGGATTGATTTCTATGTACAATTATGTAGGGGTTTATATACCCATTCAATAGGGTTACTTTACATGTATGAAAAGACAAAAAGGTATTCTTACAATTAGATTATATAATACATATTAAAAAGGGTAATAGAGACAAAGAATATTCAGTATGGAAAAGTAAGAACCCTTATAGAATATCGTACCAAAAGACATGTGTCGTTCAGTAGCTGGACATAAGAAATATAGTACAAGTGGATGAGAAAAAGAATGTGTAGTTAGGGCTAATCTAATCTAGATCAAGTCGAGGAATCAATCATTCGCTATAGAGTAGTCAACTTGGGTTGAAGTTGGAAATTCGTGATCAACTCAAGAGCTCGACTTGCATAGTTTAGGGTTGTCTATTCGAACATAAGGCCACGGTACAATTGTTTAGCAGGCTTAGCGCAAGTGACGACTCGGTAGTCTTGTTGATAGAGGAAGGAAACGTAGAGGTTGAGATAGGAATTCTTATGTTGGATGGGGTTTCAAACTAGTATTCTTCAAGTGAGTCCCTATAGTCCTCTAGCTCAACTACATGTAATTGATCCAAGGGGTTAATTCCTATCAGTCTTTTAAGCTGCCCTAACCTACTAATTGTTGCCCAAATGAAGGAAGACCCTTTTGACACTACAAACCCCTATCAAAGCCTAACATTGAGCCCATATGATTTTGAGCTGGCAGGTGTCCGAGCTCAAGCTAACCTACCGAGCCCGAGATGTTATGTTCCCACTTTTAGAGCAAGTGCTCCTTAAATCCAGGACCTAAAGCTAACTTAGCTAGCTTAACTCTTCTTGGCATCCAACACCTATTTGGACCACCAAACTAAAAAGCAAATGTATGTCCCACACTCTAACATTTGTATTGTCCTTTGTGAAGGGCATTCCTTTTCATTTGCTTACAGATTTGCCCTTATATATTGTTTACTTTCCATTTTCTAACAAGAATCTTTTTAGCAATCTTTAGTAACTTAAGACTTGCCCTAATTGGGTCATATAAATATCTACATCATGTATCAACCATATTATCTAGAATATTGAATACAAAACTTTTCCTTTTGAGCTAAGTATCTTTAACTTGCTCTCTTTACTCTTATTTAGGCCATTTGAGTGGATTAGTGGCAAGTAACCTCTAGTTACACTTATATGTCATATCAAGTGTAGCTTGAGCTTGTAAAAGGCATTAGTGTATCATATCCATCATTGATACATTAAGACCTCTACTAAAGCTTTAACCTTTTGTTTGTTTTTTCAGGCCATCTTACAATTCGAACCCATCTACTAGTTCACGTAATACCTTCAATTGTGTATTTATCTGTGACCATTTTTTCATATCAATAGCTATGCCATGGAAAATGCAAGCAAACATCAAAGATTACTCTAGACTTTAACTATGCCACATTTAGTACAAGTCTGACTAAGATGGCTTTTTATGTTAAGTCATTGCATTTCATGTCATATTTACGATTATGGCTTCAATATGTAAAAACAATAGATAACAACCTTTGGTTAGCTTGTCTCATCTTATACTTATAAGAAACTGGCATAAGATGAATATCCACATTTGCCCTAAATGTGGTTTGGCATCTTTAAGGGTTTCGACATCATTTATATTTCTTTTTCATTTGCTAGCCATATTTAGGAATAACTTCTCCATTAAAATTTGTTTATATTGCACCTAGAAGAATGAGATCCTTAAGATTAAGTCTTTGCATTCTCAACTACATCAAATGTTAAATCAATTGGACTTAGAGGCAACAATGGCTACAGTCGATTGTTGCAATCCTTAGTCCTGCTATACCCCTTCATCTTCTACAAGGACTTGGTATATTTACCAATATGGAGTGTCTTCTAAGGCAATAACAGTTGATGCGAATATTATATAATCTTTGTAGACTCCACAAATTTAATCTTCTAAACATGGTGTCGGACTCAAGCATTGTAGATATTTTCCTAAGTCAACAAAACCATATAAAATGAAAACCGACTAAAATTTTAAACTCGAAACTTAAAACGAACTTGAAAGGCCTTATTATATGATTTGGAAAATGCAAGAAAACCCCAATCCCTACATATGCATACTTTTAAAAATGTAAACCTAAACTTAATAGAAATCGTAAATATCAAATCGTAAAATTTTTTAAAACTTTACAAAATTATCCTAGTGCTTGAAAAGCCATAAATCAATAAAATCATCATTAATTTTTATGGAATCATATGAAATCGATAATGAACAAATCGAGGATGATTTCAAGTAATAATAAACAACAAAACTAAGCTAGCTAAAAGAATAAATTAATAAATTTACAAAATTTATTTTACTTGTCTACTTAAGTAGCCCTACAATATGTATATACATATATATATATAAATATATTACTAAGCAATTTCCTTCTCTTTTCTTAATCTATCATGTGTATATATATATTGCATAATAAAGCAATGATCCTAAATAATTAAGCTAACTAAACCTTAAGCTCTTAAGTGTAAGTCAATTACTCCCGAATTGATGAAAAACCCTAAAACATACTTAAACTCACTCAAACCCTAAACCTTGGGATAATTAGGGACTTATGACCCTAAATAAATAATTAAAAATAGAATTTGAATAAATTTTATTTAACTCTAGAAAATTCTAAAATTTCTTAAGAAGCAAATCACAACCTACAAATTAATTTGAGAACTAAACCCTAAAAGAATTACATATAAGACAATTCTCTTATTTTCATTTATAAGCCTTGTTACACATGGATAAGTTGTAAACCCTACTTTTCAGTGGACTTATGATTCAACTAAGAGTACTTCCTAAACGTTCTCAAGGATAAACTAAGTTAAGAATTCACGTTTGCATTTAAAAATGAATTTAATTTTTCAATTCAAAAGTCTATTATCGATAAAACTCGAATACGAGAACCATAGACTCTGAGTCACCCAAAACCCAAAACCCTAAAACAATTAAGGACTTGTAACCCTAAGTAACTAATTAAGAATTTAATTTGAATAATTTTATTCAATTGTAGAAATTTTCATAATTTTATAAAAATTAAATCATAACTTACAAATCAATTTAAGAAACAAACTCCAAAAGAATTTCATATAAGATAATCTCCTTATCTTCATGCATAAGACTTGTGCACATAAATAAGTAAACCGACCAATCACCCTAAATAACTTATCAATTAAGAATTAGAATCATTTATTAATTAATAACTTATCAAAAACTAGTGATAAGACATTTCTCTTATCTCACTACAACTTATACTACATATGGACAAATTATCACATTATTTTATGTGTTCAACTTTTAATTAAGTAACAAGACAACACCATGCCCTATTTGCTCCCTACTTAGCTAGTTGGAAAAGAAGGAAAAGATAGGCTATGCCTTATCATTTGTCCATCACTCAAATGTCTTACACATCTATTCACCCCTTAATACTTACATCATCTAGTCCTGTCAAAAAGTTAACATTTGTGTATATTAAAAGATAACCAATTAAAGTTCCTTGAACACACTTCTCCTCCTATTCAAAAATCTGCCACTCTTTCTCTCTTTTACTCTCATTTTCACTTTGTTTTCCCTTACTTTAAATACAAATCAAAAGAAGAAACCTAATCCCACAAAATCTCATATTGCTGCTACCTTTTTGCTTCATAACTCATGGCACAAAAGCTTGATTTTGTTGCCTCCTTTTGTCAATTTCAAAAGCCACTTATAGGAACTTTAAAATATTCTCAAAGCCCCACTTCAAAGATCAAGACTTTAGTTTTAAAAGGAGCTTGGAAGAAGAAGGAGGAAAAACAAGGAACATAAGAGGATACTTAGTTGCACAATCACCATTTCTATGCTTTTAGGATGAGTAAGTTGTTTTCTTGTTAATGTAACCTAATATGCCATGTTAAGAGACCATGTTTTCATGAAAATATTAGCATGATCATAAGATGATAAAATGGCTAGACTACCTTAAGAAGTAAGCTTGTGAACCCCTTTACATGAAAGTTGAAATATGAGCATGCTAAGTTGGTGTTATGTAAAGATATATGTTTAACACTTAGAATGGAAGATTTTAAGTTGAGAGAATCATAAAATGTGTACATGAACGAGGATACATCATGCTAGACGTAGAGTGTATGTGAGTCATTTAGATGTTATTTCCAATTCTATTAAGTTAAAGATATTTAAACTTAGTCTTAGGTAAAGGAAAATTCATTACATGAAGCTTTTATGAAGAAACCAATTTTGTAAGATATGAACTATGGCATGGAAGTTATGAGAAGTATGAGATATATTATTTTAATCTAGAGTATAAGCTAAATAATCACCATATGGAAGAGAAGTTAAGTCAAAGTTGGAATATAAATAGCGTAGATTCATGATCTAACGCTTAAACTTAAAGAAATAATAAAACAAGTTGAGAAACCAAGTGAGTGCCCCTTGGATTCATCACGGCCAAATCTGGAATGTAAATAAAAAGCCACTTCAAAATATGATAAAAGCAAGTGAACAAAGTGAAAAGATCAACCAAAATAAGTATAGCAAATATACAAAGCCTAAAATTCAAAACTAAGCCTAAAACTCTCAAAATGAACCAAGAACTCTAAGTTGGGCCTTCATTAAAATTCTAACCAGCACTTTAAAATATTAAGAAAGGTTGTTTTGTAGCCCACAAGAAGTCCACCTAAAACTCTATAAGCCCAACAAAATCACTAACTTTAGTTTGAACAAAAAACAAGCCCATTTGACAACTTAAGCCCACATAAAAGCCTAAGGAGTTGTTATTAGCACTAAGAGTGTAAACTAAAGTTGGAAATTTGATCTTAAGGAGTATTTTAAGTTTAGAATAAAGTCCTAAGCCCAAGCTTAAAGAATTTCCCAAGTTACCAAAAAGCTCATTAACCAAACAAAGCCCAAAAGCACTCTAAATCATGAGGATCGCTACTGTTCTAACCTATGGGTAGTTTTGCATGCCTCATCATGAAAATATAACTTCACCACGTTAAAGTACACTTGAAAACGATGAAGATTGACTATAAGATCATAAAAATTGGATTTAAAACAAGAAAGTTATATATGATTAAACTTTAAGTAAAAATCGAGAAAAATTATGAAACCAAGTCAAAAGTATAGCTTAGAGGGTTTTAGCTTAGTTTTTCAAGTTTTGTTTCAAATCCTTATAGTATCATATTTGCAATATCTAGGGGACCCGGCTTTCGAAGATGACTTACCCTTAGACTACTTTGATTGACTTGCATGACTAAGTGAGTGAATTTATAATGACTCTTTACTGGATTTTGCCTATAGAATAGATACACCTAAACTTACATATATATATAAATTAGATGCTTATGGGACATGGGAAGTGCATGTGTATGAATTTGTGATTGTATGCCATGTCTTGTCAATCATGTATCGATGGAAATTGTTTGTGATAATTCATACGTGCGATTGTATGAAATGAAATTGTCTTATCACCATGAAAAACTAGATTAATTACTTATATGATTATGAAATTTTAATGAATCATGCATTCCCCATAATTGCATTCAAATAATACTGACTGCCATTTTACCTAGAAGATGAGAAAGGATTCATAGGAGGAGGACCTCCTACAAGATTAGGCACTAGCTATGTTATTATTTTATTAAGTCTTTGTCCTAAGCTGATAGGCTTACTAAGCATTGAGAGATGCCAACAGTTGGCGAGGGACCATGTCTTGTGACTTCTATTTAGGGCGTGTGTTTGTGGACTGCAGGGGACACTATATCACTAAACTTAAGATTTTGAAAATATAATTTGTTGTTCAAGAAAGAAAGCATATATATATATGGTTTTATTTTAACTTAACCACAATAGTGCAAATAAAATAAAACCTAAGATCTAGAACCTGGATTTTGGTTTGGGTTAGTTAATTATTTCTAAACCCTGATTATAGGGAGCATAATTTTGAGTCGTATACAGTTTTAGGCCATTACATGCATTGTTTGGCATACTGATTGTATGCTATAGTCCTTATGGCCGTAGTGGTGATAGTCACTGATCTCGACAAGCACTATGTGAAAGAATTAAGATTAGAAGAAGTGTTCTCTTACATAGCTTCTACTCCGATTTGAAGCATTAAGAGAAATTCATGTTTTCTATAATAACAGATGCAATCTTCTCCTCTTAACTTGAATTTGCTCAATCTTGTCAAGGTTGATGTTTTAATCTTGAGATCTTCCTGAGGTATCATTCTATTCATGTACTTCTCATCCCCAATAGAGTAGCTATTTAATGTATTGTGAGATTGCTATTAATGATTGATCATGTGGATGCACTAATGTCAATCTTAGAGAAGTCTTGATTTGATGGCACGTGAAAGGATGATATGATGTCTCATGATGTATGCATTTGATAGTGAATTGGATTATGTGTTCTTAAGTGTTCTTAATCTGTTTATCATATGATAGTTGATATGATCTTTTACAAAGTCACTTTAGTAGAGTGATGGTGCTTCTAAAAAGCTTTTTAATGTTTCGAATTTTTCAAATGAGGAGGAGAAGGCTCTTATATATAGATTTTAGCCCTTAATATCAACCGTTGGATCAAGCTAAGATGGACAAATTAAATGAGTCAATGATGGGAGTTATTAGATCAACTTTAGGTGATTGACGGTTTATATTTAGGCTTTTAACTCTTATATAATGGATGGGCCTTAAGGTTGGGCTTGAGCTAGGTTAGGCCTAATTGCTTATAAAATGAGCTCATCTCCTGTTGAAATAAGCCTAAGATTAAACCTTTTAAAGGCATATGAAGGCAAAATAAAGCCTAATGGGACTCCAAAGGACCAATTTTTAGTCTACTTTTTATGCATAAGACAATCGAATAAGGTTTAGAGTGGAAAAAATATGCCTAGATATCCCTATTTTGAGTTAACTAAACTAGATTTCCCTAAAACATTCCTAATTGAGCTCGATTTTCTAAGCTCTATCACTAGCCTATTAAACTAGTCAATAGCATTAAATTGGGTTAAAAACTCAATTATTGGAATAACTCTTTACATAAGTCAACTAGTGTTTCTGAGTGCCCATGTTGCCCCTTTCAAAAGCTAAGGCATTATAATAATGTTTTTGCTTAAGTTTGCTTTCTCTTCATATAGTTCTAACCCCTTATAGATAGCTAATTAATCTTTTTGATAATTGCTAGAATGTTGGAAGTTAAAGTGCCTTGAGATGAAGTATACCACAACTTATGGAGACAAATTGGCAACTTTCATCACTGCCTAATCTAGCTACTAAGTCCTTTCCTACATATTAAACAAAATAATGGATTTAATTAAATATTACTAATATATATTACATGTTTATTTTATTTTATTATTAGTTTTATTACCCTTATATGAAATATTATGCTTTTTAAAAAAGTTGTATTTATATCATAAAAATACAACATTTTGTGTTAAGGGTTATGTCATTTTTGAATTACATCATGTAAAAATGCAGCTTGTCATGTAAAGGGCACAAATACTCCTCAAGTTCCATTTTGAGCTTAAAGGACACATTTCTTTTATATATAATTGAGATACTTTTTAACAATAAAAAGGTCTAATTTATAAAATAAAAAATTAGAAATAGCAAAAAACAAAAAGTATTAGTAATGAGACATTAGTAGTTTTTTGAATAGTTGCCAATTAAAGCATAGATAGAGGTTTGTATTCCTTCATCACTTACATAGGTGGCTTTAAAAGAAAAAAAAAAATCCAAAGGTAATAATGAAGAGATACTAAAACAAAAAAAAAAAAAAATTTGAAGTTATATATTTTGATAGCCAATAAATAAAAGATTGAAAACTCAATTATTGCTTTTCAGTATATTTTTTTCTTTCAATAATATATTTTGGGTTTTAATTTTTTATCACTATTAATAGTGATAAAAAAATCAAAGATATATTGTTGGAAGAAAAAGTATCAAAAGTGTATAATAATAATAATAAAAAAAAGATTTGTGTGAATATTATAATTTAATTATATAAATATGTATTTCATATTTTAATTTTATATATCTATTTGATTTTTGTTCAAAATTTACATCAGATGATAATATGTTGTTTTAAAAGTTTGGTGTAAATATTATGCTTTTAAATATTTTTGGGTAAAAAGAGAAAAAGAAGAATGGTTTTTTCTTGAAGAAAATGTTAGTGATCCAAAATTAATAATGAAGAGGTACCATAACAAAAAAATTAAAACAAAAATTAACACACCAAAGAGGTACAATAACAATGACCTCAAGTAAGGTAGTTTAATATAACTCTCTAGAAAAATATGTGAAATATTATAACTTCTATAGTTCCATCCTCCATTTTGATAAAACCTATCCAGCCATTTGTGTTACTATTCATTTATATTTTTTTAAAATTTGAATCATTAAATTCATAATCAGTTTAGTAGTTGAAATCTAAGGAAAACTAATAGTAGAATGGAGTAGAATCGGTCTTATAAAATATAAAGATGAGATTATAGAAAAATCCTCACTAAAAATAGCATATTTATATGTATCACTATTCTAAAATGTTCATTACAAATATCCTATTATACTCATTTTTAGTGATTGATAGGTAAATAAATATACTTCAAATTGCAGTAAAGAAATCACCTAAAATGAATAAAAAAGAATTGCAGTGGTTAAAAAAAAATGAACCACAAATTAAAAACTTTTTGATTAATTTTGTTTAAGTTGATCTACCCTAAGTTGTTATTAACAAACTAATTGAGAAAATAAACACATGATTAAAATTAAAAAAAAAAAAAACCTCAAAACGTGCGAGGATTGTTTGCCGTTAAAGTGCAAATATTACCTAACATTTGGCTCTATAGAAAATATGAAATGAATAAAATTAAGAAAACCCTTGAGGCTAAACTTACTTGAGTACATAATCACAAACGGGAAAAAGGAAATTCTTAATACTTAATGCTATTAACATATATAAGACAATTATCATGCATAACATCTCTATTAATTGAATATATAAACAAAAATAATGTATATAAGAATAAAAAATAGACAAACAATTACAGTGGATAGAGCATTGCAAATGGTTGAGTAATAATTGTAATTTGAGAATAATCGTTGTCTTTAATTTAAAACCTATTTTGATTATAAATAGAAGAATTATTGCACAAAAAAGAAAAAAAGAATTATTGAAGAAGATTTTGATAGATTACGATGAAGAAAGATAGAATAATTGATTGAGAGAGAGAGTCGGGGGTTGAAAGCGATGGAAGAAAAAAAGTGAGAAAGAGAGAGGAAAAGGTGCATAATAAATATATAGTAATTTTATGAAGAGTTGCATTCTTTGAAAAATATTTAAGAGATATTATTGAATAGACTTCTGAAATTCTATATTATAAATAGATATTCTTATGGCCCTAAATTTTTATTTGGCACAAGTTAGGTTCGGAAATACTTTTTGGTTCGATTTTATACACACTTCACAAAAAAATTCATCCATGCCTTTTTTTCACAAGGTTCTATAGAATGGAGAAAATGGATGCAAATGACAAAAATATAGTGAAATTTGTGAAGATTTTAAATGGTGTTATAAGTTGTTTAGAATTACAAGAAGCGGTATGTTGAATCGAGCTCGGTTCTGAATGATTATAGAGTGTCCTTTGATCTTCCATGATATGGTAAAATTCATGCATGCCTTTTTTTCACCAGGTTCTATAGAATGGAGAAAATAGATGCAAATGACAAGAATATAGTGAAATTTGTGAAGATTTTAAATGGTGTTATAAGTTGTTCAGAATTACAAGAAGCAGTATGTTGAATTAAGCCCGATTTTCAATGATTATAGAGTGTCCTTTGATCTTCCATGATATGGTAAAATTGCTCCTTGCTCTACTGGCCAATTATCGAATCGCTGCATTTTTCTTTGGAATAGTTGAATCCAAGTAATTTAGGAGCAATTCTAAGCAAAGGCTCGAGGGTGTTTGGATGAAATTTTCTTGCGAAAAGAAAGCAAATTGAGGTGAAAGTGCCATTGTAAGTACAATTGTAGCCATATCTAACGTTGTCCAAGAAAACTAGGGAAACATCTCTTCTGGTAAATGTAGTAGGGTGTGAACCACCTCGGGACCAATCAACCCAAGTGATGCTTCTATTGGAGTTGAGTGTGGGACAAAGCTTAGTGACAAGAGTTGGGAAATAATGCTCATCCATGTAACAAGGTGGCTTGCAATGTTGATGAAAGATCGGATGGTATACTTGATCGGATACCATTTTCATTGCAACTTCTCGTTGGACTTCAAACCATTGTGAACCCTTGCGCCAATCAGGCAAGGAAATGGTTGGCCACATTCTCTTATTGTATCGTCCACGTCCAATCGGTCTCGGGTCGTCAAATGATCCAAGGAAGCTAGCGTTAGAGTTGATCAAGTAATCATATATTTTGGTGAAGTTGAATAGGGGAATGCAAGATTCTGAGAGTAAAACAAATCTTTGATTAGCAGAGTCATCAAGGAGAGCATTTGCTATGAGTCTTCTCTCAGCATCCACCATTGTTGCCTTTCCCCACTCCACTACCTGGACATCAAAACCACATTAGTCCAGTATATATAAATGGAGAAGATCAATGATAAAAATCAATCTGTAGGATAGCGTTCAAGCTAGTTAACCTGACTTGGTATTCTTCGTTTGTAAAAAACTGATGAATTTGGTGGCTCCTGATTGTAATCAGGTGATGTATGCCAATAAATGGAATAAAACGCCTCGTATCCCTTAAAAAATATTTCCCAAAGAGGAGCCAATGGCAGTCTTCCTCTGCTCAAAAACATGAATGCCACCTTGGGACGGAGACACTTTGTCATACCATGTCGCATCCTGGAGACCCGAGACATTAGCTCCTTATCACTCATTGAGTGCCTTGAATTATCTTTATTTGTACTTGTCCTTGCTGAATGTAAAGTGGTTCGGGGAAAATAAGCTAACAAAGAAGGATTACATGGAATCAATGGTAAAGCATGATAAAAGGAAGAGAATCTTCTTTCAGGAGGGAAATTCAATTCTTTAGAGAGTACAACGTTCGTCGTTTGATCGTGTACGAATATTACTAGAGTGATTACGAGAAAAACTAGTGACGAGCAGAAACATATATTGATTGCTAACCGTAGGCGCTTATCTCCTATAATGCATGCATTAGGTTCTTTCTCCATAATAGTTGCTTTGAAATGCTTCATCTATAAACCAGTCCAGTGCTTTGGTTTATGGTTTGATTAAGTAGGAGAAAAGAATCGATCTTAATTTATATAACTATTAAGCCTTCAATATCATAAGATGGAGGGTTTCTGCTTATATCCGAGAAGCAACTCCTTGCGAACTTTCATGCTTTGGCAGCAACAAGCTCACATGGGATGTCCTACAAAAGCATATGGACAACACAACTTTTTTAGGGGAAGGCAAGGAAGAAGAATGCATATGGAGGGTGTTCTAACGTGACTAATGTGTTCATGACACACCACAAACATGAAAATATAAGAATTTAGGGTAAAATGCATGAAAAGATATAGAAAAAGTAGAATCTTAAGTTAACTAGGACTCCATGGAATCACAACTTTTTGTCATTTAAATATATATATATATATAAATTAACAACAACAACATTAATAATAACTAACAAACATACACATGCTATGCATGCATAGAAATTGTATATACGCATATTATAATCAAATTAAATTACTTGGCATTTACTAAATCAAATTATACATATAACTAGGGATGAGCAAGTATAGGACAAGTATATCACCTTATCCATATCATATCCTACAAGTATAGGTTTCAAACCATAATTGGAAACATTTAACCCTTACTTGAGTATTGCTAAATTATATTTTTATCTTTCTTTTTTTCAATCATCAAAACAATTTTTTATCAAATCATAATATTATTATATGTAGAATGCAAAAACAAGGTTTTACCCAAAAAAAAAAAAAAGAATAAGAGAGAGAAACAAGATAGTAGACACAAGGACGTATACTCTTAGAATTTTATTATATGTTAGTATAAGGTACCCTAAAATATACATCCTACATATTTTAGAATATATGTTTCATGGTGAGCATACGATACATTAACAACATACCTATATCCTACCATGTGAGAGTAAGTTTCAGGAAATTACTGCTTAAAATTTACATTGAGACCCTCTTTATTCACCCAAAACTTATCTAATGGAGTAAGATTCAAATTGGTATATGATACGATAGAATTACCTGTTCACTCTTATATACAATTAAGAATTATGAAAGAAAAAAAAATTACACATAAAAATATAAAAATTTAGGGCAAAATGCATAAAAAAATACAAAAAAAGTAGAATTTTAGTTAATTATGATTCCATGGAATCTCAACCTTTTGTCATTTTTATATTTAAGCGCTCAATGTTTTCCAACTTATTCAAACAATAATTTTCTTACATCTTTAAATTTTTTTCATTTGCCATGAAATATAGATATACCTAATTCATCCAAATAATTAATTCAAATAAATAATATAACTAAATATATAAATAAATTAACAATAGCAACATTAATAACAATTAGTAAACACATACACGCAATGCATGTATAGAAATTGTATATACACATATTATAATCAAATTAAATTATACGGCATTTACTAAATCGATTTATACATACAACTAAGAATCTAAGGAAGAAAAAAATTATGCATGAATATTTTTTAAAATGTATGAAAGAAAAAAAAAGGTACATACATCGTATATGTATTTATGAAAATAATCTAAGAAAATCTTAGTTGTAATTAATTCACTTCTTGGAAAATGTTCCATTTACCTAAAAAACATCAAAGAGAATATTATTTAGAAAATTTTGTATACAGTAGTATGTAAGTGAGCTTTGGTCTATGATCTGGCCTATTTAACCTATTTTTAAAATAGGCTTAGGCTAAAATTTTTTGGTTTATTTAAAAGCGAGCCAAATAAGTTTAATATGTTTAACCTACTGATCAAAGTGAATCGGTTTGGATTGATTCATTTAACCCATTTATACCTTTAGCTCTTAAGCTAGCCTATTTAACTCATTTTTCAAATGGATTAGGATTGTGATTTTTTGGCCTATTTATAAAACGGATCAAATGAGCTTGACTAGTTTAACTCGCAAGCTACAATGAATGTGGCCGAGTTGGCCCTCTTAACTCACTTACACACCTAGCTAGGTAAGACTTCTTGGCATATATTCATATGAGCAATTTTCGTCATAAAATCCTCGTGTACCAATTTTGCGGGTAAGCTTCCATCCTAAAAGACTACTGGAAAAAAATGTGAAAACCGAAATAATGATCGATTGAAACCTTTATAAGAAAATGATTGTTGTGACTTGATTTTGCAAGGAAACAACCAACTAAAGCTTTTCAAAAATAGAAAACAATGCAAATGCATTTAAACCCAATTAAATGTAACTATCAAGAGCGGTATTCAATGAGAGCCAATTAAACTTTATCAATAATGAATTAATATTGAATAACAAGTTCCTTTTGCTAGAGACAAATTGTTTTCACACATTATTATTTATAAAAGTTGAGGATTATTTTGGCTTTGTTTTAAATTTAAAAATGAAAATTTATCGATTCAACTTCTGAATAGTTGTATACTGTCAATGACTTTAGTTGTTAACATTTCCAATGCATGACAAAAGATAGATTATATTGGAGAAAACTGCATGTTTATCAACAAAATAAAAAAATTATATGATTATAAATTGTGTAAAAAATATTACTAAAATACCAATATTATGTTATATTTTCAAGATATGATATTATTATTTGTATATGATGCATTTTGAATATACGATATTCTTAAAAATACATTTAAACCTGTATCTTATTTTTAAGATACGATATTATTATTCGTATATATATCATATTTTCAAGATGCGATATTACTTTTGATATACTAATGCTATATCGTATTATAAATACTAATGTCACATCTGATACGATATAGTTTTGGTGTTTTAATAATATTTTTTATGAAATTTGTAATTATATAATTTTTTTTTAAATATTGATAAACATGTATTACACCCAATTATATTATGTACTTATTTAAAATTGAAACTTTATATCTTGCCTTGAAATTGTGGATGAACTTGGACATTTGTGTACTAATTTATAGCAACTAAAGCTAAGAAATAAATACTAGGTGATTGATTGGTATGAATATTGGTTTTCTAATAGGATGGATCAAATTTGAATTCTCCCTCTCTCAAATCTTAATATAATTAGTTAAAAAAAATGGAAAAATAAACAATGAGAAACTTAAAAGTTGTCCTTCTATCTTATAATAGTATATTTCTATTCAATTACTTTATTATCTGTTCTTCCTAGAAATAGCAAGTAAATTATCTTAGAAATCCAAAGCAAGTGGTAATGACATCAAAATATAATTTTAACGGCAATTTGTATACTAATTGAAGTGATTAGTCCTCATGGGAAAATAAAAAAAAATTATATTTGAAATATTATTAACAGACAGGTAATTAAAACTTTAAAAGTTCACACAACTATTAATAGCAAAACTATATAAAAAGATCGTGCAAATTATTCTCTGTGAAATAGAATTTGAAAATCAATTCAAATATGCAACTTCAAATATGCGACTACAGCAGCCACAGAAAATATGGTATATGTTATGTGCGGGAAATATTTACAATGAGTGATAATGGGGAAATAATAGAAATATGGGAAACTTGCGGTACAGACCAATATCATACATCCCTTATCAGAATAATGGTAAATCCCTTAATATTCCTTCTAAAATGGACAGCCAAATGCCAAATTCTCCTCAAATAGTTCATAAATATTTAATATGAACAATAATTACATTCTAGTATTTCCTCTGCTAATCATTCTAAATCAATTCAATTTGTCCCAAGTCAATATGTGAAGAATGCATAACATCTACTATCACTTTAGTAATTAACATGCCAACTTTACAATGCATTGTGTTCTCCCCTTCTTCAAGTCTATATGAATTATAACAATATAAGTAAAGCACACAAAACATTTTCTATAGTGTAAAATTCTAAACATAATAATAATATGATAGCTAAAATATTTGCTAAACTATGGAACCTTTCTTTTTCTTTTTTTTGCACCGAACCATAAAGTGTATTTCTAAAGACAATATATTGAATATTTCCCTCTCTTTTTTTTTCGTACATATCAATCTGAAGATTACTATATCCAACTAGATTACTATATCGAACATTTTTCTTCAGTCCAGTTGGAAATCAAATATGATTTTCTTCCGATGGAACTTTCATCACAAGTAAACAACTTAAGCCCATTTTGTTAAAAGAGAAGACATCAAAATGTGATGATCCAAAAGTGTGCAGATTTTTTATTCCATTTTTTAAATAACAAACAATTAGAATTAATATTCCAAAATCTACTACGAAGAAAACACTTTTATTAATAAGTTAAAGATAGTAATCTTTCATTTGTTAAATTGGTTTAATGATACAATTTCAATTTCATTATTTGAAGATTGAGTTTGATACAGGACAATCGAAGTGGAATAAATTAAAAGAGTGGACACTACATGCAAAAGTTGCGGAAATCAAAGTAGAAATCTAAATAAGCAACAACTGTATAAGTCACTTAAAAATTCACTAGAAAATAAAAAATGCATAAATAAATTGACCCTTTCGTGATACGGTTAAAAGATGATATTGTTGGAATGCTGCATGAAATCCATGCAACTAAATTTCCAAACGTCAATCTTCTTTGAGGAAAAGCAATGTCTGAATTGATGATCAGATCTTCAATTATTTTCGGCAAAGTCTTCTTCAGACCACGAATTGGACTTGCTAGGGATGCAAATTTTCTACGTAATAGCTTTCTCCACGAGTACGTATTATAATATGCTCTCTCAATGCTACCCTTCTATAATTCTTGAATCACGAATATAAATCACCAATAAATCCTGCAGGACAAACAAAATTATAAACCGTTACCAACAAGTTCAAATAACAAAAAGCTAAGTTGGCAGCCTCGTACCTTCGATACATTGTATAGCCTCATACCATACAACAAAACTTTGATAAGCTCTCACTTCTAGTGAAAAGATGAAATCATTCCAATCTTAAAAGCAATAAATTTTATATAATCAATAATGTATTATGTCTAAAACTCTAATAATGCAGAATATTTATAGAGTACCGTCAAATATGAACTCTATAATAAAAAAATAATCTAATGGCTATTAATTAACCACCTAGAAAAACGAAAGAAAAGGAAACTAGATAAACTTATTTTATCTTATCAAATCTAATAGACTAACAATAATAATAAAACTATATCTAGCCTAGAAGATATAAAATAAAATAATAATCCAATACAAATATAAAAATCTTCATGGATTGATACCTCTATCATCTCTCCTGAGCTTGGAAAATTTCACTTTTGGTGAATTAAAATTGATGTGTTACTCATGAAGGTCTAGATTAATCTCCTAAGGCTCTTGCTCAATAATACACCTAACATCTAAAGGCAGATGATCTACCCACTTGGTAAGAAAGTACATTCCATCTCTCATGTAAGTCATTTCTTAAAATAAGCTTCTTTCCAAATTCCACATGTAACAACTCAATAGATTCAAAAGGTTTAGATGAAAATGGAAGAGGTACAAGATTAATGGGGTGTTTGGGTTGATAATTGAGTACAACTTCTAAGAGACTCAAGTGGGTGTACCTATTTACTAAACTATTATCAATAATTTCTATCATAGGAAGGATATAATTCTAAGTCGATACAAGATCACCAACCAAACACTCTAATAAGTCACATAAACTCCTATTAACTAATTTAGTTTGACCATTAACCTTGAGGTAACTTATAGAAGAAAACAGTAATTTGGTTTTTATCATTATCCATAGTGTTTCCTAAGAATAATCCACAAATTTGACATCTCTATCTAGCACTGTGATTTTAGGTAATTCACGCAAAATAACAATTGCACCAAATAACAATTAAACAATATGAGAGTCATCTATGGTCTTACTACTAAGTAGAAAATGTGGTATCCTAGAGAAGCAACCAACAACCATAAAAACCACATCATGTCTCCTAGGCGCCATAAGTAAACCTAATAGAAGTTCTCTCTTAATGTCTTCTCCTTTTGGCTCTTCATTTTTAATGGGATTCATCCTATAAGGTGGTAGGCTATGCAAGACCGATTCATGAATCCAATCTCTAGTAGGTTGAATATAAAAAATAGGTGGCAACCAACACAGGAATGCTACAAAGGAAGTGTCCTTAAATTCCTCAACTAAAGATTTTACCTCTATAGGTAAGTTTGGTCCTATATTAGGTGATGGGTCTTTGATCTCCTAAACCATAGTAGTACTTGGATCATTTTATTTAGAGTCAAGTTTAATTTCTTTAGCACACTTCACGTGAAGAGGTCTCTTTTGTTCAATTTTGCTGATGTCTCCCTCATTAATCCTTACCTTAAGTTCCTTAAGTAGTGAAGGACTGACCTTAATTTCCTTTCTCAATTTTACATGAACACATAGGTGTTAGTCTTATCATAATGAACCATAATGAGGTCATACATCCAAGATCTCCCTAGAAGAACATGAGTAATGTCCATGGGCACTACATCACACCAAATGTTATCTAATATCTGTTAAATAGCAAGGGGACCAAACATCTCTAAGAGACAAGTAAGGTGATCTTATCTACCTAAGTGATCTTACAAGGACTAGGGTATGGTTTTGGCTTAAGACCTAAATTAGCAATTACAACCTATTACGTTAACCTAACAAGGAATGATCGAGCTAGAGAAATGGATAAAAGAGCTCAGAGAAGAATAGAGCTTGATGAAGTTGCTAAGAAGGACGAGGATGAGGGTAATAACTTTTATGAATTTGAAAAAAGGTGTGCTTAAGCTCCAAGAGGCATGGATAGTGTAAAAGTGCAAATTTCTATCTTCTATGGTAGTGGCAACTATAGATGAGTATTTTGATTAGGAAGAGAAGGTTGAGAAGATTTTTTAATGTTATGATGATGAAGATTGAAACAATCCAAAAAAGGGCTTATTAGGATTACTTCAAATTTTGATATCTCATAAGTACACATGATATAAGGACTGTCTCATAAGTCAAAGATTGTAAGACTCTAAGTTTCTAATCGTATACTTTTGTTTAATATAAAATATTAGGTGATAAAAAATCCATGCTTCATCTAAAATCACAAAGAGTCAAAATTACTTACTAAACAATAGGAAAGGATATCTAAATTTAACAATCACAAAACTACTTGACACTTTAAAAGTTAATTCAATTATCCTACTTACATTTCTAAACCTATTCTTCTACTTCACAGTTTGTTTGGACAACTCTACACTCAAATCCTAGCTTAGCCTCAACTTTTTTATGACATACAAAAGAAACTATTAGGGGTAAGCTACATTCATCTTAGTGATTAATCCCTCTGATCATACCATCAAGCAATAACAAGTAAGTTATTTATCAAACATATAAATACAAGTAGAAGCATATGCAATGCAAGTAGTGTATACAATCAACCGACAACTGTATACAGTACGGTTTTCAGGTCCACTATTGCTTGGATTAGGAAGTATTCAGGCATGTTAGGACTTAGGTACCAATACCCAATTATAATCCAAAATGCATTATCCTTTAATTCTTGTAGTCATTATTTGTCTTAAGTGTAGTTATGAAGAGCTCACATAGTCTCCTTCACCTCTAAGCAACAACATGACTCAACTTCAAGCAAAGGGTAGCACTCCTTGAAGCTTCATAGATCTTAAAGGTTAAGGCAAATGCATGTTGTATGAATACGTCATATGATAACAAGTCTATAAAACAAAAATACAATATACAAATCAAACATGCATAATCTCCTATACTATTGCGAAATGCTGATGCCCATTATTATTTATGCAAGAGGATGCAATGTATGATCAGATATTTAGAGTCAAATGGTTATTACGTCAAGTTTACAGGTGACCAAACAATATATAATAGGTAGTCTAAAATCTTATCAATTAACTAATGCAACAACCAAAAAGCATTTAGATATCTTATGGTATTTTATCAAGCAACAACAACCAATAACAAGCACATGCACATTCCCTACAATTCCCTTAAGCACATTAATTTTCATTCATCATATAAGTTTTAGTGCTCTACACTATAAGCAAAAGTAAGGTAAGACAAGGGTAGGAATAATCACTCGGCCATTGTCTATGAGGCCCAATAGTCCTCTGAAACATCAACATTGAAGTCTAAGTTACCTTATGAGTACAATTATTGTTAAGACTCTAAGTAGGTTTAATAGGATTGCTTAAAATTTTCATATCATGTATACATCCATGATTCAAAAACCTTATTGCAAATTAGAGATTGCAAGACTATAATTAATTAATCACTAGGATTATTTATTTTTAATTTATTAACTTATCATAAAACATAAATAACTATGGATATATAATATTCTACAATTACTCAAAATCATAGAGAATCAGTATCCTTTACTAAATAATAAGATAGGGTAAGTCAATTTTATAAATTATAAGAAATACTAAATTATATATAACCTTAACATATAAATACTTTCTATATAGGATATTTTTATACCAACCATACACTTCTCAATTAACTCTAACATTATCTTACATATCTTCTATTAGCACTCTGTACTTGAAATTTATCCTAATCTCAATTTAAATGAACTCGTAAAATAAACCGTTAAGGAGTAAGCCACATAAGCTTAGTAAGATATCCCTTTTACAATGCCATCAAGGAAGTTATCAAACAATTAATTAATAGACATATGGATGCATAAACAAGTAGTATGCCAAATAATATATGCAATTGACCAAGTGTTGCATACAACTTTGGATTTAAGGCCCTCTGAGATAAGAGTTTGAGATTCATCGATAGCAATCACAATCAGGTTTTAACACTTGGGTTTTGAATCATATATTGAAATTCCATATTTCACAAAATATATTTCCATTTTCAAAAATCCAATAGCTCACAAATTCCTAAGTCTAGTAGTAAGGTGGCTGCTGTAGTCCATACTTACACCCTACAACAGAAGTCTCTAGACTTGACCCTTAACCACCTACGGTTAATGTCTCCAATGCTAAGTAAGCCTACAAGCCAAGAGTAGGGTCCTATTATATAAGTGCTTATGCACTTTACTAATCATAAATAATCAAATCACATAGGATTCCCATATCTATAAGGCCCTTCATTACCCTTTGTGTGAGATGACAACTAGAATAGTAAATGCAATGTTCATGCATATGCATGATCCTTTTTAATTTAGGATAAGTTGAATATAATTAATTCAAATTATTAAGTGATAAACCAATATCAACTAAACATCCAAATCATGCAATAGTCAACCATACAACCAATTCTTCAATTGTTAGATTTAACAACATTTTGCATAACAAACAAATAATATTCAACCACATGCATATTGTGAACCCTAAGCATCAATTTATTATTATATAAAATTTAGGTACACTAACTATAGACACCCGATTTTTTCCCACTATAGTCCTAATTTTTGTTTTTAAATAAGGTTCTAATTCCAAAATAAAAAAAATAAAAATAAAAGATAATAAAATTTTTGAAAAATGACAAAAATAACAAAAAACTAAAAAAGAAAAAAATTATAAATATTTTAGGAAAATAGATTTTTAGGAAGTAAATTGTTTTAAGGTCAATCGATTTAATGTTAGCTCGATTCAAATAACTTTAGGGAGTTACGTTGTTCAAGTACAATTTAATTGTACTAAATGTCAAGGTATAAACCAATAGTCAAACGAATAAGTATTTGAGTATGGATATTGGATTAACTTGAGGTCGCAGGTTCGAATCCCACTAGGCACAAATGTATTTTTTATTTTCTACCTTTCATTTTACAAAAATCGGTTCAATGTACAGGATTCAAATCTAGTTTTTCAATCTAATTAAGTTTTTTGTTATCTAATGTGATAAAGATATAAGAAATTCAAATCCCATTTGATTTTTATCAAATTGGATTTGAATCGATATAAAATCAAATTCAAATATAATTTGATTTTTATCAAATTAGATATGAATCAATATAAATGATTCAAATCTAGTTTGATCTTTTATCAAATTTGATATGAAACGATATAAAGATTCAAATTTACTTAGTTGATACAATTTTCTTTGAGGCTTTATATATTGATTGTGTGGCATAAAATAAAGGAGGACATTCCTAGAAAGAAAAAAAAGAAAAAAAAAACTTCATAGTTCATCAGATAAAGCACAACATCGACATGAATCCTTGCAACAAGCCCACATTGTTGCTCTCTTTCTCATCTAAATCAGTACATTGATCACCTACAACAACACCAAACTACTGCACCATACTGACTACATACAAGCACTTCACTAACACGAAATCATAGTTCCTCGTCCACACTACACAACATACAACCGCACACTAGATAAGCTTAGCATCAATGACAATCTCCACTACACTATAGCAGTCAATGCTCTACTTATGACAATCTCTACTGTAGCACTGACCACCTATAATTGCCACACTCCACACTATCCACAACATACATACATTACACCTTATTCACATTCACCCATAGCCTACACTCAGCATGGCTACTGCTGAACATGTTACAGTTCCTTGATCCGCAGCATAACCAGATTTCCAAGCTAACTCCAGTCATACATCAATTCATATGACCAAAGATCAACACTCTAGCAGTGGTTAGTAGCCTCAGCCCATAACCATACGATCATTATCCTTGCCTACTGTCCAATAGTCCAAGACAGCAAGCTCATGCGATAAACACACGAGCAATACGCATTGTCCATTGACCAGTGTCGCGATAGCCAAACATACCTATGCGATCACCATTGCAGCTCCCTAACCACGCTGTAATGCACTTCACATACAACCCAGCGATGCCTACTATAGTCGCTCCATCCTCGTACCCCCCTATCACGAACACATTACTGTAGCTCCCTATCATGAATACCATAACTCTGGTGATACTCCATGACCAAATACCTACTATAGCCACAGTCAACTCCATAGTAGTACATAACAGTACGATTCATAACATCTTTACCACACCATTTACGACACGTATAGTACACTCCATATAGTCCATGTCCAAGCTTCACCAATAGCCACAAGCAATAGATGTCCACGACTAAAGCTCTCCACTACATACGCGTTCAAATCCGTATGCTCGCATAACTCCGATTAGCACTCCATCCATGCACGAGTATTGATTCAACACACTGACAAGCACTGTTGATTGTGATTAGACAACAATTAAGTTCGAATTCTCAATTTTTTTTATTATTTCTTTATTTATTATTTTATCAAATCCTAAGTGATTTAACATAGTTTATGTATATAATAGTTTAGGATAATTCTTTTAGCATTAGTTTTCTTTATTATATAGATTAAGTATTGATTTAAGTAGATAGTTGTTATATATATGTATTAGTTTAGGAATTGTTAGAATTGGGTTTTTTTTAGGAATAGTTTTTTTTATTAAAAAAAAAGATTCATTACATAGAAAGTTGTTTTTTTCTTTAAATAAAAAATAATAAAAGACCAATAAAAAAAGTAAGATGTTTAGAGGATTTTTTTATAAAACCAAAACACTCAAGGATTAGGATCCCTTTAGATTTTTTTTTGAATAAATTGAAGCAATTAAAATGTAAAGCTGGTCGGTTTTCAAAATTAAAATTAATCAATACATTAAAGTTTTTAAGAAAGAACTACAGTCATCTGATTCCGATTAGCGAATATGTGGCACTATCAGAGTGACATTAAAATCTATAGAAACTGAGGTTTTTTTTATATTTTCTTTTGGTTTTTATTTTCTTTTAAATATTAAGAAAGGACAATTTAGAAGAATAAACCTAATTTCGAAAAATAGATAGTGGTACCCGTTAAAGTTTAATAGATTAGCCCTTAAATTCAAAACATTTTGATTTTTGATTCAAATTGAAATTAAAGACTGGTAGCCAAATCGTAATCTATCCACCTAATTGATTACAGTTTCTTTTTTTTTTTCCCGACTTCGATCAGGTGGCAACTCTAAAAGTTTTTTTAAAAGAACTAGAATTTCCTAATTTCTTTAGTCTAAGATTAATATTAAATGGGTTAGGATTTAGTATTAATCAAAATATGGGAAATAAAAGAAAATGAAAGAAACTGAAAATTCAAGCTCGACAATTTGGCAACTCCATTAGGGACGCCATTAAGAGGGCTAGCCACTATAATTTACCAAAATTAGGTTTATTTTTCAAAAAATTATGTACTTGAGTTGATTGTTATTTTATTTCATTTTCATTTTTTATATACTAGCGTTTTTCGTTGTAGCCTACCTAAGGGTAGTCATTTTAGGGGTTTCTTAATTTCATTTTATTTTTCGTATCATAAATACATAGTAGATACAATCAAAACTAAGCTATCCTAGGACCTTAGGTAGGGGGCCATTGTATAAGCTTTGGATATTATGAGGTAACCACTTTCCAAGGCCAATCGAGCTACCCTACTTAAGTTTAGATGTGACTACAGAACCGTTGCTTTGAAAAATGCGATAATCATAGAACTTGAGGACCTTTATAACCTATCCTTTGCATGCATAAAAACCATTTTTTCAAAAAACACAAGAACCCATGATGTAGCAGACCTAGAGGAACAAGGGCAGTTGTGAAGATATAGTTGTAATATTTTCCTATAAATAGGTTGTAATAATTTTGTGTAAAGTTTAGAATAGGTTATAATTATAATTTTAATATTTTCCTTTAGATAAGTATGACTAGATTGAGTCAAAGCCTTTTGAAGTGATCCATGTCGACCAACCTCATTAGCTTAAAAAATTACTCCTGATGTGGTTACGGCCTTTCAGCCTAGATAGGCAAGAGTTTATTAAGGAAAAGATAGGGCTCGTCCTATCCTTATAAAAGAGCCTTGTCAATGTTGCCTTAGTACGGGCCTTAGTATATCTATGGGAGCTCAAATCTATTACTTTTTGTTTGGGCCCGCATCAGTTGAGCCCAACCCTCGTAGAGTAGATAATAAAAAAAAAAAAAAGAATCAAACCTGTAAAATAATTTTAAGTAGTTACCATTTTGCCTAGTGTTTTACCAACCAGAAATATTCATTCTTTTGGATAGATTAACACTTTGTAAATAACCCTTCTCATTTGGAATATATAGGATTTAGATATTTTCTTTGTTTAGTCTTTTGTTCTTCATCCTTTAGAATTCCTCATTTATAAATAGATCCTCAGTAGTGTTGTTATATATAAATTATATAGGCTTATATATAGAATCCTAAGAAAGCAATCCTCCATTTACAATTTCATTACTCGAGCTCTATAACATAAAAACCCTAACTTTTCCTCTCTCTTTCAAAAGGAAAAAAAAAAAAAAAGAATAAGAAGTAGCCAACGGTTACAATTCCTTATGAGGCTCAAGACAAACACAATCACTTGGCCTATTAAAGCAGCTAACCTAAACACATCCACTTGGCTCGAGAAAGCAATCAACTAAACACAAACCCCTAGCCTATCAAGATAGTTGAATCAACTCAAAGCCCCTAAGCCATCAAGTTTAACCATGAATCAAGTCAAAACATGAGACCATGAAATATTATCCTGTGCTTGATCCCTAGTACAAAAAGGGCAATTCATAGTCCCTTCCACCTAAGGTTAATCAATCCTTATGTAAGGAATTAATAACTCACTTTTAAAAAGTTTAGAATAAAAAGAGGTAAGCTATGTCCTATACACTAACCTTTAAACACTTTGAGAGATGAAAGACATCATGGTAAGGGTATTTTGGACTCCCTTAAAGGGGATCTATTTTGAATTTGATGCATAGATCGAAATGAAGTTAGGCATTCATTTTCAAATTCCAAACATAATTATCCTTTTTTAACCCCATTGAACTAATTTGGAGTCCTTTTAAATGTAAACCCCATCAAAAACCTCCCTACAATGGGGTAATTCAGAGGTTAGGGTCATGAATTAGAAAAGAAGGATAAAACCAATTTGTGCTTATCTTAATAATAACAATTCAAGGATAAGTTATATTTTTAGATGAATTGTTCCCGTTGAAGAAAAGCCAATACTTTTCCAAATACCCCAAGACCATACATACCTTACTTGAGCCCATACACTTGAAACCCATGGATTTAGGGCCTTGAATCATCTATAGACAAAGACTCGACAAAAGTCATAATTACTTCTAAGGAGAAAAAACCAAGAAATAATGGGGCAAAGTTAGAAAGAAGAAAAGAAAGAAAGAAAGAAAAGAAAAAAAAAAAAAACAAAAGAAAGAAAGAGGAAGAAAAGCCTAAACATCGAGTTTGAGAAAAGGCCCAACTAAAGAAGGCCTAGAGGCCTAAGTTGCTCTAAAAACACAAAATCTTGAATTGCATTTCTAACTAAAAACACAAAAGCCCATATTCATTTCAAAATCACATTCTTAACTATAAACCAAAAACCCTATATCTATTTCATAATCACACTCCAAATCACGAACACAAAACCTTTCTATCCACTTGAATCTCAAACACAAGACCCCCCTACCCACAATACCTCCCTACTCAAAGCTCTTTTGATCTTAAAGAATAATTTATCTAAAATAAAAATTATTTTTGAAATTGGGGCAAGTGCACATCAAGTTTTTTCCAAGGGTTCTTAACTTGTACACCCAAGTTAGATGAAAGTACTTCTTTCAAAATAAGCCCTCTCATTAATCCCTTTTGAAACTATTTGACCAAAAGCCTAATTCATAATGTGAAATTCAAAAAAACCTAACAGATTGATTAAAGCGTATCACTTGCAAACTAAACTGTAATTTTTGGAATAGAGTTAAGAGCGAAATTTAGACCGAGAGTACATAAGGAAGTCCTCTTCAACTAGACTAATAGTGAGTTACCTTTTTCTTATGAAATGAATGTTTAAGGACTGTCCAAGAAGCTCAGTGTCAAGGATAGAAACTAGTATGAGATACCCTATATGGTTATAGCGTTTGCTTTTTAGATAAGAATTTGTATCCGTTAGCAAACTTTCAAGAAAGAAAGAACAAAAAAGAAAATGAAAAGATATGAAAAGGAGAGAGAGAAAGTGAAGGCTTGTTATAAGTTTTTTTTCCATTTTCTAGTCCATTTCAGCCATAGTGGCCAAATCTTCAAATTCATGTTATAAATAGTTTTCACTAAATCCATTGGTTGTAAATTTCTTAAATCAAGAGTTTTTTCAAATCGGTCATGTTCTTCGATTTTACTTTCAATTATCATATAGAGTTTTAGCGAGTTTGTAGGGTGCTTACCCTTTATTTATTCACTTTTAGGGATTTAACCAGTTCATAAAGCACTATCCCGATTCATATTCTTACTTAGGGATCTAGCCAGCTCTTAAAGCGCAGTCTCAATCCATAGTTTCTTAGGCTTCTAGCCAGCTTATAAAGTGTTGCTCTGATTTAAGTTCTCAACATTATCTTTTGGGGTCTTAACTAACTGAAAGAGCACTTCACCCACCTTAGATAGTCAGGCCATAGGGGGCACGACCTTAAGGCTTAGCTAACTTAAGGAGTACTTTGACCGCCTTAGTTAGTCAACCATAAGGAGCATGACTAAGTTTTCAACTCTTTAAGGTCTTAGCTAGCTTAAGGAGCATTTCACCTGCCTTAGTTAGTCAACTCATAAGGGGCATAACCAAGTTATCAAATTTTTACGATCTTAGCCAGCTTAAAGAGTGCTTTACTTTCCTTGGTTAGTCAACTCGTTGGGGCACAACTAAGTTTTCTCAATTCATTTTTAGGGTTTTAGCCAACTCAAGGAGTGCTTTGCTTACCTTAGTTAGTCAGCTCATTGGGGTACGACCAAGTTTTCTCAATTGATTTTTGGATCTTAGTTAACTTTAGGAGCGTTTTGCCTATCTTGGTTAGTTAACTCATTGGAGGCACGGCTAAGTTTTCTCAATTCATTTTAGGGTTTTAACCAACTCTAAGAGCGCTTTGCCCACCTTGGTTAGTTAGCTCGTTAGGGCATGGCAAAGTTTTTTCAATTCATTTTTAAGGTTTTAGTCAACTTTAAGAGCGCTTTGCCTACTTTCGTTAGTTAGCTCATTAGGGTATGACCAAGTTCTTTCAATTCATTTTTAGAGTTTTAGTCAACTTTAAGAGCGCTTTGCTTACCTTGGTTAGTTAGCTCATTAAGATACGGTCAAGTCTTCTCAATTCATTTTAGGTCTTAGTTATCAACTCATTGGGGCATAGCCAAGTTTTCTCAATTCACTTTTAAGGTCTTAGCCAGCTTTAGGAATGCTTTGCCTACCTTGGTTAGTCAACTCATTAAGGCACGGCCAAGTTTTCTCAATTCATTTTAGGGTCTTAGCTAACTCTAGGAGCACTTTGCCTACCTTGGTTAGTCAACTCATTAGGGCATAGCCAAGTTTTATCAATTCACTTTTAGGGTATTAGCCAACTTTAGGAACACTTTACTCACCTTGGTTAGTTAGCTCATTGAGGTACGACCAAGTTTTCTCCATTCATTTTAGGGTCTTAGCTAACTCTAGGAGCACTTTGCCTACCTTGGTGAGTCAACTCATCGAGTACATCCAAGTTTTCTCAATTCATTTTAAAGGTCTTAGCTAGCTCTATGAGTGCTTTTCTTACCTTAATTGTTAGCTCATTAGGGTACAACCAAGTTTTCTCAATTCATTTTAAGGCTTTAACTAGCTCTAGGAGCACTTTGCCTACCTTAGTTAGTTAGCTCATTGGGGTATGGCCAAGTTTTCTCAATTCATTTTAGTGTCTTAGCCAACTTCAGGAACGTTTTGCCCACCTTGGTTAGTTAGCTTATTGGGACAAGGCTAAGTTTTCTCAATTCATTTTAAGGTCTTAACCAGCTTTAGGACCATTTTTCTTACCTTAGTTAGTTAGCTCATTAGAGCATGACCAAGTTTTCTTAATTTATTTTAGGGTCTTAGCTAGCTTAAGGAGTACTTCACCCGCCTTAGTTAATCAGCCTATAAGGGGTACGATTAAGTTCTCAATACTTTTTAGGATCTTAGCCAACTCAATGAGTGCTTCGCTTACCTTGGTTAGTCAACCCATAGGAGGCACGACTAAGTTCTCATTATCCTCTTTAGCATTCTTGTCAGCCCACAGGGGTGCTACCCTAACTTTTATTAGTTTCAAAATTATCGTCACCAAATCTTCAATAGACCAGTCCTACTATAGGTAACTAGTCATAGCATTTCTTCGGATAGAGTCATCTCAATGCAAAAATAGTGTTTCTTTTGTCTTTGTGGTAAAATTTTATTCAAACTTTACTACAACGAAGGACAGTTATAGATACCTAATTTTTGCCTCCTGTAGTCCTAATTTTTGTTTTTTAATAGGGTCTTATATCTAAAATAAAAAAAAATATAATATAATAAAAATTTTGAAAAATGATAAAAATACGAAAAAATTTAAAATATTTTAGGGAAATAGATTTTTAGGAAGTAAATTGTCTTAAGGTCAATTGATTTAATTTTAGCTTAGCTTAAATAACTTTAGAGAGTCACGTTGTTCAAGTACAATTTAATTATACTAAGTGTCAAGGTACAAGCCAATAGCTTAATGGATAAGCATTTAAGTATGGGCATTGGATTAGTTTGAGGTCGCGAGTTCGAATCTTACTAGGTACAAATGTGTTTTTTATTTTCTACCTTTTGTTTTGTGAAAATTAGTTATGTGTATGAGATTCAAGTCTAATTTTTAAATCTAATCAAGTTTTTTGTTATCTAATGCGATAAAGATATAAGAAATTCAAATCAAATTTGAATCAATATAAAAGATTAAAATCTAATTTGATTTTTATCAAATTAGATATGAATTGATATAAACGATTTAAATCTAGTTGGATCTTTTTATCAAATCCAATATGAAATGATATAATTCAAATTTGCTTTATTGATATGATTTTCTTTTAGGCTTTATATATTGATTGTATGGCATAAAATAAAGGAGGACGTTCCTAGAAAGAAACAAAAAAAAAAAAAAAAAAACCAACTCCATAGTTCGTCGACCAAAACACAACATCGACATGAATCCCTGCAACTAGCCCTCATTATTGTTCTCTTTCTCATTTAAATTAGCTCATTGATCCCCTGCACCGACCCTAAACTGCTATACCATACTGACTACATACAAGCACTTCACCAGCATGAAATCAGAGTTCATCGCCAATAGTATGCAACATACAGCCATACACTAAACAAGCCCAGCATCGATGACAATCTCCACTGCATGATAGCAGTCAACGCTCCACTAACAACAATCTCCACTACAACACCGATCACCCATGATCACTGCACTCAGCGCTGTCCACAACACATATGCATCACACCTAGTTTACATTCACCTATAGCCCATACTCAACGTAGCTATTGCTGAACACGCCACAGTTCCTTGATCCGCAGCATAGCCAGATTTCTAAGCCAACTCCACTTACACATCAGTTCATATGACTAAAGATCAAGACTCTAGCAATGGTTAGTAGCCCTAGCCCACAACCATACGATCATCATCCTTGCCTACTTTCTAGTAGTCCAAGACAACAAGCTTATGCAATAAACATACGAGCAATGCGTGTCGTCCACTAACCAGCACTACGATAGCTAAACACACCTATGTGATCACCACTATAGCTCCCCATCTACGTTGCAATGCACTTCACATACAACCCAGTAGTGCCTACTACAGTCACTCCATCCTAGCATGCCCCTCTTATGAACACATTACTGCAACTCCCTATCATGGACACCATAACTCTAGCAATACTCCATGACCAAACACCGACATCAACTCCATAGTAGCATACAACACTACGATTCACAGCATCTTCACCACACCATCCATGACACACGTAACACACTCCATATAGTCCATGTCCATGCTTCACCAACAACAATGAGCAACAAGCGTCTACAACCAAAGCTCTCCATTGCATATGTGTTCAAATCCATACACCTGCACAGCTCCAATCAGTACTCCATCTACACATGAGTAGTGATTCAACACATTAATGAGCGCTGCTAATTATGGCCAAACAACAATCAGGTTCAGATTCTTTTAGCATTAGTTTTCTTTATTATATAGATTAAGTATTGATTTAAGTAGATAGTTGTTTAATAGTAGTAATATAGATATATATATATATATATGTATTAGTTTAGGGATTGTTAGGATTGGGTTTTTTTTTTTTTTTTTATAAAAGATTCATCACATAGAAAGTTGTTTTTGTTTTAAATAAAAATTAATAAATGACCCTTTAAAAAAAAGATTTTTAGAGGATTTCTTTATGAAACCAAAACACTCGAGGATTGGGACCCATTTTGATATTTTATTTTAAATAAACTGAATCAATTAAAACATAAAGTCGGTTGGTTTTCAAAATTAAAATCAATCAGCATATTAAAGTTTCCAAGAAAGAACTACGGTCGTCTGATCTCAATTAGCGGGTACACAGGCACTTTTGGAGTGATGTTAAAATCTATAGAAACTGATTTTTTTTTATTTTTTTTTTCTTAAAAATATTAAGAAAGGGACAATTTAGAGGAATAAACCTAATTTCAGAAAATAGATAGTAGTACCCATTAGGGTTTAATAGATTAGCCCTTGAATTCAAAACCATCTAGTTTTTCATTCAAATTGAAATCAAAGACCGGTAACAAAATCTTAGTCAATCCACCCAATTGATTATGACTTTTTTTCTTTTCCCAACTTCAGTTAGGTAACGATTCTAAAAGTTTTTTTAAAAGTACCGAAATTTTCTAATTTCTTTAGTCGAGAATTAATATTAAATGGATTAGGATTTAGTATTAATCAAAAAGTGAAAAATGAAAAAAATGAAAGAAAATGAAAATTCAGGCTTGACACTAACTGCAAGCACAAAACAAGTATAGAGTCATTGGAAGTATTGACCTAACTAAAAGGATAATCAAGGTTGGCAGTAAGATTAGTATCCTTATCAGGATCACTTAATAATTAATGAATATAAAAGATAATAAGTATCTAAGTAAGATAATTACTTTGTGTAAGCATTTATCTAAGAATCTACTTAATTTCCTATTTATCTTACATAATTTACCCATTTTGAGCTTTTTCTTTAATCGAGTATAATTTTTTTGTTTTAACTCCAATTTTTATAATCTATGGTTGATTTTCAAACGTACTTTTACATAGCGGGATGCATTTTAGGTATTCAAACTTATATTTTCTATTATAGGCCTAAAATGTTACGAATTTATTTATTTTTGGCTTAAATGTTTTTAATTATCATTTTAAGCTTTTCTTTAACGATTTTATTGATTAGATTTTTCTTTAATTTTAATAACAGCTTAAATAATTTATAAATTTTTATTTTTCTAAATATTTTTTATTTTTTGGTCAATTTTGTAATTAATTCTTTATTTTACTATTTTAAGTCTAAATCATTAATTTTTTTATTGTAATTTTCTAATTTATTTATTATTATTATTATTATTATCTTATTATTTTTCTTAATTTGTGGTTTGATAAGAAAAATTAGGAAAGTTGACGTAACAGCTTCTTACTGGTTTAAGATGCAATTTTCTTATTTTATCCTATTTTTTTGTATCTTTACCAATTTATAATATTAATATATACATATATAACATCATACAATAATTAAATAATAGAAAAATTATTTCTATCTTTCTTGTGATGTTCACGTCTTGCATATATATATTGTATATATTTATATTTATTAATCTATTTTTAAGAAAATAAAGTACTAATATACGTATACATGTATTTTTAGGTATATGTACATATGTAAATACTTATATTATATTATATGTATATTTATTTAAACCTTAGAAAAATAGAGTAGTATATATACATATACTTCCATATTTTACTACTCATTTATATATGTATTTATATTGTTTCACAATATTTTTCATACATATGTATATTGAAAAAAGTATACTTAATAGTACATATTTTTACATGTACTATATATATATATATATAAGAACCGTGTATATATATACATAACTAAGTAAATTTAACATATTTATACATATATAAATACATAAATATGAAGAAGAAGAGTTGTATATACAACCAAATACATATTTATATAATTTTTATTACAAGGATACTAAGAATACATATATCTCCTACTAATATATCTCTTAATATATAAAACACTACAAAAGTACATAGTAAAATCAAAAGAATACATAAAAATTTATATAACAAAGAAAAAAATAAATATAATATAAAATAGTAATTTGAATTACTCTTATCATGAAATGTTTGGAAAAATATGCTCCTTATTTCCTCTTAAAGTCCTTAACTTGCTTGAAATGAAGATAAGATGACATGCTAAGGAGATAGAAATGATAGATGATGGAGTAAAAAAGAGGAAAAAGAAAAAGGAAATTAGAGGATTAGAAAAAGGGAGGTTGTGTGTTAGTCAAAAATAAAGAAAAGGAAAGGCTTAATTGAGCTTAAAAGTTGGAAAAGAAAGAGCAAAGTAAAGTAAGTTCTAGATTGGGGTCACTTGGCCAAAACAAAAAAAAAAAAAAAAAAGAAAAGAAAGGAAAAACAAAGGAAAGAGAGAAAAGAAAAGAAGAAAGGGACAAAAGTTAAGATAAGAGTTGACTTTACTTTCTTATTTTTTCTTATCTTAATCATGAGTAGCTTTACAATTATGCTCCTAAACTTCTTGATTGCTACATTCAATACTCGGTTTAAACGTATGACCGCAAGAATTATTCATCAAGATCATTTGACAATCTAAACATGTACTTTCTTCTTAAAAATAAACAAAAAGCTAGATTGGAGATGGTATATCATCTATTATAGCATATAGTTGAAATTTTTTACCTTTTTATCTGTTACATTATTTTTTTCCCCCTTTTTGTAAACCTAAAAGAAGGGAAAAATATATAAATAAATAAAACTGATGGCCACATTGTCAAATTTCTATGATTTTCCCCTTTAACTTAATGTTGGTACCCTCTTCGACATGCATTTACCATTACAAGTTAGTTTTCTTTTAAGTGAAAATAAAAACATATCTTTTTATAGTTTAACTCTTTTCACATTATTATGTTTCCTTAGAGACTTTTTTTGTCATTTGCACATTGTGCAAGTTTTTAACTAGTTATCAATTATCTCTAAGGCTCTCTAATTCTTAATTTTCAGCCCTAATTACTCTATCAATATTCTTAATTGACACTCTTGTTAGCCAAAACCTAAATCACATCAATGAATATAATGGGCATATGAATGGTCACTTGTAGAGTTGAAACATGAAGAAGGAAAAGAAGAAAGGAAGAAAAAGAAAGAAGAAAGAAGGAAAGAAAATAAAGAAAGAAGAAAAATTAGAAATTTACTTTTTGACTTTTCTTGATACTTTTCCAATTTTTAGGTAATATTTAGGATGAAATTTAATACAACTAAAGAAAAATATAGGGAATAAAATCAATGTATACTATATGGTACATAAACATAAAGTATGTAGTAAAATTAAATCAATATAAAATTAGCACACACACATACACATCCATATATGTGTGATGGCACAATCATTCATAAGTTAATATTTGTAATCTTGTTAATTTATTTAATCAATTTGTTATTCTTTATGTTTATTAGTATTTAGAAATTATCTCTATTCATCCATTAGCAATTTTACGTGATTACCGGTGTTTATCGATAATTTTACCAGATTAAGGCTTTATCACTATTAGAATAAGTTTATAGATTTTATAAGTTTAGGGTTTTAGTTTTAGGATTTTTATTAAGTTTGGGTTTCATTCCTTATATATATACGTACATAAGATTTAAGGTTTTCATACAGGATAAGGGTTCCAAAGAGTATATTATTGTTTTTCATATTTGTTTTAGGTTTCACAATTAAAATTTTAATTTGTTTTAAATTTATCGGTTTTATTGACTCAAGAAAATTATCTACAGTACTCGTGTTTAACTCTATTCTCAAAAGGTTAAATTTGCGAGATTTATAATTATGGAAAGTATGAAGTGCTTCCTTTACAAAAGTCTTAGCTTAACTCATTTTACTACCTGATTTTCCTTATTTTCGTATTTTAGTCATATCTTCTTCATTTTAAGTTTGATTTTTAGATTCTTATACTCATTTTTCATTTTTCTCTAGTGTTATATCATGTGGTGAGGTCACTTTTGTGAGATTAGACTTGTAATAGTTTGGTTTAGGTTGTATAAGTTCATTGGTCATAGGTTTGTTTTTCACTCCTATAGGTTTTAGGCCTTATTTTAGGCTTAGGGTTATAGTTCGTTATTATTAGGCCTTTGATATCGGCTCCTAGGCTTTCATTTAAACATTTTAAGTAAAATCTTGAGAATGTTTTCTAAAGTTTTCATTTGAGCATTAAGTTCACTCCTATTGGTCAAAACGGGTCCTTTTTGCTAGTTTTAGGTCTAAGCTTGAAGTTAATCTTATGGTAGGCTTTCTAAACCTCCTATTAGGCTTTATAAGCTTTTTATTTGGGTCTTAAACTTTAAGTGCAACTACTGATTGGTCTACCTCAATGGTCTTCATCTCATTTTTTGGGCATTTTTGTGTGTTTTGGGTTTATTTCACCATCTAAGGCTTTTAACCTAAGTTCAACCCAACCTATTAGGCCTAATAACTTTATGAGTCCATCAAATCTTATGTTTTCACAGTATGGTCAGATCTGTTCCTATCATTTATTGGGCTTCAATCCAAGTTTCAAAGGTCTAAAACTTATTTTAAGCTTAATTATGTTTTGAAGATACTTTTAGGGAACTTAACCTTAATGGTTAAGTCCTGGACCTTAATTATCAATCATGTCATTAAGCTACTAAACTAATTTTTGTAGCTTGCTTCATCTCCTACAAGTGGTAGTTTAAGTGAGTTTTGGGGTGGTTTCGGCTCATTTTCTAGTAAAATACATCTTAATTGTTTAATCCTTATCTATACCACTTTTTAAGCCTTGTTTTGGTAGAGATTAACATGATGTCTCAAAATATGATGGGAGACATCCTAAAGGGATGGAATGAATGGATTTAGAGGGGGGTGGGGGTAAGGGTGTGATTCTAAGGTGTTTTCTTTTATCCTTCTCAAGATGACCAACAAGTTCCTAATGCCTAAACATTGAGAGATATTAAAGCTAAGCTCATCACACTAAAGAGCTACATGAATGTATACATGAACCTACTTGTTACATGTACGTGAAAGTAATATCTTTACTAATTTTCCCATTTCTAAAATCTAAGAAGATGGAACTAAACTTGTGATAAAATGGAGTTAAAGCATACATTACCTAACCTTTAGAAATTTAGTTGATGAAGTGGTGTAATCCTCCTTTCTCCTTATTTTAGTCAAAGGTGTAGGACTCCAAGGGGGTGGTGGTTGTGTTAGCAACCAAGGGGAATGAAAAAAGAAGAGGCAACAATGGGTGGTGGGTAAAGTAGGTGAGGTGATAGTGGGAAAAGGTGAGGGGTGGTGGTGGTGCTTGGTGAAATCAAGAGGGTAAGAGATGGAGTTGTTTGTGTAGGGTTTCTTGAAGGAGTTTTTAGAGTGCTTTTGTATTCAAAATAAGAGGAAGATGGGGGTTTGAGGGTGCTTGTTTCAATTACTAAAGGTAGGGAAAGAAGGGGGCAAAACAATTCCTAAATTAGTAGTGTAGTACATGAGCAATTGGGGACCACAAGTACTTGTGATTTGGTTACCCCTTTTGGCTTAATTTTATCTTCTAAAGGACAAATGTCCTTTCAAGCTTGTCCATTGCCAACTAATTCCTCTAGCATGTACTACTTAATATCTTTTTCCCTTTGTTAATTAAAATGCCTAAAGGGATTAATAAATTACAGCGAAATCGGCATGTTGAATCTTATTTAGTATACATGGCGTTACTTAGCATTGTTAGAGGGTTTATTATGCTAAATTGTCCTGATTGAACTTATTGACTTATATTATCTAAACTATTAATGATCTCTGAAAATTAGAACCATTCGTTGTTAGTGGATCATGTAAAATGTGGGAATGTTAAGGTTTCAATGTGATTAGTAGAATTATTTGTAATTAGCAAATAGTTTAGCCATGTACTTAAGGTTTATTAGCTATATTAGGGTTTTTGACATTTGCTTAGGGTTTTGACATAGCTTATTGAGATTTATAGTCATTTTAAGATTCTCATGTATTAGGCTTTTTAATTAAGATTTAGGGTTCTTAATAGTACGATTAGGGTTTTCTTTATTATTAGGGGTTCCAAACTTATTACTTGGGATTTATTCATTTTATTTAGGGTTTCTAGCCATTTTTATCTATGGACACCCCATTTTCATCTCCTTGTATTTTTAGGATAATAAAAAGGGTCCTAATTTGAAAAATACAAAAAGGAAAAGAAAAGAAAATTTAGAAAAATACAAAAAAAACTAGAAAATTAGAAAACTAAGGAAAATATACCAAAATAAAAACGTTAGAAAAACACAAAACTTAGGAAAAATGTTAATAAAATGAAAAAACAGATTCTTTGGATATTAGAATAGGACAATAATATACTAGAAAAATAAAAAGATTTAGGAGTTTTATGGACAAGCCATAGGCTAACAGCTCATAAGGAAAGATATAACACAAAGGAGAGATCTGGAGTTTAAATCCCATGATAGGTGCTAATGCATGCCTTTTGGTTCTTTTGACCAAAATGGGACACGTGTTAACCTCTAATTGGCTATCCATACCCATTTTCTATCTTTTTCCTTCCCTTTCTTGGATTTTCTCATGTGAATCTAGCTATAGGTCACCACTTTAAGGCCATTTTTTATCCAAATTTCTTTGTGATTTCACCAAACTAATAATGAAATCATGAAGATTACTTGAGTTAAGAACATGTCTAGACACAGTCAATTATAAGGTGTAATTAGGCTTTGAAAATTGAAAAAAATTCTAGATATGAGATTTTCTCCACTGTAATTTGACAAATTTGAACGACATTGTAACAAACATGATGTAGGCATCACATTTGGACTGATTTTTTACATCATCATTAAATTTGAAGAATTTTTAATCAATGCCCATTAATTGAAATCTTTCAGTTCAATTTGATTTAAAGCTTCCCATGTTTGTTGTAAGCTAAGACTACTATAAATAAGAGGATAAGGAAGCTCTCAAGGCATCAACTCTCACTCAATCACTCATACTCGAGCTTTCTCTCTCTACCTGAGTTAGTCCCTCTCTCTTTCTAGCTTCCCACTTGCTCGTGGTGGTTTTTAGACAATACCACCACCACTACTAAGCTCCTTGAGCTCTCAATGTCCCATAAAGGTCACCCATGACTTTTACATGCTCCTTAGCACTCCAACGAACCACATAGGGTTTAAACACCCCTAGCCACCTTCAAACCATCACTTTACAGTGGTTCTAACAATAAGAACTCCCCAACATTGAACTTGCCAACCTAAGAAAACCAAGACCCAACATTCTCTTGAACCTCAATAACCACTACAAAGCTTAACTATCACCACTAACCTTCAATTCATCTCTAACCACCACTAAAAGACCACCACTCACTACCATACCATCATCAAACCTCCATTTCCCAATAAAAAATACATGAAACCACCATTCCCAATAAAGGTGTGCCACTATTCCCTATAGAGGTGTGTAAGTGTGCTTTGGCCCACCGACCGACCTGTTTAACCTACTTTCTAAATGGGTTTAGGCTAAGGTTTTTTAGTCTATTTAAAAGTGGGTCAAATGAGCCCATCTCATTTAACCTGTGGGCTAAAGTGGGTCGGTTTGGGTCGACCCATTTAATATATTTATGACTTTAGCTTATAGGCCAGCTCGTTTAACCTACTTTTTAAACGAGTTAAGGCTAAGGTTTTTTAGTCCATCTAAAAGCGAGCAAAATGAGCCTGGCCCATTTAACTTGTGAGCTAAAGTGAGCTGGGTTGAGCCGACTTGTTTAACCCATTTATACACCTCTAATTCCTTGCTTAAAATACCCTCCAAAACCACCTGGAACATCTCACATCAATACTGTTTCCCTCTCTCTTGAATACACATGAACCACACGTACTAACCCAAACTCGAAAATCATCCCAAAGATGTGGTCCAAACTTACCTAAGATCTACTTCCAACTCGTGCCTGACTTAGGTTGACATTTCTTTTTATTATTTATATATACATTAAAAAAATGAAAAAAATGAAAAAATAAAATTTTTTCCTTGTTACTTAGTTATTTTTCCTTTCATATTGTTTTGTTTGTAAAAATTTGTTTTCAAAAACTTTTTGTTATCTATATATATATATATACATATGTAATAATAAAATGTATTTTCAATACTTTTAATACAAAAAGAAAAGTTTTTTTCACTTTGGAAAATGTTTTCAAGAAAAATAAAAAATAAAATACAATAAAAAGGATCAATAAACCCTTTTTCAAAATTAGGATTGATGTTAAAATTTTTGAAAAAATAAAATCATAACCCTTTCTTTTAGAATTTTTTTAAATAAAGTTAAATTGATTAAAAAAAAAAAGTAAACACAACTTTTTTTTTTTCAAAATTAAAAAAAATTAATGGATGAAAGTTTTATAAAAAAAAAAAACACAGAAATCTAATTTCAAATAGTGGATATATAGGCAATTTTAAGAAACTCTAAGGCATCTTAAAATATGTAAATTTTTATTTTTCCCTTTCTTGTAAATAATTTCAATTTTTTCAACTTTTTCCTTTCTTGTAAAAATAGAGATATTTCATTCTTTACTTATAAGGAAACAAATAAATAAACAATAAAAAGAAAAGAAAAGCAAAAATAGATTTATTTTATGACAAAGGGTATTTTTAGAGATAAATATAAATTAGGAAGGTTTAGGTGGCACCTATTTAGAGTTTAATAAGTTAGCCTCTAAATACAAAATCTCTAATTTTGAAAAATCTTTTTTTTTTTTTTTCAAATTGGTTTTTCTCATAAACCAATAGCTAGGTTGGAATCAATCCACCTAATTAGTTTTAACCTAGCAATTTTTCCTTAGGCCAGTTAGGCGACAACTTTAAATCTTTTCAAATCAAAAGAAAACCAGAATCTTTCTTAATCCTTAGTCAAAGGTTAATATTAAACGGATAAGATTTAATATTAATCAAATTAAGAAAAATAAAAACTAAAAATTTAGGCTTAATAGGATGGCATCTCCATTGAGGAAGTTAAAATTTATCAAAACCTTCCAAAATTAAAATTTATTTTGATGATACCCTTCCCATGTTATATTTTGTTCATATATTTATAATTCTACTAACCCCTATTATTTTGTTTCATTTTTGTAAATGCTTTTGTTTATTTTGTATATATTTGTATTAAGCTTACTATGGGAATATTAAGGGTGATGCATCTCCGGGGTCAAACACATGGAGAGGCACCACAATGAAACAGACCAAAACAAATAGGGAAAAGGTTAGCAAAGTCTAGATAGCCACCAAATTGATATGACACACTACTCGATCTTATTCGGCCTACAATTCATCGAATATGGCATACCAGTCCGAACTGAAGAGTTACTCACCACTACTCCTTGCTAAAGGGAATAGATAAGAGTTGAGAGATAACGAGAATACTAAGGTTGCTCAAATGAATAAATCTGTATTAGAAGTTGAATGTCTGCGTACAAGGAAAGCAAGGGTTTATATACTTGCCCACTAGGGTTATTTTATATGTATGAAAAGACAAAAGGGTATTTTACAATTATGTTACATGAATCATGATAAAAAAGGGTAAAAAGGACAAAGAATATTTAGTATGGAAAAGAAAGAATCATTTTAGAACGTTGTGTCAGAAGGTACATGTCACTTGATGGTTGATCGTCAAGAGTATGATACAACATAAATAGAAATAGGAAGTGCTAGTAATCAGGGGCCAACCTGATCTGGATTAGGTTAGGAGCCAATCAATCTAGTTAAGAAGTCAGCTGAATTGGAGTCAAGCACCAATGGTTAGTTGGAGAGCTCAACTCAACTAGCCTTTCCTAGGTTACCTTCTAGATTAAGACTTCGCAGCTGGACGAGAGCATATTGGATACACTTGAGGATCTAATAGATAGGTCGATAGGAGGTTGAATTAGGATAAGAGTCCTTATCTCAACTATGGCTTGGAGCTAGTATTTTTTGTGTAACCTCTTGAAGTCCTCTAGCTTAGCTTCTTGTGATCAATCCAAGGGGTTAATTCTTATCAAAGGGACATATGTTTTCCCATGCATTATATATCTATGCTAGATACAGTCAAACCCAGGCTATCTTAGGGAACTTAGGATAAGGAGCCATTGTATAGACTCCAAATGTTATGGTGCAACCATTGCTCAAGGTTGATTAGGTAATGAACTGTTGACTAACAGTCCCATTACTCGCGCACAACTCCAAGGACTCTAATCCCTCACTCAAAGAATTCTTTTTCGGCAACTTATTGATGACGAGAAAGTTTACACTGAAGGAAGGTGGCTAAACTCCTTGAGCTCCCCGCATTATCATACTATGATCTATGCTCTTAGTAGTAATGATGTTGACTATTCCCTTTCCGAAGACCCTATGCCGAGTAATCCAACTAACTGCTGCCTTGATGTTCTTATCGAGTGACGAGAGACTCACTTACCGACTAAGTAGTTTTCTCTTGACATGCTACCATATCTCTCATCTCGACCCCCTTATTGCCACAACATCTTGATCCCTGCCACAACATCTTGATCCCTTTCATCTACTATGCTTAGAGAATATTCGTATAGGACTAATGCTACATTGCCACTTGTCCACCCCGTCTAACATTATACTACTTTTCCATTTTTGTCTTTTGTCCTTTTTACTTGTTTTCGTATTTACTAAGAATCCCCTTTTTATATATACTTTCTTATAATTTCTTTATTTGTAATGTTGTCTTAGAGACTTACTATAAATAGTCGATTTCTCTTGTAAGATGCAGATAACTTACAATTAAGACTAAATATTCTATTCTTATGAGACAACCTCTCTAAGCACATCTTTCATACACTATTATCTAATTTGATCGAGTAGCTTAGGATTAGTGGTAGGTAGACCTTGATATCAACTTGTGCATCATATCAAGTGAGGTATCAACTCATGTTGTGTTCATTGGTGAGTCATATCCTCTGAGCAACTTTATGTTAGCTACTTTTATTCGTTTGTAGATTATTTCCCTCTAATTTTCTTTGATATTTTGGAAGACTGACCTGTTCGTTCATGTCGAACATTTGAGATTGGTGTTTAACATACTTTGCGCCAAGAAATTATTTGGTAACCTAAAGAAATGTATGTTCGGTAAAAGTGAGGTTACGTTCCTCAGATATATTGTTTCAAGGAGTGGAGTTCGAGTTGATGAGGAAAAAGTTAGAGTTATTAATGAGTGGCCTATGCTAACTAGTGCTGCCGAAGTCAGGAGCTTCAATGGTCTAGCCTCATTCTATAGGATATTTATTCGAAACTTCAGCTCCATAACTGCACCGTTGATTGAATTAACTAAGAAGAATGTTGAGTTTTGATGGATAGAAAAGGCTTAGAGGAGTTTTGAAGATGTGAAGACTAAATTGACATCTTCTCCAGTACTCACCCTACCAAATTTCAAGAAGGTTTTCGAGGTTGAATGTGATGCATCTGGTGTCAACGTTAATGCTATCCTTATGTAGGAGCATTGACCCATTGCCTACTTTAGTAAAAAAATCCAAGGTGCTGCCCTAAATTACTCAGCCTATGACAAGGAATTCTATGCCTTTGTCCATATACTCTAGAACTAGTAGCATTATTTGTTGCCGAGAGAATTCATCATTTATTCGAATCATGAATCTCTTAAGCATCTTCGCGAACAACAAAAGCTTTCTCGGCATCATGATAAGTGGGTTAAGTTCTTGGAAACTTTTTGCTATATCATCATATATAAGAAGGGAAGCACCAATATAGTAGTTGATACACTTTCTCACCATCATACCCTCATCACAACGTTACAAGCTAAGGTGCTTAGATTCAACACTTTTCCAGATCAGTATGAGCTTAACCCATATTTTGGACTCTTAGTAGCTAAGTGTAGTACTAGAGGAGCTACAGAAGGGTTCTACTTGAGTGAGGGGTTCTTGATGAAGAGTAAGCAAAATTGCATGCTAAGTGGTTCTATAAGGGAGCTACTAGTTCGAGAAGCTCATGCCAGGAGTTTAGCCAACTATTTTGGGGAAAAGAGGATAATTGAGATATTAAACGAGTATTTTTACTACCTTAGGATGATGAAGGATGTATACCGAATACTTAAGAGGTACAAGGTATATAAGTATGCAAAAGGGAAGAGAGAGCCCTATGGAGAATATATACCCCTACCGATTCCCAAGCGACCATAGATCATTCTAAGGATGGATTTCATGCTTAGCCTTCCCCATATGCCGAGAAGACACGATTCGATCATGGTAGTGGTTAATCGATTTAACAAGATGGGCCTCTTCATTCCCTACCACAGAACTAATGATGTTTTATTCATCGTTAACCTCTTTTTATAAGAAATTGTGCGACTACATGGAGTGTTAGAAGTATTATGTCCAACTGTGATTCAAAATTGACGAGCTTCTTTTAAAAGACCTTATGGATGAAACTCAATACTAAGCTCCCATTTAGTACCACTTACCACCCCCAAATAGGCGACCAAACTAAAGTAGTTAATAGAACCATAGGTAATCTCCTACGCATTACTGTTGGAAAGAACTTTCGTAACTGGGATTTATGCATGCCCATCATTGAATTTACCTACAATTGCTCAACTTACAGCTTAACTGGAATATCACCATTTGAGGTTGTCTATGGACTTAACCCAAACCTACCTTTAGACTTAATTAATAGTCCAACCACATAAGGGGAAAATTCAATTCAACTTACAGCATACCAAGGAGTTTCAAATGTTACATCGAAAGATTGTGAAGCAATTGACCAAAACTGTAGCCTAACAGAAGGAAGTAGGAAACTGTAGAAGGAGGTGAGTTGTTTATACCCCTAGAGACCTTGTTTGGGTCCATCTTAGCAACGAATACTTCCCTAGCAAAAGGACCAATAAACTATCTCCTAGAATGGATGGACCCTATAGGATCTTAAGGCACATTAATGATAATGACTATAAGATTGAGCTACCTGAAGGTTTTGATATGTCTACCTCCTTTAACGTCGCCAATTTGACTCCCTATGTACCTAATTATGATGAAGACCAAGATTTGAGGGCAAATCTTTAGCAACTTCAAGGAACTGATGAATTGCCGACCAATGGTTCCATTACTTACATACAACTCTGAGGACTCCAATCCCTCACCGAATAATTCTCTCTTAGCAACCTATTGATGACGAGAAAGTTTACACCGAAGGAAGGTGGCTAAATACCTTGAGCTCCTCACATTGTCATACTATAATCTATGCTCTTGGTAGTGATGATGCCGACCATTCCCTTATCAAAGACCCTGTGCTAAGTAATCCGACCAACTGATGTCGAGAGGTTCTTACTGAGTGATGAGAGATTCACTTACCAGTTGAGTAGTTTTCTCTCGACATGCTACCGTCTCTCACATCCCGACCCCTTTATTGCCATAACTTCTTGATCCCTTGCACCTACTATACTCAAAGAATATTTGTACGGGACCAATGTTACATTGCTACCTATCCACCTCATCTGACATTGTACTACTTTTCCATTTTTATCTTTTGTCCTTTTTACTCTTTTTTGTATGTATTAGGAATCTCCTTTTTGTATATACTTTCTTGTAATTTCATTATTTATAACTACAAATAGTCCCTTTCTCTTATAAGCTACAGATAACTTACAATTAAGACTGAATATTTTGTTCTTATGAGACAACCTCTCTAAGTCTATCTTTTATACATTCTTATATAATCTTACTGAGTAACTTAGGATTAATGGTGGGTAGACCTTAACATCAACTTGTACATCATATCAAGTGGGGTATCAAGTCATGTTGTGTTCATTGGTGAGTCACATCCTCTAAACAACTTCATGTCAACTACTCACATCCTCTAAACAACTTCATGTCAACTACTCTTATTCATCTGTGGATCATTTCCCTATAATTTTCTTCGATATTTCAGAGGACTCATTGTAGTCAGATTTGCCATAGTAAGACTTAGTGATAACTAAGCTCATAGGCACACCATTAGGCTATCTTACTTAAGTTTCGATGTGACCAATGAACTATTTCCTCAAAAATGTATAAGGTCAAGAGCTTAAGGACCTATAAAACTTACCTTAATTGCATGCATCTCCCTTAACCACAGGTCATCATTCCAAAGGTTCTAATCATGCTAGTGATTCAACATTTTATAAGTGCAACCAATTGTTATGCCTATCACTTACAAAAATTTTCATGCCCTCATAATATTTATAGATCCTTTTTTGTAAAAGTTAAAGGCAGTTTATAGAAACCTAATCATTTGCATGGTTGTAACTTAAAGAAATGATGTAGTAACCTATGTGGTTTTAATCAGCTAACAAGTACACTTTTCAAGTTATAATATAGTAAACTAGTAAAGTCTAAGTTTTCAATTCCTTAAGGATTGCACACATTACTCACCCTTACTCTATTATTCTACTAATGAGGAATCAACTAAAACTAAATTACAAAACTAACAATTAAATTTCAAAAACTAAAAGAAATAAAATTGTGTAACTACTGATTAACAAAGCAATAGTCAAGCAAAAAACCCTAAATGAACCATATGGATATCTAAACTTTACTTTGCTAAGGTTAACATGTAATAATTCAAAAAATTTCTAACATGTTCCCTATTCTTATTAATAAGGAGAAATCAATTAGTAAGCTAATAGGAATTGTTTCACTTATTAACTCCTAACCCTAACTACATTCTACTTGAATCACTTCTACAATAGAGTAAATAAAGATAGCATTAAAACCAAGAATTCTATTTGTAAATATTGTAATAGATTTTCAAAGAATCCTATAACTTATCACTTAGATTATAGAAGATTCTCATCAATTGCAATGGATCTAATTATATATTAGGTCTTGTAATCTCAATGTACAATATTGAAAAATTGGATTGAGACTCTAGAAATAACGATCTAATTCAATACAAAACATACAATCGAATTAATAAAGAATAGGGAATTTTATTAGAGTGAAAGAAAAATGCACTTTACTTATCAATCCAAGGATTCATAAGTCTAGGTATCTACAACTTATGCTACAATCATGCTAGAAAACATTTTGAAAGAGAAAGTTAGGTGTTTTAAAGCTCATAACCAAGTCTTATTACCCCAACTCAAAGAGGTCATTAAAGGAGTGCAGGCAATGCTAGAGGATCTTAGAATTCATTTACGAGAGTTAGATTAGGGATTTTTTTTTCCAATGTAATCAAAGGAGCCTAGAATAAGTGCCAAAGTTTAAGGAATAATAACCAAGAATAAAAGTTAGGTTCTTCTTTCCTTTATCCTAAAAAAACTTTTTTTTTTTTTTAACTTTACATTCTTAAGTCCTTCAATCTCTCCATCCTTGTTTATATCACTTGGTTTTTGTTGAATAATGTTTTCGTTCTCTCCTAGTTTCTCTTTACAAGAAAAAAAAAAAAAGAAAGAAAAAAACCTTCGTTTTATCTATTTCTTAAATTTACTTCTCTCTCTTTCTCCTAAAAAAAAAACAAAGAAGAAGAAGAAGAAAAGAAAAGGGGGAAAAAAAAGAGAGGTTGCTAACAATTGCAAATTTTGACTAGATACAAGATAACCTAGGACTAAAAGGGAAAGTCCCATGATTGGCCTCTCTAAACCCTTACCCTTAGCTCAACCTAAGCCCTTTTCTAAACATAAACCCTAGCAGCCACAAAACTTGGGCCTATAAAGAAATCACAATCGTTAAACAAGAACCATAATCCATTCAAATCATAAACTTAGATATAGCCATAGTCTCGAACACATGAAGGTACAATTTTCTGAGTTTAAACCTAAGACAATTCGAAACCCCTCTACCTAGCTCATTTGACCCTAAAGAACTAAGCCCAAACAAATTCAAAACCAAAGAGGCATCTAGCCTATAAGTCTAAGGAAATTGTCATCTTCAATGTTACATTAAGGGCATACCAATTAAATTGGGGTAAGTAGACACAAGAGATGAACACCATCAAGGTACAGTGATTGAAATTTTGAAAAGCATTTTTTTACAATATGACATATTTTAAGGAATGTTTTAAGAGATTGAGAGGTAAAGTCAATCCATGCATCGAGGAAAATTCAATAAAAATCCTACCTAAGGAAATGATAATTCACTTTGAAAGATTCAAGATGAAAAGACGTAAACTATATCCCACATATTAACCTCTAAACACTTCCAGAGTTAAGTGATATCACAATGATAATATTTTGAACTCATTCCTTAAAGAAGGCCCATTTTGAATCTATTACATAGATCAAAATGAAGTTCGGTATTCATTTCCAACATCTCAAACAAAATTATTCTTTACCCACCTTGTTGAGCCCATTGTAGAAAACTTTTTGAAAATTCTAATCCCTATGAAGAACTACCCCATCGTAGGGTAATTTGGAGGTAAGGATCATAAATCAAGAGAAGAGGTTAACATTAGTTTGTGCTTGATCTAGTAACATCCAATGAAAGATAATTTTTATTTTTAATAAATTGCTTTCTTTGAAATGAAGAAAAGCACACAAGAGCCCTATACACACAATCCAAACACTTTGGAAAAGTAATCATTTTTGGGGTTAGAAAGGAGAAAAGAGAAAGGAAATAAAGGGGCAAAATAAAGAAAAAAGAAAACAAAAAGAAAAAATAAAAAGAATGGGTTTGAAAGATCGACCTAAGAGAAAAACCCATTGAACACAAACTAGAGTATAATCCACAAAGAAGGTCTAGACTTAAAGCCCAAATAGCGCAAAAACATGGAGCCTTCATAACCTTTTTGAATTACATTTTCAAGCCCTAGAACCTTCATACCCTTTATGAATTACATTTCAAGCCCTAAAGCTTCCATGCACATTATAAACCACATTCTAAATCACAAAAAACCTTCTTGGCCATCTTGAATTATAAAACACAAGGACTACCCACCCACAATTCTACCCATGCTCAATAAAGCTTTTCTAATCAAAGAGAATAATTTATCTTAAATATAAATTGTCTTAAAAACTAGGGTAAGCACACTCTTAGTCTTTCCTAAGGGCTCTTGACTTGTAAACCTGGTTCAAATAAAATATTTCTTTCAAAATAGGCCTTTTCAAGGATCCTTGTTGAAAATAATATGACTAAAGGCCTAGTTTACAATACTAAACCAAAAAAGACTTAAGAGATTAATTAGGGCATATCATTTTCAAATTGGGCCATAATTTTTGTAATAGTGGTCGATAGTGAAAATCAAACCAAGAGCATGTAAGGAAGTCCTCTTAGACCAAAACTGATCATGAGTTGCCATTTCTATAGGAAAGATATACTCCTAAGTCATAAGTTCCCCATCATCAAAATTAGCATGCCTTTGGTATCATCAGATTCAAACTAGACTAGTCTTGGCAGTATTGGTTTGAAAAACATCTTTAGGAATTGAGAGGAATGTAAAGCCCCCCCCCACATGGTTACCAAGGAAAGGAAAGGTTTTGATAAGATTTGTACCTATTAGTAAACTTCAAAAAATAAAAAATAAAAAAACTAAATAAAAAGAAAGGAGAGAAAAGAGGAGAATTGGAGAAAAAAGAGAAGGAAAGACTTTTCTTGCAAATGATTTTTTGAAAAACTTAAGCAATCCATTTTTGAGTCTTTGAAAATTCTCGTACTACTATTGTTCCCTCCAACAATTCGATCCCATTTTCAAATGGTCTTTTAACCATGATTACCCTTTTTCTAAGCTACTAGCTTCACTTAAGAATAGGTCAAGAGATACAATCCTATTTTCCTCTTAAAATAGTTTTGTTAATTCAAAGGACTCAATACCTAACAACCATTTCAAGTTAACCTGAGATCCCTTTCTCTAATCCACTTCAACACTTCCTTCTTAAGTTGATCTTAGTTACCAACTTTTGATCACTTCAAGTAGTCAATTCCAATTAGTTTAAGTGGAACAACTTATCTTTCAAACCTAAAAGTCAATTTCGTTTAGGAATTTAACCCAATATAAATCAATTTTCCTATTTTGAAAAATTAGGTTTGTGAAAAAGAGTTGAATTTTGAGATGAAAAACCCATAAAGATGAGTAATGCAATGCCCTTTGACAACTATAAGGTGAAGGTGTCTTAAAGGAGCATCTCATTCTTCTTGCAAGCAGCATGATATGTTCAATATTGAAGGATATAAAGCTTTATCCAAATCATTGAATGTAAAAGTTCCCCTCTCTAAGGTGACACTCTTCATGCCAAAAAAATATTTTGAGAAGGTCTTTGCTAAAAATTATGTAGATTCTTTGTCTAGCATAGTGATATCTTGTTCTTGAGGCAAATGAGAAACTGTTAAAGCAAGATTGAGATTCAATTTTCTCTAAGGCAATCATAAGGTGGATGGAAAAAAATAAAGAAAAAGAAAAAGAAAAAAAAGGGAAAAAAAAAAAGAAGAAGAAGAAAAGAAAAGGAGAAGATTTGTGCATGGACTATTTTGGAGTTAATATTGACTTACTAGAATCTCTAGAGAATAATTTTACTTTTGAGAAGCCACCATTTGAGAATAATGACCAAAACTCTTGCTAGCAAAGCTTTATGGTCCAATTGGACAAAGAATAAAGGTCTACCATTAGATGCTCCTTCAAAGAAGCAAAAGTGGCTTGTTGAATCTAATAATTGGATTGCTACTTCATAAGTGGAAACAACAAAAATGTTGAAATAGCAATCTAGTGGTTGGTTAGTTGGAGCACACAAAAGACTGACAAATAAAATGATGAATCTACTATGGCTTGGATTTAGAATTTCAAACATTTCCCATGAAAAATTTGTCACAAAAAAAAGTGAAAAAAGGGAAAAGAAAAACTGTAAGGAAAAAAAAAGAGAGAGAGAGAGTTCTTAGAGTTTCTAGTGTTGCTTTTCCTAATATTCACCTTATTTGGTAATAGTATTTCGATTGCTCAATTCAAACGCATTCAATCCTTATCATCCAATCTTAGGATCTCCTTTTCTAATTTGACAAATTGAGGGACCTGTTCCCTAAATGTCTTATCCAAGTAGTCTTAGTGATTCGATCATTTAAATTTACCTTAGTCATCATGTCAAAAGTTTTTCTCAAAAGTCAAACATTCAAATCCAAGTCAATAATCTCCATTCATTTTGCTTTGAAGCTTAGTATATCTCTCAAGTCTTCCTTCAAAGCTAATATGAAGGGCTCAATCCCCATGAAAGTTCAAATGAAACCTCAATGTCAGTCTTGTCTAGGACTCCTATCCATTTGTCTAATCATTAAATTTTTGTTTAAGACATCTCATGGTTCTTAAAAAGAATTAAAAGTCTAATTAAAAAAAAAAAAAGATCCATTAATCTAAGATGGTAAAATCAATGACCTATCAATGCAAGATGGTGATCAAATTTTTAGAACCCATCAATACAAGATGGTGAGTTGTTGAAATCCAAAGAGTTTATAGAAATGGTTTTTTCCCATCCACTAGAAAGCACAAAAAATTACAAGAAAAATAGAAAACTTGAGAAAATATACAAAAATCATTAGAAAGAATGAAAAAATACAAAAACAAAGTATTCAAAATTTGAGAAAAATACAAAAATTAGAGAATTTAGGAAAAATGAATAAAATGAAAATGAGACTCTTAATATATTAGAATAAAGTAATAAAATATTAGAAAAATAAAAGGGTTTGGGTGCTTTAGGGTGGTTTAGGCCTAGACCAAATAATTCAAAAATGTTCTAGGCTAACCTAGTCCATTTATATAATTTAATAGCATATTTGGATAAGGCATGGGCCAACAACCATTATGGAAAGGCATAACATACATGGAGGAGAGATTTGAGCTTAAATCCATTAACCAACACTAATGTGCCTTTTGTTTCTTCTTCAAGCAAAATAGGATACATGTTAGCCTCTAATTAGCTAACCAAGCTCATTTTCTTTCTTTTTCCTTCCTTTTCTTGGACTTTCTCATGCAAATCTAGCTATAGCTCACCAGTTTAAGGACATTTTTTATCCAAATTTCTTTGCGATTTTACAAAATTAATAGTAAAATCACTAGGATACTACAGACTAAACCTAAGAACACATTCGGATATAGTAATTTATGAGGTCAATTTGGGCTATGAAAATTGAGAAAAATTTTGCATCTGATACTTTCTTCTTATGCAATCTAACAAATTTGAACAACATCAAAGCTTCTAATAGCTAAATCAAGTAAGAACGTAACATGGGAATTGCATTTTGACCGATTTTTTGCATCAATTACCATTAAGTTTGAAGATTTTTCAATCAATACCTATTGATTGAAATCATTGAATTCAACATGATTTGAAGCTTCCTATGTTTGTTGTAAGCTAAGAAAACGATAATTAAGAGGACGATGAAGCTCTCAAGGAATCAACTTTCACTCGGTCACTCATACTTAAGCTTTTTCTCTCTACTTGAGTTGGTCCTTCTCTCTCTTTAGCTTACCACTTGCTCATGGTGGCTTTTAGACAAAATGACCACCACTATTAAGCTCCTCAAGCTCTCATTGTCTTGTAGAGGTCAACCCTGACTTTCGTCATACCCCTTATGTTCCAATGAACCACCTATAGTTCGAACTTACTAGCTACCTTTGAACCACCAAAATTGAACTCACCACCCCTAGAAAACCAAGATCCAAGACCTTCTTGAACCTTAGTAGCTATGACAAAGCATTACTATGACCACCAACTTTCGACTCATCTCTAACCACCATGTGTACTACTCATCACCACACCTTCACTAAACCTCCATTTCCTAATTAAAAAAAAAAAACACATAAAATCAATATTCCCCACTTAAAATACCTTTCGAATCACTTATAATGACCAAGATCGTTTGCTCTTTCTTGCTATCTAGACCAAATGTGCACTGTACGTACCAACTTAAACCTGAATACCAACTCTAACCTGCACTCCAAACATACCTAGGATTTGCTTCCATCCTACACTTGACCCAAGTTGATTTTCCTATTTATTATTTATATATACGTTAAAAAATGAGAAAATAAAAAAGGAAATTTTTTTTCTTTTTTACTTAATTATTTTTCCTTTCATATTTTTGTAAATGTCTATTCTAAAAATTTTTTCTTTATATATATATATATACATACATGTGTAGTAGTAAAAAATATTTTGGATACTTTTAATGTAAAAAAAATGTTTTTTATCAGTTAGGAAAATGTTTTCAAAAAATAAAAAATAAAAGAAAAAATTTATCAATATACCTTTAATTAGAATATGGACTCATGTTAAAGTTTTTGAAAAATAAAATTAGGACCTTTTCTTTCAAAATTTTCTAGATAAAATTAAATGCATTAAAGAACATAAACCCGACTATTTTTCCAAATTAAAACTATTCAATAGACTAAGGTTTTATGAAAAATGAATTATGAAAGCCTAATCTCGAATAACGAATATATAGGTACATGTAAGGAACTTCAAGCTGATTTAAAATATTAAATTTTTATTTTCCCTTTCTTATAAATCATTTCAATTTTTTCCTTTCGTATAAAAATAGAGCTATTTCTTTCATTACTTATTAACAAAAAAATAATGGAAAAAATAATTAAAAAACTAAAAAATAGATTTATTCTATGAAAAAAGGATACTTTGAGAGACAAATATAAATTTGGAAGGTTTAAGTGGTGTCCGTTCAGGGTTTTGATAGGTTAACCCTTAGATCTAAAATCTCTAGTTTTCAAAAATCGTTTTTTTTTTTTTCATTTTTCTTTTTCAAATCAATTTTGCTTGTAAACTAGTGACTAGGTTAAAATTAATCCAGCTAATTAGTTTTAACCTAATCCTTTTTCCCAATCCCAATCAAATGGCAACTCCAAATCTTTTCAAATCAAAAGTAAACCGGAACTTTCCTTGATCTCTAATCGATGGTTAATATTAAATAGGTAAAGTTTAATATTAATCAGATTAAGAAAAAAAAAAAATTTTGGATCAACATCATCTTAAGCGGTTCTAAGGATTATCTATTGGCTCTTGTATCCGATTTTGAGTTTGGATTTGAAAATTCATGAGGTTTTCAAAGACTTTGTTAGAGTACAGCTTACTACCTTAGAGATTATGCGCTATGCGACCATATGATAGAAGAAGTTACAGGCAATCTGTATGCAAGATGGAATTAGAGAATTTAGATAAGGACTAAGATGAAGCATGTGATGAAGGGTACATTCATTCCCAATCATTACATGTAGGACACCTTCAAAATGCTTTAAGAGTTCAAATAGGGAGCATGCAACATATACAAGTATGTTCACAAATTTAGATGCTCTTGATGAGATGCGTCATAGAAGAACCTAAGATTAGCACTATCTCAATGCTTATCTTTGGTTTAAAATAAGAGATGTGAAATGTTGTGAAGCTTTAGAAAATTGATTCCCTTTATAAGACCATTTAAGTAGCACAAAGAATAGAAAGGTGATGCATTTAACTTAATCGAGCATTTATGGCCCAACTTACTTGTAGAGCCACTTATTTACAATTGACTTTACCATAGTAAGGAAGTAGACCACTATGGTACGAGCAGTGACTAACCTAAAGATGCCCAAGGGAAAGCTAAGATGAACAAACTTGAGTAAAGAAAGGATGTAGGGTAGAGGTCTGGCCGTAAGACCAAGAAAATAAAATGCAGTAAGTGTGTTAGCTTTAGTAAATGGAAAAGTAATGCTCAAATTAGTGAGTTATGATTATCAAAGGAGATGCACCACAATTTAAAGTTAAAAGTGCTAATAAGGAAGAAGAGGTTAAGAAGGGGACAGACAAGGTAAAAGACCTACTAGAGGGATACTAAGTTGACCACAAGGCAATTGTTCAACATGAGCAAGGCTAGTACTTAAGCATGGAGGTACAATTAGTGCTTAGTACTACTCCATTTGAAGAGAATGAGCCAAAGGAAAATCTTTTTTACATAAATTGCAAAGTGAAGAGAAGCTGTAAAGCTTTGATTGTTGAAGGAGGAAGTTGCACCAATATAACTGCCTATCATTTGGTTGATGCACTAAAGTTACTAATGACTCCATACATTTGAATTTAAAAAATTCATTGGTTTCACAAGAAAGGAGCCTTGCATATTATCAAACAAGTGTAAGTGCCAATCTCTATAGGAAAGAGATACAAGAATGAGGTGTTGTATGACATCTTACCCATGTGCGTGTCTCATATACTTTTGGGCCAACCTTAGCTCTTTGACTTAAGAGCGATCAATGATGGGTACATGAACTTTTATATGTTCCATAAGGATAAGAAGAAGGTTGTGTTATCTCCTTTGAGCCTTAAGGATGTCTAAGAAGAGCAAGCTCAAATCACCTAAGCTAGTAAGAAAAAATCCTTAATAATTTCCCAAGCTTAGTTTATAGAGGCAATTAGGTAGGATAGGTATATATACTTGCTAGTTCGAAGGTTACAAGAATTAAGAGAGTTAGAGTCATTACTTAAGGAGGTGCAGAGATTACTTAAGGAGTTTGAAGGACTATTCCTTGATAAATTGCTAATGGATTGCCTCCTATGAAAGGAATCAAACATTACATAGATCTCCAGCATAGAGCTACCTTACTAAACCGACCAAACTACCAGTTCAATCCTAAACAAGCTATTATGCTCAAGATGCAAGAAGATAAGTTCATTAGTATAGAGTATGTCAAGAAGAGTATGAGCCCTTATACAATGCCTACCTTGCTTGTTCCTAAGAAGGATAGATCATGGCACATGTGCATTAGTAGCCATGCCATTAATAAGATTACGATCAACTATCGATATCACATGCCCTAGTTAGATGACATACTAGATGAGCACAAATCTTTCTAAAGATAGATTTAAGGAGTAGCTACCAACAAATATGATAGGAATGAAGCCATAGGTACCTTAGTCTGAGCCCAAGCATAAGGAATCGAGATCTTAGTAAGGCATATTCTCCTTTCCCAACCCATACCCGAAGAATCCTAGTTACTTCTATCTACCAATCTACTGCCACCATCAAATCAAGCTCTTCCATGCCTATTACTAATCTCTAAGTACCAACTTGAAGAATGTTTAGTAAATAGTTTGTCTCACTTACCTAATAGCTTGACCAACCCTATTCTAAGCTACTTAGATAACATTTAGGATGAGCTAACCCTAGGAGAACCTATAGGTCAACTCGGCATCAACTCTCTTAACCGTATTCCTGTATTGTTTCTGCTAGAAGCTTGCCAATATTTACTTGCCACGTGTCTAAACCTCTCATGTAATGGAATTTGCTATACAAAGCTTCTATTTTTATTATTTCCATTATGTACCCCCTTTAACGTTCCTTGTACAATGCTTATTTAAGACAATACTCTTTTTTGTCTTTTTCATATTTAGTAGGATGCCTTAGAATTTTAAGTATAAATACCTTTGTATTTTGTTGTCGCAATAATCTATCTTTTGAATCATTGAAAATATAGAATCTTCTTCTTGCAAGCTATTTTCGCTTGCTTGTTTAACTGTTATCCTAACTCTTAAGTAAGGCTAGGTCACAAGTGACCTCATTAAATTACTTGATAGGAATTAGGCTTTTGGGCCTTTAACTGCAACCAAGCCCGGGGACTAGAGGGATTAGCGAGGTGAATTCTCTTGCTCCAATTGATTTCTACCGAGGTTGAGTTACTCCTTGTTGCCGATCCACTCTATATACTGAGCTAAAGATTGTCCATCTCTCGAAAGTTGTGTACTAACCTAAAGAATGCCCAAGCAACAACCAAGCCCTGTATACCTGCTCAACCACGTTTGAGCCAAACACTTGCTCGGCATCACTCTTATCGAGAAGCCGAAAGATTTGCCCTATACTAATCCTCAGCCACTCTTACTCGGACAAGTCCATGCCCACTCAACACCCTTGCTTAGACACCCGATCAACTCGTACTCTTTTGTTTGCATCCTCTAATAGCATCCCCAATGCAACTCTACCACGTATCTAAGACCACATGTAGAATCTACTTTGATAATCATTGTTTTCCATAAATATTCATTTTTACCCTTTGTAAACTTTGTACATTACTTGTTTAGGACAACACCCTTTTATCCATTCCTTTTAGGGAAGTTGCCCTAAATTCTAGGGTATAAATAACCCTTATACATGTAGTCATAAGAGAAGAGGTTATCATTAATGAATTAGATATTTCCTTTGTGTAAACATCGATTGCTTGTTTACTCTCATTTCACTCTTATCCTATCCCTTAAGTAAAGCTAGGTAACAAGTAACCTCACCGGACCACTCGTACATCATATCGAGTTGTGCTACAAGTCCTCAGAAGTTCTATTAGTACGTCATATCCTTTGAAACTATTCATAGGCCTTTGCTTACTTTTCATTCATTTTTGTTTGTTCATGTGTTTCTCATCACCCTTTCTTTCAAGCTTAAACCCCACCCCAACCCCCCCCCAGTGACCAGCCTTGTCTGTTCTTGGCCGCGATCTGCATCATCTTAGTATTAGAGTGGTGGTTTTGTTTGAATTGTTATAATTTGTTTTGAAGTTCTATCTATACTCTATTTTATGCATGTGAAGCAGATCAAGTTTTCTATGTTAATTTAGCTACCATGTTTGTTAGTTGTTAAGCTTCTAGTTTGGAGGAAGTGTGTTATGTGATTTAGAGAGGTAGTGTTAGTTGTAACACCTAATTAAGTAGTTTGAAATTTGAAAATGATAGACCTAAGTGTTAATACTGGTGCTGGGGATGACAACAGTGGTATTGTCCACCATGGTTGATAATCTTAAGGTACTCCAAGAAGCACAGATGAGAGACTTGATGAGGTGGCTAACCTCTTAGTGGATTTAACCTGAGTAGTTCACGCACAAGCTGCCCAACCCTTTAGAGGTCAGAACCCAGCTCAACAAGTTTAAAGTGAAGAAATAGGTTGATGAGTGAGGAGAAGGATTAATTTGGGAGATCTAGGGGAAGAGAACAAGGAAGAGTATTATGAAGAGGAAGAGTAAGCTCGAGCACCCTAAGCATCCGACTAGGTGAATCTTTAAATTTCAAGCTTCAATGGGTCAGGAAGTGCGGATGAATACTTAGAATGGGAGGAGAAGGTAGAACGTGTTTTTTACTATTACCAATATAAAGATTATGAGAAAGTGAGAATTTCTAATGTTGAGTTCTTTAGGTATATCGCTATGTGGTGGAAGAACTTCCAGGCAATGAGGAGACAAAAAGGATAAAGAGAAATTAATACTTAGCCTGTAATGAAGAGAATACTCATAAACAAATTTGTGCCGGATACTTACCTAGAAAACACATTCACTCAACTATATAAGTTAAGACAAGGAGGCCGAACTGTTGATGATTATGTCCAAGAATTCCAAATGCTTATAATCCACTGTAAAGTAGAGGAACTACCTGTATGAACAGTCTTTAGGTTCCTTACTAGATTGAGGAGTAACATTCATGACATTTTGGAACTCCAACAATTTACCACAATAGATGAGGCCATATGAATTGCTCAAAGTGTAGAAAGGCAAAGAAGGAGCCGAATGCCAATTCAATCATTGACTAACCGACCTATTTAGTCAAGCTAATCTATTTAGGGAAAATACCAAGATCAGCTAAGTACCAATCTGATCAGACGAAGGAATGTCAAGATTAACCAAAAGAGCTAAATAGAAGGTAACGTATCGACCTAAACATATAAGAAAGGGTAAGGATCAAGTAAAAAGACTAACTATGCCAAGGGTTTAGACATATGATTGCTTAGTGCCCATACCAAAGGACTAGGTCATCAAGGGAGATACCCCTAAGCTTAAAGTAGACAATACTGACAAGGAACCTAAAGGAGAAACTCTTGCCAAAAAGAAGGCACTTAGGAGAATCAATTGATTAAAGATGTATTTGCCAAGGACTTGGATCAATTGATCCTAGTTATCCGACAAGTAATGAGCTTGGATCCCTCACACGAAGACGAGCAGAGGGAGAACTTGTTCCATACCACATGCAAGGTGAATAACCAACTGTACGCCCTCATTGTAGATTGTGGTAGTTGTACCAATGTAGCATTAGCTGATCTAATTATGAAGTTGAAGCTCTTGACTATCGTACATCTGAAGCCATATAAGTTGCATTTACTGAATGAGAAAGGAGCACTACATGTAACTCAGTAAGTACTATTGCCAATCATAATTGGGAATTACTCTAATGAGATTCTTTGTGATGTGCTACCCATGTGCGTATCTTATGCATTCCTTGGTCAATCATGCCTTTTTGATAGAAGAGTTATCTATGATGGCTATAGAAACACCTATGTATTGGAGAAGGATAGAAGAAAGATTACACTAAACTTGATGCCATTGAGTCAAGTTAACCAACTACAAGCCAATCTCACTCGAGCATTAAAGAAGACTCTGATGATGAGTAGAACTGAGCTCTGAGAGGCTATTCAAGCTGATACACTGACCTTTATGCAACTTAAGCAGCTACTGGAGTTGAGTGAGCAAGGTAAACTACCCTTAAAAGTAAGAGAGTTGTTGAATGAATATGTCGACCTATTTCTAGAGTAGTTATTGGAAGGATTACCACCATTTAGAGGCATTAAGCACTACATTAACTTGGTACCTAGTGCTATTTTGCCAAACAAACCAGCTTATCAGATGAATCTTGAACAAGCTACCAAGCTTTAGAGGAGAGTCAACGAACTACTAGAATGAGGGTACATAACGAAAAGTCTCAACCCTTGTGCTATTTTGACACTCCTAGTGCCAAAAAAGGATGATACTTGGTGGATGTGTATTGATAGCCGAGTCGTGAATAAGATAATGATCAAATACAAGTATTCAATCCCCATGTTAGAAGATATGCCAGATGAATTGATTGGAGCAAAGATCTTCAGCAAGATTGATTTGAAATCTGGCTACCATCAAATTTACATGAGGCTAAGAGATGAGTAGAAGACTACGTTTAAAACTTAGCATAGACTCTACAAGTGAATGGTTATACCATTTAGCTTGTCCAATGCCCCGAGCATTCTTACACAGTTGATGAACCATGTGCTAAGAAATCTCATGGGAAAGTGTGTCATGGTGTACTTTGATGACTTCCTAATATATAGTATCGACATGTCAAGTTACCGTGAACATCTCTATGCCATGTTAGATGTCCTCTATGCCAAGAGGACATAGAGGACAAGTGGACGACGAGAAGATCTAAGCAATTGTCGAATAGCCAACTCTTACTACTTATGCCGTGGTGAGAAGTTTCCATAGACTGGCATTGTTTTACAGGAGATTTATCAAGAATTTCAGCACCCTAGCCACACCCCTTATCGAGCTAACGAAGAAGAACACTGAATTGAAATGGAGAGAAAAAGAGGAGGGGAGTTTTGTAGCGGTAAAGGAGAGACTAATTTCCACACTTGTACTTACTTTGCCTAACTTCGAAAAGATATTTGAGCTAGAATGTGATGTGTCAAGCATTAGTATAGGCACTATCCTAATGCAAGAAGGCCAACCAATTGCCTACTATAATGAAAAGCTTAAGGGATCTCAACTGAACTACTCCATATATGACAAAAAACTCTTAGCACTCATCTAAGCACTTAAAGTATGGTAGCTATATCTATTATCAAGAGAATTTGTCATCTATACTAACCATGAGTCTCTAAGGTATCTCCGTAATCAAACCAAGTTGTCGAAGCGGTAAGCAAGGTAGGTTAAATTCCTTAAAGGATTCAATTTTGTCATCAAGTACATGCAAGGAAAGAGCAACATGATTGCAGACACTCTTTCAAAGAGATATGCACTCCAAACAGAATTGCAGACCAGATTATTTTTGCAAGTATAAAGGAACAATACTTCGAGGATCCATACATCATACCTATACTTAGGCGCTGTGTTGATGGAAGGATAGTGGACAATTATCATATGGAAGATGAATACTTACTCCATGGAGGAAAATTGTATGTGCTAACCTATTCACTAAGGAAGTTACTGATCAGGGAAGCCTACAGTGGAGGATTCTTTGGATACTTTGGGGATAGAAGGACATATGAGCTGTTAAGTAGGCATTTCTTCTAGTCGAGAATGAGGTGAGTGTACATCGAGTTGTTAAAAGTTATACCATGTGCAAGAAGATTAAATGCCGAGCCGAGTAAGGAAAAGCAATACCTTTGCCTATCTCGATAAGACCATAGACTTTGTTCTTCGATTACCAAGAACACCCTAAGGCAAAAATTTCATAATGGTCATTGTGGATAGATTTAGCAAGATGGCATACTTTGTGCCTTGTTCTAAGACTAATGATGCTTCAGTTATTACTTCTCTTTTCTTATAGGAGATTGTTCAATTACACGACATATCGAAAAGTGTAGTCCTTGATAGAGATCCTAAATTCTTGAGCCATTTCTAGAGGACCTCGTGGCATCTGATGGGCACCAAACTACTATTCAATACTTCCTGTTACTCCTAAATTGATTGCTAAATGGAGGTAGTTAATCTTACTTTAAGATCGTTACTCTAAGTTGTAGTGAGCAAGAACTTGGTTGATTGGGACATCTGTTTTCCCATGGTCGAATTTGCTTACAACTGAATGGTGCATGACACCACCAAGTAGACTCCCTTCAAAGTTGTCTATAGTTTTAATCTCGAGTTGCTCCTCGATCATACCCCTATACCTGTATCCAAACAACAAGACCTTGATGTGAGCACTTGAGCATAATCCCTACAGTAGATCTACAACAAAGTTACTTAGCAAATCAACCAAGTCGTCAGACGAATGTGAGAGAAGGCCAAGGGTAGGACAACTAAACAATTCCAGCTTGGAAACTTAGTGTAGCTGTACCTAAGCAAGGAAAGGTTTCCAAACAATAAGAGGAACAAGCTATCTACAAAAGCCTAAGGACCCTTCAAAATCCTCTAGAAAATCAATGATAACCCCTATAAGTTGGAGCTACTCGGAGATTATGGGGTTTTGGACACCTTCAACATTGTCGACTTGAATCCATATTGTCCTGACAAAGAACTAAGCGAAGACCAATCAAATTTGACCCTAAATTTGAATCAACTTAGAGGGAATGATAGGAATCAAGCTTCTAAGCCTTTAATCCATAGCCGAGCCTAAGAACTAGAGGGACTAGTGAGGGGAATCCTCCTACTCCAACCGACTTCTATTGAAGCCAAGTTACTCCTTGCTGCTGATCTACTCTATATGCTAAGCCGAATGACTACTCATCTCTTAGAAGTTGTGTGCCAACTTGAAGAATGCCTAAGCAACAACCAAGCCTTGCGCGCTTGCTCAACCATGTCCAAGTCGGATACTTGCTCGGCATCACTTTTTCTAAGAAGTTAGGAGATTTGCCCTAAACTAATCCTCAACTGCTTTTGCTTAGATGAGTCCATGCCTATTCGGTACCCCTACTCGAACACCCGATCAAATTATACTCTTTTGTTTATATCTTCTAACAACATCCCCAATGCAACTCTACCACATGTTTAAGACCATAGGTAGAATTTTCTGCAATGGTAATTGTTTTCCATGAATATTTATTTTTACTCTTTGTAAACTTTGTACGTTACTTCTTTAGGATAATACCCTTTCTATCTTTTCCTTTTAGGGAAGTCATCATAAATTCTCAAGTATAAATACCCCTTATACATGTAGCTATAAAAAAAGAGATTATCATTAATATACTAGATATTTCCTTCTTGTAAGCATTGCCTATTTACTGTCATTTCATTCTTATCCTATCCCTCAAGTAAGGCTAGGTGGTGAGTAACCTTACCAGACCACTTACGTATTATATCAAGCTATACCGTGAGTTCTCAGAAGTTCTATTGGTGCATTATATCCTTTAGAGCTGTTTGTAAGTTTTTGCTTACTTTTCATTCATTTTCATTTATTCATGTGTTTCTCATCACTCTTTTTTTCAAGCTTTCGGCAAGCTTAGACCTACCCCTACTACCGACCTTGTCTATTCTTGGTTGTAGCCTACATCACTACTCGTGCGTCATATTAAGTTAGTTCATGAGTCCACAAAGTTCTTTAGTGCTTCATATTCTTGGATTTGATCATAGGTTTTTGCTTCTTTTCGCACATTGCACCTTTCATTTTAAGCTCTCTATAAGCTTAGACACATCCAATTGATATGGTCATCCTTCTCTATTCTTAGCATGGCATATCATCTTGGTATCAAACCAGAGGTTCACATTAAGTAAGTTGCTATTATGCTATGTTATTACTTTGTCACGTAGGTTACTATTTGTGTTCAAAATGTGTTTGATAATGTAGTAACTATTGTAGTTATGCGTGAGTCAGTTGTGGAAAGTGATTGAGTGAGTAGTAGAAGTGGTAGTTTTGTTTTATCATAGTGGTTGTTGTATAGTACTCTATTTTACTCTATTTCAAGTTGTGGAAAACAAAGCAAGCAGTAGTTGTAAGACAAAGTTAGGTTGTGGTTTTGGTTTCGCTCGTTGTGTATATGTTTAGTGTAAGTGGTGTATGGACTAACTAGAAGTGGTATGTGTTGTTCTTGATAATACAAGTGTTGTCTGTTTGTTGTGAGCATGAGATTGAATGAAACATGATTAATTCAAGTGTTAATGTTGGTGTTGGTGACGACAATAGTGGTATTGTTAACCGTGGTTGATAAAACACCCCTAAAAGTTTTGATGAGCAGTTCAATGAGGTAATTCACTTAATAGTTGACTTGACTCGAGTTGTCCATACATTAGCCTCCTGATTAGCTAAAGCCATTTACAACACTCCTAAAATTACACCCGAAGTTGGTATCATAGCCTATAATGTCTAACTTACCTAAAGGCAATTCCTAGCTCGACAAGACCGAGGTAAAGGAGTAGGAGGACATGCACGAAGAAGAATAGAACTCGGTGAAATTGACGAAGAGGAAAGAGATGAGTATTATGAAGTTGAGGATAGAGCTCATGCTCTATGAGTTGCCAACCTTATTAAACTTCAAATTCTGAGCTTCAATTGCTCTAGAAATGCTAACAATTATTTAAACTAAGAGGAGAAAGTAGAGTGAGTCTTTAAATACTATTAGTACGAGGACAACAATAAAGTCAAAACCATTGTTATAGAGTTCTTAGGCTATGCTGTAATGTGGTGGAAAAACTTTTAGGCCATGAGAAGACAAGATGGATATCAAGAGATTAGCACTTAGCCCAAGATGAAAAGAGTTCCTAGAGCTAGATTTGTACTAGATACTTATCTACATGATACTTTTGCTCAACTCTAAGAGCTAAAGCAAGGGAGCTGTACTATTGATGAGTACGATGAAAATTTCAAATGCTCATGATCCAATATGAGGTCAATAAACCTTTACTCTAGAATTGTATCTAAATTTTTTACTAGATTGAAAGCAGAAATCCAAGACGTAGTTGAACTACAATAATTTGTTACTTAGGATGAAGTTATAAGAATTACTTAGTGTGTCTAGGAAAGGAGAAATAAGCTAAACCGACCTCAATTAGGCCAATCTATTCAAAGTAGTTGACTTGCCTAAGGTAGCAATCAAGTTCAATCTAATACTAAGCTTAGCTGAAGGATTGATGTCATGATTGAGTTAAAGAGTCGCCCTACCAACTAAGAAGTACTAAAGAGAACAATTGAGAAAGGTCAGGGATTAAGATGGAAAATGAGCCAAGTTAAGTGTGTTAAGTGCTAAGGTTTTGGTCACATGGCCACCGAGTGCCCCAATCGATGTACCATGGTCATTAAAGGCAAAGTCCCTAGAATTGAAGTAGAAAGTACTGATGAAGAGCCTAAAGAGAAGACTGAACTAGAGAAGGAAGTCAAGGTATGTGGCAAAGAGCTTGTTGAAGAGAATATGTATGCATACAACTTGGACAAGCTAACTTTAGTTGTCCAAAGAGTGTTGAACATTAAGCCAACTTTTGAGGAGGTGTAAAGTAAACAATTAGGTGTGTACCCTCATTGTAGACAGCATAAGTTACACCAACATGGAATTTGCCAACTTGGTTTAAAAGCTTAAGTTGCTAACTTTATCACATCTTAGGCTATACAAGTTACATTAGCTAAATGAGAAGGGAACACTATATTTCACTTAGCAAGTACTACTACCAATCTCAATTGGAAACTATTCTAATGAGATTCTCTATGATATATGGCCCATGTGCACATTGCACATGTTGTTAGGTCAACCTTGGTTATTTGATCGAAGCATCATACATAATGGGTTCAGGAATATGTATACATTTGAAAAGAAAGGGAAGATTACCTTAAACCTTATGACCTTATGACAAGTAAGCAAATTGCTGGCCAAGTTAGCCTAACGATTTAAGAAGACATTAGTTTTGAGTCAATTTGAGCTCCGAGAAGCCATTAAATCTATTATACCGACCTCCTTGTTGATTAAGAGGTAATTGGAATTGAAGAAGCAAGTTGTACTACCTAAAGAGATCAAAGAACTATTAGATGAGTATGCTAATCTATTTCCCGAGCAATTGCCTAAAGGACTACCACCACCCTTACCCCCCCACCCCCTTTTGAGAAATTAAGAACTATATTGACTTGATACCTAGTGTTGCCTTACTAAACAAGCTTGCTTATGGGATGAATCCCAAGCAAGCGATTGAGCTCTAAAGACAAGTGTTAATCTCGTATAAGATATCAAGAGTGAGGGGTGAATTGATATCTTTGAAATTTTTTTTAAAACTTTTTTTATGTAAAATGAAGTTATCCCTCTTAATAACTTAATTTGGTAAACAATGGTATCTTAATAGTTTAACACATAAATAATCAACATAATTAAACAATGCAAATTAAAAAAGAAAAGGAGGAGTATATTAGGCTAAGGATTTATAAAGCTTTAGCCTTTTACCTATTGTTCTCTTCCAACTCCACTACTGAGGATCTAGTCTACTTCACTAATGCCATTCTACTTAATCTACTAAATCAAAATCACAATAAGTTTACAATCATTAGCCACACTTAGCCTTAACAAATCCTTTGCTCTACCTATCTAGCTTTTCTACAATCTAAGCTAATTATAAATCTATAGAATACAATCAAACTTCTCTCAAGCACTTAAATAACATATAAAGTTTACAAAAAGGAAGTGAGAACAACAATATGAATCTTAAATGATTTTGGATAAAAATACAAGTAATGATAGATGACAAATTCACTTTAGTTCAACTTTCTAAAGAAGTATTTAAAAATCATTCCATGCTCTTTCAAATAGTAGAAATTGCTTATGATTAAAGTATAATGTGTATGTAATTTTTTTTTGCTTCTCAAATACATATCTAAACTTTTAAATCACTTCCCCTTTTATACTTGCATCTTCCAACAGCTAAATATGTTAAGAATTATCTTCAAATCATTTTTATCCTTTACAATGCCTAGATAATCCATAGATATTCTTCAAAAGATCTCGATGTTTTGAACTTTAAACCCGATCCTCTAAGCTTGGTAAAATAAGCTTGATCAACAATTTTCATATAAGCTTTAGATTTGAAATTAACGATAAGATATACTTGATCAACAATTTCCAAATAAACCTCAGATTTAAAATTGAAATCCCATAAGATTCAAAACCAAACTTATCCTTATCTAATATAAGATATTATATTGATTTATCTAAAGATACGTTCGCTAAAGAATAATCCCCATAGATTCTTAATTCCATCTTAGTGAAATAGGATTAAGTATATTTCCCTAATATACCTAATCTAGTAGAGTTAGGCCTTGTTTACTTTGAATCTAATACGTGTTAATTTTCAACGTTATTCTTCTAGATCAACCACATAAATAACCTTCCAAAGAGTATTACTTTACTATTCTTCAAAGTCTCTAAATTGTTTTTTGAAGTGCTTGTACTAACTATTCTAATAAAGGCTTCTAAAACATTTTATGAAATTTTTCAAAATTTTCTCTTTTTCAGTTGATTTAGACCTTCAAAATAAGTTTCTGAATGCACCTCAATTTACATTTTTTAACTTTTTGAAGAACTGTTTGAAAACCTACACACTTGTCAGTATATTAGCATTTCTCTCTTTTTGTTATCATCAAAATCCATGAGAGATATCTAATAATACGTCAATGAGCTACTAGAGAAGGGATACATGAGAGAGAGTCTCAGCCCCTGTACAGTACCAACCTTATGCTAAAGAAGGATGGTACTTAGCCAATGTACATAGATAGTAGAGTTGTCAATAAAATCACAATTAAGTATAAGTGCCCTATTCCAAGATTAGATAATATGCTTGACAAATTGAATGGTGCTAGAATCTTCAGTAAGATTGACCCAAAATCTAGTTATCATTAGATTCACAAGAGATAAGGAGGTGAATGGAAAATTGCATTTAAGACTCAACGTGGTCTATACAAGTCAATGGTGATGCCCTTTGGCTTATCAAACGCCTTGATCAATTTAATGATATTAATGAATCATGTATTACAAAATTTGATTGGAAAAATTGTTGTGGTATACTTTGATGACATCCTCATGTATAGTGTTGACTTAACAAGTCATATCGACCATCTCCGAGCTACATTTGATGTGCTTCAAGCTGAGAAATTGTTTGGAAATTTAAAGAAGTGTTGTTTCTATTAGGAAGAAGTAGCCTTCCTTGGGTACATTGTAAGTGGAGCAAGTTTACATGTTAATACTAAGAAAATCCAAGCTATTGATAAATGGCTGACCATGACCACTGGTGTGGAAGTAAGAAGCTTCCGTAGATTAGCTTTCTTTTACCATCACTTTATTAAAAATTTTAGTACCATTGTTTTACCCCTCATTGAGCTAAAGAAGAAGAATGTTGAGTTCAAGTGAGGACAAAGAGAAGAAAGAAGTTTTGTCAAGGTAAAGGGGAGGTTGACCTCCATGCCCCTGTTGGCTTTGCCTAACTTTGAAAAGGTGTTTGAGCTTGAGTGTGACACATCAAGTGTTAGTATAAGAGCTATGTTGATGTAAGAAGGCCGACTCATTGCATATCCTAATAGAAGTCGAGAGAGACCTTAGTTAAATTACTCTATGTATGATAAAGTACACCTCACATTAATCTAAGCTCTTTAACTATGGTAGCATTACCTTCTGCCAAGGAGTTTGTCATTTGCACTAATCATAAGTCCTTAAGATACCTCTAGAGTCAGACTAAGCTTTTTAAGAGGCAAGCTTAATGGGTTGAATTTATGTAAGGATTCAATTTTTCAATTAAGTATAAACAAGGAAAAACCAATGTAGTTTTTGATGCATTATCATGGAGACATGTTTTTCTTACCAAGCTACAAATTAGACTATTAGGATTTACAAGCATCAAGAAGCAATATCCCCAAGACCTTCATTTCGGTCCCATATATAGACGCTATGAAGAAGGAAGGACAATAGATGATTATCATATTAGGGAAGGATACTCGATTTAAGGTAGCAAGTTTTGTGTACTAACTTGTTCTTTAGAGAACTATTAGTAAGAGAAGCTTATGGTGGTGGCTTTACGAACATTTTGGAGAAAAAAGGACCCATAAGCAGTTGAATGTGAGGTTCTTTTGACCTAAGATGAGGCGCAATGTATATCATGTAGTTAAGAGCTGTATGATCTATAGAAAGGCAAAAAGCTTAGTTAAGCAGGGGAAAGTTATTTCTTTACCTATCCTGACCAAACTATGGCTTGGTTTGAGTATGGATTTTGTCTTCAGTTTTCCTTGAATTGCCTAAGGCAAAGAGTCAATTATGGTCATCCTAGACAATTTTAGCAAGATGGCATACTTTGTACCCTGTACTAAAACTAACAATGCTTCAACTATTACTTTGCTCTTTTTGTAAGAGATTATCTACTTGCATAGAGTGTCAAGAAGCATAGTGTTAAATCAAGACCCAAAGTCCTTAAGCCATTTCTAGAGAAACCTCTAGCGTCAAATGGGAACCAAGTTACTATTCAACACTTCTTACCTCCACCAGACCGATAACTAGATAAAAGTCATCAAATGCACTTTGGGTTTACTTCTCCGAGCTGTAGTAGGAAAGCACTTGACTAATTAGGACATATGTTTGCCTATGGTAGAATTTGCTTACAATAGGACAATGCATGACACCACTGGGCATATACCATTTGAGGTCATCTACGGCTTCAATCTCAAACTTCCCCTTAATCATATCCCAATGCCATTGTCTACCCAAGAAGACCAAGAAGCAAGAACTAAAGCTTAGTCCTTCCAATAGATTTATTAGTTACCCAATAGATCAACCAAGTTACTAAGAAGATGGAGGGAAAGGGAAAGAAAGGAAGGTAAAGCAACTTTAGCCTGATGATCTCGTATGGTCACACCTAAGCAAAGAGAGATTCCTAAGCCAAAGGAAGAATAGGTTATCTACTTAAGCTAAAAGACCCTTTAAGATACTCTAGAAGATCAACGATAATGCCTATTGAGTATAAATGCCTGAAGACTTTAAAGTATCTAACATGTTCAACTTTGCCCATCTCAACCTATACCACCTAGATAAGGCATCACAAGAAGACCAAACAGATTTGGTACCATATCCAAATCAATTGGCAAGGAATGATAGGAATGAAGCTACAAGTCTCCTGACCTAAGCCTAAAAGTGACAACTCAAGAGCTTAGTAAGGTGCATTCCTTTCCCAATCTACACCTAAAGAATCAGAGCTGCTTCTATCCATCAATCTACTGCCACTACCAAGCCAAGCTCTTCTATGCTTATCGCTAATCTTTGAGAGCCAACCTAAAGAATGTTCAATAAACAATTTACCTCACTTACCCAATAACTCAACCGACTCTATTCCAAGCTACATAGATAACATCCAAGCTGGGCTAACCTTAGGAAAGCCCACAAGTCAGCTTAGCATTAGTATCCTGACTGTATTCCCATGTCTATTTCTACTAGAAGCTTACCAATATCTACTAACCATGTGTCTAAGCCTCTCATGTAATGGAATCCACTATACAAAGTTTCAATTTTTCTAATTTCCCTATACCCCTCTTAACATTCCTTGTACAATGCTTATTTATGACAATACCCTTTTTGTCTTTTCCATATTTAGTAGGATGCCTTAGGACTTTAGGTATAAATACCCTTGTGTTTTATAGCTGCAATGATCTATCTTTTAAGTCATTAAATATACAAAATCTCCTTGTGATCTATTTTTGCTTGCTTATCTAACTCTTATCTTATCTCTTAAGCAAGGCTAAGTGGTGAGTGACCTCATTGAACCACTCGTGCATCATATCAAGCTAGTTCATAAGTCTATGGAGCTCCGTAATGCGTCATATCATTGGATTCATTCATGGGTTTTTGCTTGTTTTTGCATATTCTACCTTTCATTTCAAGCTCTCTGTAAGCTTAGACCCATCCCCTGGATATGGTCATCCTTGTCTGTTATTAGCACAACATATCAAAATACGTATGAGGCATAGTGATGAATGGAAAGCAATCTTCAAAACAAAGAATGACCTCCAAGAATGGGTTAATTATGCCATTTAGGCTTACAAATGCATCAAGCACATTTATGAAACTCATGAATCATGTATTAAAATCGTTGATTAGAGATATGTAGTGATTTACTTTGATAATATTTTATTCCACAGTACCGACCTAATTTCTCATATTGAGCCTTAAGAGTTGTGTTTGATATCCTCCATCATAAGCATGTGTACAAGAATAACAAGAAGTGTACATTATGCTAGAATGAAGTAGTAATCCTTAGATATATGTATCTGAAGGTGGTGTTCAAGTTGATTAAGAGAAGATCAAGGTTATGCTTGAATGGCCAATCTCAACCTATGCTATAGATGTTAAGCTTTTCCATGGTTTAGCTTCTTCTTATGAAAGATTCATCTGTGATTTTAGTATCATTACAACACCTCTTATAGAGCTTACCAAGAAAAACTCTATGTTTAGATAGACAAAAAGAGCTTAGAAGAGTCTTGATGAGATTAAGGCCAAGTTGACCACAACCCCTATACCAACCCTATTAGACTCTAACAATGTGTTTGAACTTAAATGCAATGAGTCCAAGTATATGTTGGAACAATACTAATGCAAGAACAATGGCCTATCACATACTTTACTAAGAAGCTCAATGAAGCTGACTTAAACTACTTAGCTTATGATAAGGAATTCTACTCTCTCATCTAAGCTCTCAATGTTTGGTAACACCATCTCTTACCTCTTAAATTTATTATCTACACAAATCATAAGTCTCTTATGTATCTCTAAAGCCAATAGAAGTTGTCAGACACCATGCAAAGTGGAAATCCCTCTCCTATGTGATTAAGTACAAAAAGAGTAGTACGAATAGTAAGGTAGATGCCTTATCCCAATGCCATATACTGATTACAACTCTATAGACAAGGATACTTGGGTTTGGAACATTAGCCAAGCAATATGAGCAAGATTCATACTTTGGGTTCATTTTGACCAAATATTGAGTAAGAATTGTAGTATATAGGTTCTATATGAACCAAGGTTATCTGTTTGAGAGAGGTCAATCATGCATTCCAAAAAGCTCAACTAAGGAATCACTTGTCTAAGAAGCCATGCTAGAGGTTTAGTCAAATACTTTAGGGAGAAAAAGGACATGTAAATTATTAAAGGAGCACTTCTTTGGGCCTTGGATGATGAAGGACATCCATAAAGTCTTAGAAAGGTGCGAGGTATGTAAGCAAGCTATGGGGAGGAAGGAAACATATGGTGAATACAACCTTAGCCCATACTCGACCGGCCTTAGACTAACTTGAGCATAGATTTAGTGCTTGAATTACCTAGAACAGCTCGAAAATATGATTCAATCATGTTGGTAGTCAACTAGTTCAACAAAATGAGTTATTTTATCCCCTGCCATAAATCTAATGATGCTTTATCTATTGTTAACCTCTTTTTACAAGAATAGTATGCTTGTATAGAGTTCCTTAAAGTACAGTGTCAGATCAGGATTCTAAGTTCATGATCTTCTCCTAGAAGACACCATGAAGGAAACTTGATACGTAGTTACTGATCAACACTTTTGGCCATTCCCCACTCATCCCCTACCCCTTAACCAGACGAATGACTAAAATAAGGTAGTCAATAGGATATTAAGCGCTCTACTCCAAGCAACTCTTTACAAAAAACTTGAAGGAGTAAGACCTTTGCTTACTGATTGTAGAGTTTGCATAGAACAGGTTCACTTATAACTCAACAAGGAAGTTGCTTTTTGAGGTTGTATATGAAATCAAGCTAGGCTTTTCTTTAAGCATCATTGATGGTCCAACCTCTAAGGATAACAATTTGTAAGGAAGAGAATGACCTAAGGAGTTTTAAAGGCTACACAAGAAGGCCACCAAGCGACTAGCCAAGACAATAGCAAAACAAAAGGAGCTTAATAATAAAGGATGAAAGGCTAGTGCTTTCAACTTTGGTAACTTAGTTTGGTTACGTTTGAATAAGGATCGATTCCTGAATAGAAGAGTTAATAAACTCTCTTCTCAAGCACATAAGCCATTCAAAGTCATCTAAAAGATCAATGACAATGCCTACAAGTTAAAGTTACCTAAGGTATGTAGCATGTCATTGACTTTCAACATCATTGATCTAACTCTTCATGTACCAAAAGATGATGAAGCAGAGGACCATCTCTAATAAAGGGAAAATCCCCAATAGTTCGACAAGCCTCAAAGCTAATGGGATTTCGACTTCCAAACCCTTGACCTAAGTAAGACTTTGAGGCTCCATATATTAACCAAGAGAATCTTATCCCATCAACTAGCTAAGGATGAGTTTGAGTTCTTAGCACCAACTTCCTGCTCATACTAGCCTTTATACACTTGTCTAAGCCATTAAATAGTTCCTAAAACCTCTAGCCAACTTCTTCAATAGTTCGACAAGCACCTCAAATAGTTTAACTACTACTCAAGGACTACCCTCCAACTTGTTCCAAGGTTCTACATAACCTAGTAGACCTATTTACTACCATACCTTCTTACATTAGCTCAGACAATCTAAGATCCTACCTCTTGTCCATACAGATTCTTCATAAAGTACTATGTCAGTGGATTCTTGACACATTTCCGCATGCTTTTTCCAATTGTACTATTAATCTTTTTGTGTTATGTTATTTCTACCTTTTCGATTTGTCCTAAGATAGTTTTAGGAACTTTTTTAATTAGTCAATGTACATTTTACTATTTTAACCGTAAGAAGCTGACTATAAATAACTTCTATTCATATAGCTAGAAATTATTCTTCATTTGAATTTGCATTAACTTTATGCCTATAAGTAATTTCTCTAAGTTTTCTCCTTACACTCTTGCTAATCCCCAACTATGGCTAAGGAATCGTGGTAAGTAAAACTTAGTCCACCTTTTGTGAGTTATATCTAGTCAAGGATTGAGTTGTGTTAAACCCTATCGATGAGTCATATTTGTATGGAGTTGCTTCACGTAGCTACCTTGCATTCTTTTCCCCTTCTTCTTCAATATTTGAATGATCTGCTTAACCCACGATAAGCCCTAATGATAACAAGAGCTCCTAAGCATACTACAGTTTGGCAACATTACTTATTATCAGGCAAGTGGATCAAGTTAATGGAAGGGTTCTCTGTTATTCGATACACAAAGGGGAAGACTAATGTCACCATCAATGCATTATCTAAGAGACATTCACTCCTAGCCACCCTCTAAACTCAGTTCCTATGATTTTCCATGATTAAGGAATTGTATGCCCAAGACCTACACTTAAGTCTAATTGTTGCTTAGTACAATGAAGGCAAATTTGTTGATGACTACTTTTTGTTAGACGAATCTTTGTTTAGAGAAGGGAAGTTATGTATCCCAAACTATCCTACGTAAGAAATGCTAGCCTATAAGGTGTCATGGTCTAAGGCTTTCTCTAGCACACAAATGGACCATAAGATGCTTACTATCCTGCCTCTATAATAGTAAGCAAGCATAACTAGTACTTAACGCTAGCCAATAATGATGAGAATCAACCTCCAACTATGTCCAAGCCGAAGATAACCGGTCCGAAACCAACGCCGACCCTCCAGAATGCTAACCTATTCTTTAAGGCCGAGGCCGAATAGCTTTCGCCGAAACCTAGCAAATGACAAAAGGCCAAGGGGAAGAAAAGGAGCCACTCGGCAACAAGCCTGTCATCTGCCGAGAAGATGAGAGATCACACAAGTGAAGACTCAAGACTAAAGAACCACTCGGTATAACCTCGAGAGACTAACACTGATTAATTCTAGCATTCAACAATTATGGGCTGACCTCTCTAGTGTCTTAACCAAGCCACGCGAGACATTAAGGACCCCTTCCTGAACCCGTACATCTAACTACCCACCCCATCTAGTTAGAATACTACTCCTCTTAGGACATGCGAAGTGACTACATGCTGAGTCTTGTAAAACGCACAGTTTTGTATTCTTATATTTGTTTTCCTTCATTTTATTTATAGGCTCAATTCTTTAAGGTTTAAAGCCTTGTACATTTTTTACAATTTTGCCATTAAGATTTAGGACTTGCTATAAATAGCAACTGTTGTAAACATCAGAGATAGATAGATAGATAAACATATATATAGAAGAAAATATAGAGAGTGAAACTTTCCTCTTTTAAGCAAGGTTACACTTGAGTTAGCATTTGTTAGATTATCGAGTGTTGATTAAACTCTTTAATCGTCCCCACATTCTTATCAATGTTGTTCTTAGATTGTGGTGAACCCCTCCATTTGAACCGGTTAGTGAGTTGCATCTAACCTTCCTTTGAAACCCTGACCAACATTTATTGTTCATGAGTCATATCGAACTCTATTTCGAGCTTAAACCCCTGATTGTGTTTGTGTCTTGGTACGTGACATCCATCCACATTCACCATCAAAACCTTCCTATTCTTCATACCCATTTTTCTTTTGAATACCCATTTCTGTTCGTTCAAGATCTACTACCATTTCTTTCTTCCTTTGATCCTTATCATATTGGTATTAGAGCTTTAGGGAGACACGCATGCTAGTGTTCTTCGAAGTAGATTTGTAGTTCTAATATTTATGTTAATCATTATTCTATAGTATAACATACTATTCGTAGTAGTCATAAGTTGTTGCAAAAGCTGAGTAATGGTTGTTTCTAGGTTACTGTTATTGTGTTTTGTTATTTGTTCCATTCTTTAGTCAATTACTATACAAACAAGAATATTGGAGGATAGTATCAACAACATTGGTGATATAGTCTTCATGGAAGCTTGAGGCAATGTGTTGACAACTTAGAATATCAGATTCAGAATCTAATTGACTCTATCCAAGAACTCACTGGATTAGTCAAAGGCTACAAATGGGATGGCCAAGAGGAAAGAAAGGAGATAACACCTACAAGTGGAAGTGGTTCTAATGAACTTGGTCATGATGAGCGACAGCCGAGAAGAGCTATCGAGCCGAGAACAAGAGAACACCATCTAGTGTCAAGAAGAGGAAATGAAAGGAGTGTTGACTCCGAAGCAAATCAAGAAGCTCGAAGAAGAGATTCAAGGCTGAGAAGAGGTGTATCTAAGCAAAGCTCTAACAGAAGTAGCCAAAACAAGGAGAATCAACTAGCTCAGAATGGAAGGGATGAATCCCGAACACATAGCCAAGGACTTGACAATGTCAAGTTGAAACTGCCGACCTTTTGTAGAAGTAACTGACTTGAAGAGTTCCTTGACTGGGTTCTCTAAGTTGAGAAGTTATTTGTGTGCTACGAGTGCGATGATCGAGCGATGGTTAAGCTGGCTTCATTATCCCTTATTGAATTTGCAAGCCTTTGGTAGCATAAGTTGGTTGCTAAGTAAGATGCTAAAGGAGAGGAGTCGATCAGAACTTAGAGGCTTATGAAATAGCTATTGAATCAATGTTTCGTGCTTACCTACTTCAAGCAAGAGATGCTCCATGTTTTACAACAGTTGAGACAAGGTTGAAATACTATTGAAAAGTATTTACAAGAGTTTGAGACCTTGATGACAAGATGTGAGATTGTTGAGCCACAGGACCGTACCATTGCCAGATTCCTTAATAGACTCCAAGACGACATTGCCGATATAGTTGAATTGCAGCTATTCAACTCTTTGGACAAGCTAATTAATTTGGCATTAAGAATAGAGAGGCAGAGAAGAAGAAGGCATCAAAGGCCGAGTAGCCGACCTCAACAAGGCAGCCGTGAGCTTAAGAGGTATGCCGAGAGAAGATAAGAAAAGAAGATGGAGAAAGGAGAGCCTAGTTGACTAGTTCATGCCAAGAAATGGATTGCCGAGAAAGAAAAGGCACCCAACAATAAGGCCTGAGAAGTGAAGTGCTTCAAATGCTTAACCTATGGACACATTGCATCCCAATGTCAAAATAAAAGGGTCATGGTCTTGAAGGTCGAAGGGCCCAAGGCTCAAATCGAAAGTCAGAGTGATAAGAGCTCGGATAACCAATTGATTAAAGAAGATGTCTATCCTAAAGACCTTGATAAACTCTTAGTTATGGCAACACAAGCTGACTTGAAGGCAGATCTTGAGAAAAGGGAAAATTTATTTCACATGTAGTACTTAGTGAATGGGAAGACCTGTTCCCTGGTTATCAATGGAGGTAGTTGCACCAACATCATCTCTATCGAGCTAGTAGAAAAGATGAAGTTGCTGAGCTATTCGTACCCCCAATCATATGGATTGAAGAGGTTTAATGATAAGGGTATGGTTCATGTGCATAAGCATGCTCGGATTGCATTCAAGGCAAGACAGTACAAAGACGAGATTGAATTCAATGTAGTCCCTATGAATGCTGTAAATTTACTTCTTGGCTGACCTTAGGAGTATGACTGGAAAGTGATCCATGATAGCTTCTTCAACACTTATACTATTCGGAAGGATAGGAAGAGCTATTGCTTGACCCCCATGAGTGTTGAGGAAATCCAAAGACATTTAATACCCATGGTGAAGAGAAAAGAGAAAAGAAGCTTATTCGGCATCCTAGCCCATGCTTAACACTTAACGTTGAGGATGACGTCCTTTCAGAACCACGGTAATGATGGGAACCAGCCTCCGACTACATCCAAGCCGAGGCTAACCCATCCGAAACAGATGCTAACCTTGCAGAAGAAGATGCCGACCTGTTTTAACCTAAGGACGAACAGATTAAGGCTAAGGCTAAACATCTTTCGCTAAGGCCTAGCAAATGATAGAAGGCTAAGGGGAAGAAAAGGAGCCACTGCAGACAAGGTTAGTCGTTGGATGGGTCCAAGCTTATAGAAAGCTCAAAAAGAGTTAATGGGGAAAGGTACGAAAAGGGGGTAAAATGACGAATGAGACAATAACCAAAAACCCATTAATAACTCTAGAGGATATGACGCACTAAAAAAACTTCTGAGGACTCACTGTATAATTTGGTATGATGTATGAATTAGTCTACTGAGGTTACCCACTACCTAACCTTGCTTAAAGGAAAGGATAAGACTGATGCTGAGAGTAAACAAGTAGTGTTTACATAAGGAAGAAAGTACTTGAGTATATTAAAGGCAATCTATTCTCCTATAGTTATAAGTACAAGGGTATTTATACCCACAAGTTAGGGTAACTTGCCCAAAAGGGAAAAGACAATAAGGACATTTCCTAAAGAAGCAATGTATACAAGATAAAAGGGTAAAAATGAATGTACAAGGAAAACAATCATTAGTGCTATAGATTCTACGTATGATACTATACACAGGGCAATGATTCATTGGTGAGGTTGTTAGGAGATGCAAACAAAAAGTATGGATAGATGGGTTTGTCTAAGTAAGGATGGCCTAGTCAATCTTATCTCTCTCTCTTGGCTTCTCGGCAAGGAAGATGCCGAGTAATTAGTCAATTTAGCAATAGGGAGTAATCATCAACTCGACATACCACAGAATAATGGGTAATTATACGATACAACATTAGAAGTGGCTCAATAAGGAAGTACTCGGCCTCGGAAGAGGTTGGTTAGAACATAAGGATTCGTCGTACCAGCCCCTCTAGTCTTCGGTTTCGGCTGCATATCAGGGGCTTCAATAGCTTGATTCCCATCATTCCCTCCAGGTTGTTTTGGATTTAGGATCAAATTCGAATGGTGTTCGCTCAGTTCTCTGTTAGGGTGATATGTGTCAAGACCTTAAAGGGAGCCTAGTAAAATTACCTAAAATTTCCATAACATGTGTGCACCCATGATATGAAAACCGTCTTGTAAGTTAGAGATTGAAAGACTCTAAATAATAAATCACTAAGATTACTGATTTTCAAGTAATTAATTTATTATAACGTAACATAACATATAAATATAAATAACTATAGATATCCGATATCCCACAGTTCCTCAGAACCGTAGAGAATCGGTATCCCCTATCAAATAATAAGACAGGATATACTAACATTATATAATATATATATATATACAAGAAAAATTAAATTATAGTAAGTTCTAACATATAAATATTTTCTATAAAGAATGTTTATGTATCATCTAAAGAGTACTCAACTACTTCTAATACTAGTATACATGTCTTCATCTCGCACTTAGCACTCGAGACTTATCCTAATCCCATCATAAGTAAACCTACGAAGGAAACTAAGGAGGAATGAGCATGAAACAACTCAGTGAGTTCGTCCCTCACCACTACCGTTCAAGCAAGTTATCACACATTATTATCACACATGCAAGCAAGCTATCTACATACAAAATGAATATAAGCACGATGAATGCAAGTAACACATCTATAGGAGTCCGGAACTATAGAAGGCATAGAATTACGTCATCTACACTTCAAGATTATCCCCTGTACTTACCCGAACAAGGCACCTCAACTTACCCACATGAAGCTACCTAAGAATACCACCCTTGTAGGTAACACTCGACCCCTAGTCGAGAAAAGAGTTTCAATCCAAATAGGAGGATTCCAAACTAGGATTGTCTACCCTCTAAGGCCCCTTGGACACAAACTTGCGAGTCCCCTCGCAACCAAAATTAACCAAGGCCTTATAAGCATTATAAAGCGAGTCCTCTCGCTATCATGTGGAGAACCCATGCTAGCTTTTACTTAATGATAAAATATCATTTTTGGCATTGTGGCCCTTATCGAAATTGTATAAAATATGTTTAAGATTAGGAAAACTTTTCCAAAAATACCCTTTTCAACATTTTGCAAAGCTAACACTCTCCATCTGTACATTTACTGGGTCATAAACATGCGACGAATAGAACTGATTGTTTGGGTCATATATTTATACTTATCAATTTAAAAAGGTGATCACATAGATGATAGCATACAAGCAAAACAGTCATTCAAATATACAAGTAACAACAAGCAATAAAGCATCATATAAATAACACATACAAGAAAGTAGCAGGTCATTAGAACTCCCTCACCTAGATTATTGCTCATTCTTTAAGCTTTGGGGTTTCCAAAACTCGATATTGAATGCTTAAATCAAAATAGTAAAACTTATAAGTATTCTAACAAGTCAAACTCCTTAGTTAACTAAAAGCCTATTGTAATTTATCTAGTTTCCCCTAATATAACCCAAGTATAATATGTATAGGGTTTATCATACTTAATGAGGTTAATATTAACTATTTTCTTATATTTATAAGTTATGAGATTTCCTTTATGTATTTTATAACTTTTTCATTCTAATTCCGATATTTGCGAACTTATAATCATTTTTCATCATTTTCAGACGCACATTCACACGGTGATATCCGTTTTGGATGTTAAGACCCGTGTTTTACGATATGAGCTAAATTTATTGAAATTTTATCTTATTAAAGTTTAATTATTCTTATTGCTTATGTTTATATCCTAGTTTAGGACTTAATGATTGAATTAGCTATTTGATTCTTACACTTAGGAGATTTTACATTAGTATTACTAATTTATGTACTTAATTAAGTTTAATTCAATTTAGGAAGTATATTAGGGTTTAAAGGATCTTCGACTCCTAAGTACATGTATACATATACAGGTTATATTCTTATGTAATCTTATAATTTATTATTTTACAAGCTTATGCTTATGTCATCACTTAGGTTATCAATCGCTTGTGTCATCACTTATGTTATCATTCGCTTATGTCATGGCTTATATAATCTTTTGATGATGTCATGGCTTATATAATCATTCATTACATATAAATATATATATATCCTTATATACTCATACATACACTTTATACATATATTATATACATACCTATACTTCTAACATACTAATATATATACCTATATACTTATACTATATTTATACTTATACTTATACATATACCTATATATATATATGGTCACATACGTATTTTTATACAAATTTCGTATGCCTAAATTTCCTCTTAAGAAGACTTCTCTAATTTCATTCTTTTTGTGTTCTAAGGGTATATTTAGCATAGTATAGGTATATATAGTTAGTATATGTCTTAGTTTAGGTTATGTACATAATGAATATTTATGTACAAGGGTCTTTATACATGTATATCTCTAGTATACCCTTATGCACACATACTCAAAGACATGTACACATGCATCTTCTTCCATTGCCTAAAGAATTCTATACTTCCATATGTAAAGATTGAAACTTTAAGCCTAAATCAACATATATATACACAACACATAACTACTTAACCTAACCTAACCTAACCTAACTCTTCTTCTAACTAGCAAAGAAGATGAAGCAAGACATAGTATTATAAGTACATACCTTAATTTTGCTCTTGAAAATGGATGAAAAGTTGAAAAGGAAAGAAGAGTGAAAGGGGAAGGGAAGATACGGTTGGAAAGGGGAAGAAGAAAGGAATTTGTTTTGTGTTCTTTGTTTTGAAAAGGCAAACAAGTGGGGTCTAGAAAAGAGAAAGAAGTGGACGGCAAATAAAAAGAAAAAAGAAGGGAAAAGCCAAAAGAAAAGAAAAGAAAAGAAATCATGAGAAGGAAGATATTTTTTTTCAAATGAAAAAGACATTTGTGTTGATTTTTCCACATGTTGACTTTAGTTAACATGTGTTGACTTAGTCAACCTTTTGACTTTGGTCAACTTCCCATACATAATGTAGTAATTAAGGAAAAGTAGGAGAAAAATTAAGAAAATGAAAGGAAATGAGGCATTTGATGAATTGATTAGTAAAAATAGATGATGAGATCTTATTTTAGGTATTTATATCCTATATACATTATTTGGTAAGCTACTTAGTATAACTAGTATGAAAAGTAGCAATTAAGGTGTTAAGGTTCACTACAATTAACCTAAGCTTCAACTATACCCCTAACTCGATATAATACTATCCTAGTTATATACTTAGAAGATAAATGTGATCTAGAATGCAATATCTTAGTTTCTAAGTGATCACTTAAGTATTCTAAATATTTATGCATAATTAAAAGTTATCTTTAGTCGTTTACTAATGAAATGGCAAAATATGGAGAATATATTATCACGTAGGGTTTTAGGGTAAATTATGGTGGATTAGTGCTTTTATATCCTTAAAATAATAGTTTTAGGGTTTTTATTACTTCCGAGTGCAATCTCTAGTGTTTTTACATATTTAGGGTTTAATATATTCATATAAGATTAAGTCTTCAATTGTTATCTTAGGGTTTTGATGAGGTTCGAGGTTAACTTTTGCAATTACATATATTTGAGGTTTTAGAGTCTTCGTATGCGATTAGAGGTTCAATTGATAATTTAAGGTTTTTCATATTCACTTTAGGTTTTGAATTGAGATTTTTAATCGGTTTTAAATCTCACTAGCTCTATTGACTTTAGGAAATCATCTACAGTTTAGGCGTTTGATTTTATACTTAGACAGCTAAATTTGCAAGGTTTATAATATGGACTAAGGTTGACAATGTTGAAGGCGTCAAAAACCCCATAGTCCTCAAGCAATTCTAACCTATAGGTGTTGTCACTGATTTTCTATAGGATTCTAAAAGGTCCTTCCACTCTTATAGATAATTTGTTCTTCCTTTTGTTCAGGAACCGTTCCTTGCTAAGGTATAGCCATACTAAGTCTCCCATCTGAAATTGTTTGGCCAACCTACCCTTGGTCTTTTCTCATATTCTTCCAGCAACTTGGTCAATGTGCTGAGTAACCTTGTCATAGATGTACTGAAGAGATCGTGCTCTAGATAAGGTGTTGAGGTCCTCTTGCATGGGTATGGGTACAGGGGCATGGTTAAGGTGCAACTCGAGATTGAATCCATAAACTACTTTGAAAGGGGTCCACTTAGTAGTGTTATGTACAGTTCAGTTATTAGCAAACTCGACTACTGGTTGGTAAACGTCCTAATCAACCAAGTTTTTACCGACTGCAGCTCAGAGTAGTGAACCCAAAGTACAATTAACCACCTCTATTTAGCCATCAGTTTAGGGGTGACAGGAGGTACTAAAGAGTAATTTGGTTCCCAACCGACACCATAAGGTTCTCCAGAAATGACTTAAGAACTTCGGGTCTCTGTCTGAGACTATACTTCTCGATACGCTGTGTACCCACACAATCTCTTGTAAGACTCCTGTAAGAAAAGAGAAGCAATAGCTGAATCATTGTTAGTTTTGGTGTAGGGCATGAAGTGTGCCATCTTACTAAACTGATCTACGATGGCCATTACAAAATATTTTCTTTAGGTAGTTCTCGACAGTCCAAGAATAAAGTCCATGCTTAATTCAATCTACGGCCTTGTCGGAACAGGTAGAGGCATTGCTTTCTCTTGTTCAGCTTAGCATATGGCCTTTTTACACATAGTACAGCTTTCAACCACTAGGTGTACATCTTTTCGCTTTTTTAGCCAAAAGAATCAGCCATTCAATAGTTCATAGGTCCTTCTCTCTCCAAAGTGCCCGAAGAGTCCTTCGCTGTAGGCTTCCCTAATTAATAATTCCCATAAGGAATAAGTCAGTACGTACAGTTTCCCTCCTAGGAACAAATAGCCATCCTCTACATAATACTCGTCCACTATTCTTCCATCTATGCATCACAAAATTATTGGTCCAAAGTGTAGATCTTCAGAGTACTGTTCTTTGATACTCGCAAAACTAAATAACTTAGTTTCCAATTCTGATAAGAGTACATGCCTCCTCGAAAGAGCATTTGTGACTACATTGCTCTTTCCTTGCTTATACTTGATCATAAAATTGAATCCTTTAAGGAATTCAACCTATCCCACTTACCACTTAAGGAGCTTGGTCTGACTTCGAAGGTACCGCAGTGATTCGTGATTAGTATATATGACAAATTCTCTCGGTAATAGATAGTGCTGCCATACCTAGAGTATGCAGATTAGTGCGAAGAGCTTAACCCAATGACAAACCTTGAGACTGTCCGGGTAAGTGGTTCCTCCACTTCACATCTTATCATAAGCATTTAGAATTCTTGAACATATTCGCCAACAGTTCAACCTCCTTATCTCAGCTCCTGAAACCGAGTGAAAGCATCTTGGAGATAAGTTTCCGATACGAATCGATTTCTAAGTACTCTCTTTATCTCGAGCCAAGTGTTAATCTTTCGATACCCTTCTCTTCTTCTCATGACCTGAAAATTCTTCCACTACATGGCGGTATATCCAAAAAATTTAATAGCAGCAATTCTTACTTTCTCATAATCCTCATATTGATAAAAATCAAATACACGCTCCACCTTCTCTTCCTAATCTAAATGCTCGTCAACATTCTTAGATCCATTGAAACTTAGAATCCAAAACTTCACATGATCACATGCTTTAGGGACTCGTATACGCTTCTCTTCAAAATACTCTTCTTACTCGTCATCTAGCTCTCTCAGGTTTATCCTTTGCCTCACTCGTTTACCAGATCCTCCACCTCAAATTGGTCAAGCTAAGTCTTAGCCTCCAATAAGTCAAGCAACTTGTGGAGTGTTTTGCGTGGCCTCAATGAGTCGGCAAGACAAGACATAAATAGTTTAAGTTAGATCAATTAAGAGGTTAGCTACCTGATCAAGTCTCTCGTTGGTACTTTTAGGAGTTCCCTAAGATTGACGTCCATAGTGGATAACTCCACTTTCATCATTGGCATTAACATTCATACTTGGATCTATCATTTCTCCTCATAGATTCAAATTCAAACAAACACTTCAGAAAGTGAACAGCTAACAACACAACAATCAAATGAACTCAATAACTTGCTCTATTTCTCACACACAAAATAAGGTATAAGTATAACAGAATTCAAGAAGAACTAACTATAGCTCACACAAAACCTCCACTTAATACCAAGATGATGTGAACCATGACCAAAAGCAAACAAGGTCGATCGCTGGAGGGGTCTAAGCTTATAGAAAGCTCGAAAAGGATTAATGGAGAAATGTACGAAAAGAGGGTAAAATGATGAATGAGACAGTAACCAAAGATCCACGAATAGCTCTAGAGAATATGACGCACCAAAGGAACTTCTAAAGACTCACGGCACAATTCGATATGACGCATGAATTGGTCCAATGAGATTACTCACCACCTAACCTTGCTTAAGGGAAAGGATAAGACTAATACTGAGAGTAAACAAGCAGTATTTATTAAAGGAAGAAAGTACTCAAATGTATCAAAGGGAATCTGCTCTCCTAGAGCTACAAGCATAAGGGTATTTATACCCATAAGTTATGACAACTTGCTCAAAAGGGAAAAGACAATAAGGACATTTCTTAAAGAAGCAATGTATACGAGACAAAAGGGTAAAAATGAATATACAAGGAAAACAATTATTGGTGCTATAGATTCTACATATGATATTGTATACATGGCGATGCTGTATTGGTGAGGTTATTAGGAGATGCAAACAAAAAGTACAGACAAATGAGTTTATCTGATTAGGGATAGCCTAGTCAGTCTGGTCTCTCTCTCTTAGCTTCTCAATAAGGAAGATGCCAAGTAATTGATCAATTTGGCAATAAAGAGTAATCGTTAACTCAACATACCATAGAATAATGGGTGGTTATATGTTACAGCATTAGAGGTGGCTCAGCAAGAAAGTACTCGGCCTTAGAAAGGATTGGCTGGAACACAAGGATTTGTCGTACTAGCCCCTCTAGTCCTCAAGCTCAACTGCAGGTTAAGGGCCTCATAGCTTGATTCCCATTAGCAATGAGCTTGTCATCTACCGAAAAGGCAAGAGATCACACAGCCAAGGACTCGTGACCAAAGAACCACTCGGTACGAACCCGAAAGACTAATGCCAACCAATTCTAGCATTCGACAATTATGAGCCAACCTCTCTAGTGTCTCGGCCAAGCCATGTAAGGTATCAAGGACCCCTTCTCGAACCCATACATCTAACTACGAACCCATACATCTAACTACGAACCCATACATCTGAACCCCATCCGGTTCAGATACTACTCCTAGGACATGCCAAGTCCTATAAAATGCACAGTTTTGTATTCTTGTATTTTTTTTTTCCTTTATTTTATTTATGGGCTCAATTTCTTAAGGTTTAAGGCCTTGTACATTATTTATAGTTTTGCTACTAGGGTTTAGGACTTGCTATAAATAGTAACTATTATAAACATCAGCGATAGACAGATAGATAGACACATATACAGAAGAAAATACAGAGAGTGAAACTTTCCTCTTTCGAGCAAGGCTACCCTTGAGTTAGCATTTACTGGATTATCAAGTGTTGATTAAACCTTTAATCGTCCCAGCATTCTTATCAATCTTGTTCTCAGATTGTGGTGAACCCCTTCATTTGAATCAGTTAGTAAATTGCATCTAACCTTCCTTTGAAACCCCGACCAACATTTAGTGTTTGTGAGTCGTATCGAACTTTATTTCAATCTCAAACCCCTGATTGTGTTTGTGTCTTGGTGCATAATATCCATCCACATTCACCATCAAAACCTTCCTATTCTTCGTACCCATTTTTTTTTTAAATACTCATTCATATTCATTTAAAATCCACTGTCGTTTCTTTCTTCCTTTGATCCTTATCAAATAAGGCCTAAACTTATGAGCAACGTGAGCAAGAAAGAAAGCCAATAGTAATATAAGGGACATAGTTACAAATAAAAAAAAAGAATAGTACACTTTTATTAATTCTGACAATATTAATGTGTGTACATAGGTCATAGGACGAGAAGTTCACCCTCTATACTAGTGCCCATATGACGCTTGACCCTCTTTTACCTCTTGTATTTTCTTTGATTACAAAAGGTAAGCTAGCCTTTCCGTTCCTCTCTTCCTAAGACTATTATAAGCCCCTATTGCTTTAAGAGTGCCAACCAGTACAATCACCATCCTCTATATGATAAGGGACGTCAAACTTCCTAACTAGTTTTGGCCTACTATGGCTATTATTAGGAGAGCAACATTAGCTCTCGATAGTTTGCTCATAAAGGCCAACCTCACCTTGAGAGACTACCTAATCCCATAAACAAATCACCAGTTGATGCCATTCACTTCACATTAAGCCCTAAGTTGAGCACCCCCACTTCCCTTCAAAATATGGACCATAACACAAGGCATATGGTAGAGGATTATCTAGTCATTTCAAAGAGAAGCACATATACAAGCTATTAAGGTCAAGGTTCTTTTGGCTAAAAATGTTAAAGAATGTGCATAAGGTGTTAAAGAGGTATATAACCTACAAGAAGGCTAAAAGCCAAGTTGAATAAGGACAATACATGCCTTTACTCATTCTAACTAAGTTGTAGTCTAAGCTTTATATGGACTTCATTTTAAGCTAACCTAGTATAACTTGAGGGAAAAGACATTGTGTACATTGCTTCTATTTTTGTAGGAGATCGTTGAGCTACGTGGAGTACACTAGACCATTATGTTTAATAGAGATCTAAAATTTCTAAGTTATTTTTAAAAGAGATTGTAGAGATGACTAGCAACAAAGCTCATGTCATCCTCAAACATATGGTCAAATTAAAGTTGTCAATTGAACATTTGGATCTTAGGGTTGTTGCAAGGAGGAACTTAGCAAATTAAGACTTGTGCTTAACCATCATTAAGTTCACATTTAATAGATTAGAACATGGAGTCACTAGAAAGTGCCTATTTAAAGTGGATATAATCCTAACTTCCCTTTCCACTAAAGGCCCTACCTAGCTAGATTGAAGACCCCATTATTAGTGACCAATCTAAGGCCTTAAAGAATATCCATCAAATGGTAACCAAGCTCCATCCCTAAGTTGCTACTAAGCTTAAGTAGAAAGGCCAAGGAAGAAAGGTCTAAGAATTTCAAACTAACGACATGGTTTGGATTCAATTAAGCAAGGATAGATTCCAAAGATTAGGAAAGAGTAAGCAATTAGCCAAAGCAAATGGTCCATTCAAATTGATTGAGAAGATCAGCCAGAATGCTTAAAAGATATGGAGTTTCTGATTCCTTTAATGTCGCCAATCTAAGTTTATATGTCCTGAGGTTATCCAAAACGAGACTCTATCGGATTTGATCCCAAATCCTTTATAACATGAAGGGAATTATAGGAATCAACTCCAAAGACCTTTAAAACATTTTGAAGCTCATGGCTTAGCTACGATGGTCCATCAAGCCCTTTCGAAATAACTTACTACAGAGGAAGCTAAGATCTTAAAGTCCTTCAAGCTACATAAGTACCCAAGCTTTTACCTATACTTTAGCATCTCTCCTATAAAGGAAACTAACCTTCTTGGTTAAACAAAATGGCTTAGCTAGTCATATCATTAACTTAACCGAGTTGTTTCTTAGCTCCCCATGATATTTGTTGAATTGTTTGAAGACCTCTAACTTGGCATTACCTCGTAAAGAATTTGTTATCTCCTATTGGATGGGTAGCCAATCTCCATACGATACATATTCTTGATACTATGTAACATTATTCTTTTTGTTGTTATCTGTTTTACCCTTGTAGAATATTCATATGATGTACTATTCTTTACTTTATGATAGAAATCCTTTTTGGTTTTTGTGCCTCCCTACCATATAACCCTAATTAGGGATTATAAACAACTTAATTTATAAAGAGCCCAATATAAATATAGTTAATGAATCGTATTCTTCTTCCTTATTTTGTTCTTGAGTAAGCTTTAGCTACCAATTTCAAACCTTACTCTTATCTAACCCTTAACTAAGGTTTATGGCGATGACCCTAGAGTGCTATTCATACATCATATGAAGTAATACCTTAGCATCATGTGTGGTTTTATGGTGCATTATGTTCATAGAATTAGTGCACAAGTTTTTTTTTTTCCTCATTATACTTCCATTCTTATGTTGGCCATAACTTAATTACAACCCACCCTTTTATCCATTTGATTATGCCAACATGTGTTCATCCATATTTTAGCACATTAGAGTAAGCTTACCTAATGATTCTTAACCATGCCTACTAAGCCAAATCTTTCTAAATAATCTTAACATATAAACTGGACTTTTGACATCTTATCACTAACCTAATGATTCAAAACCTAAATTAATACTATGATTATGGTTGGTGATTCGTGTTACAGTGTTGCGCATTGTATCTATTATTGACTGTTATTTTTCATTTCGATACACCGGTATCTACAAAACAGAAAATGGCCTGCTCTAACTTAATCACTTCGATGCCTGATTTAGCCCTTTGTTGTGAGAATCAAACTATAAAGTAATAATGAGAGAAAAAGAAAATGAAGGAGAGCCTCCCTTACCAAGGGTCTTGTTCCATATTTATAGTTAGTGAGAGGAAGTTGTACCCGAAGTGGGCCCTTAGAGTTAGGCTTAAGTTCATGGGTTAATTAATATACGCTAGCGACTTATTTATTAGAAAAACCCTATTAACACTTAGCCCCTACTCTCTTTGGTGATAATTTTGATAAAGAGAGTTCCTAAATAGGTCAATTTTATAAGAGCTTTGGAAAAGTTTGTGATCAAGGGCCTTAGGAGATCGGCATGCTACAAAGGCCCAAAGAGGTGAAGGTTAGAGAGCACTTAAAGATATTGGTATGTCTATTAATGCGAAGGCCTAAAGGGGTCGATTGGCTCCGTGTCCATTAATGATATAAGATATTAGGCTTACTTACTCGTCATCCGTACAAAGTGTCAGATTAAAGTATTTTACCCATCACCATTCAATGGCTTAGGGTTTTCCTGAAGCTCATCGTTCATGGTGTTCTTAGACTTAGAGTATTTTACCCATTGCTAGTTAGTGGTTAGGGTTTTTATATTGCTCGTTGTCTATTTATTAGACTTAGAGCATTATGCTTATCACCAATTGATGGCTTAGAGCTTTTAGGTAGCTTAATCATTTATTTATTAGACTTAGAGCATTTGTGCATGTCACACTTAAGAGAATTAAGGCTTTATGTCTTGTCGTTTAGCTTATTGCCAAACTTAGAGATTTATGGATATCCATTTGCCATTGTTCATCAAATATAGGACTTAAGGATTAACCCTTTTATGCGATTTGCTCATCACCCTTTGTAAGTAAGGCTTAGAGTTACTGAGGAGTGACCTATTGGTAGATTATACTTATGTTAGCCTAAGGCAAGGGCGTTTCTCTAGCCTCTTAATTTATCTTTGAGTTCTTGTTCTCATTTCCAAAGGAGGTAGAAATAGACTTGTTAAGACTTGAACAAATTGTTACAAGTGCTAAATAGTCGCCACTTTCATTATCAGGCTAGTTGAAGTTCATATCATAGAGCAACACATAAATGGATATGACTTGATACATAATTCATGAATCAAGTGTGAATACTGACAACAAAATCAGCATGATGTACAATATAAAGCATATATCTTAAAAACAAATAAACGAAAAGGCATAAATAGTTGTAGTGAAGTTTTACTTTCATCAGTGAGGACCAACATGGAAGTGGGGCTCAAAGTATGGTAACTTCGGTATTGTGTACCCAGAATTGTTGCTCAATAATTGTTAGTAGTAGAGTTATAATCGGGGTGTATAACTTAGTCAACAATTGCGATGATACGCTATTGTGCTCAATGGGGTCGCTATGCTATGAGGAACTCAAATGTTGTCCCGAAAGGTCCTTTCAGGGATTACAAAAGAGGATGTATATGTTCCTCACTTTGTACGGGGCTCCTGTACATATCTCCATGAAGAATAGAATAATAACTCGATAATTTTGTCATGTGATTGTACATTGTAGACTTGAGTAGCGAATTAATCATCACATGAGTTTCTATTACTCGTGTCATCAGATTGATAATGATGCTGCATGAAAGACAATTGCACTTAGAGCTCCTTCGTAGCTTTCTGGACATCAACTACATTGCGTAGGCTTTACTTGGGTAAGAAAACTCGACCTTGTCGCATTTTCGGACGTTTGCTACTTCAATACAGGGATGAGCTTTCAATGCATGGTTTTTGACCATCGAATTCTTATTGGTAGCTCGGATAGGGAATTCGATCATTTCAATATGGGGGTAGGTTTGCTTGGCCTCAAGTTTACAAAGCTCGGCCTTGCCATTATCTTTTGCGCGCATGCTGCTCCGTTAGACATCCAAAGAGCTTGGACTTGCTGCAGCTTGGTTATATTACAAGAGATATTGGATTGAGTGTCCTTCTTGGGAGTTCCAATAGGATGATGCTCGGGAGCTAAAACAAATAGCTCGGTAAAGGAGGTCGGAGAAGGGACTTAAAAGAGCTCGGCATGGCCATAAGTTACTTGGATCGGATTTTTGCAGATTAGCAGAGCTAGGTGCAGGTCAATTCAGCCATAAAAGTGCTCAGACAGTTCGGTGCAGCTCGGATATGTAGACCATTCCCCAATTCATGATAGTTGTAGTTCGGTGCTATTATGATCCAGTAACTTGGCATCTTTCTGCAGGATAGCCGGAAAGAAGGCTGGATTTTCTGCAATATGGCGTTACTGCTGAATGTTTAAGCTTTTATAGCTGCTGTCTCCTTTGAGAATAGCTCGAATAGCAGTTTTGTTTCAAATGAAGGCCGATTAGAAGGAGCTCGGACGTAACCTTAACTCGGTTTGGCCCCCGGAGGAAAATTGCGAACACCAGCAACGATTTTGTTTGGCCGTCGTTATAAAGAGGTTGGCTCAGACTGTAATTCGGCTCCAATTAGGCACTGTTGCCGTTCGAATATTTGAGTAATATAAAGTTTGCTCCATGTCTCAACACAATTCGATCGTGTCTCAACCCTATTGTTCAGGTTCAGTTGGTTTTTAAGTTTGAGATTGTTCGTGTCTTGCTAAAGCTCGAAGATTTTGGTTCAGTTGCTTTATGCCCAGCTAATCTTCAGCTCGGATTAAATTTCAAACTCAGCCCCGCCTTTAAGTGCATAGTTCGGCAATTGACGGAGTCGAGCTCACAACCTCGTGTTTTTAGGAAAAGGGATTTTCTTGTTGGCATTGCAATTGGCTAACCAACATAAGAGAAGAGAAGAAAAAACAAGAGGATATGATTCTTTGGATTATAACAGTCTGACTCCTCACTGTACATATAGTCTTAAACATCTCCTCTGGATCATCATTCTGAAGCATTTGAATGAAGCGCGCAACAAAATTTTGCTCCTCCTTAAAGCCATCTTCATCAATATCATGATGTGGAGTTCCATCCAAATCCTTAATAAGCCCTTTTATCAATTCAAATAATGCTTCAACCTTGTCAGTGGTAGAAATGTGTGCATTGTTCTTCATAACACTTTGGATTAGAACCGTTGCCATGACTTCATTAGTTTCGCTGTCAAGGTACTCCATGAAACGTGGATAATTTGAAAACTTCAAACCAGTATCCAGATTGTTATACTTCTCTAGAGGAGCACTTAGAAGTGCAACGATCTGTTTAGTTGTTCTACTATCTTTAATCTTTCCTTCTCTCTTTCATGATTACCATTAACCAATGTTGTGGACGGTGCGTAGAAAATGACGGTTACACTTTGGGAAGGGAAAACTACTATGTCTATGCCCATTTCCCCTTCGCCCTGCGTCTCTTCAAAAAATGAGTGCGGTATGGCGGTTACCAGAGCGAATCCCTCTGACTTCTCTCAGGTGTTTTCCAAAAATCATGTAGGATACAATCACATGTGGAAATATATAGTTCCGCTTATAAAATACATTGATTTAGTCCTAATCTAAAGTAAGAAAAAGAAAGATCCGAGAAACCGTAGTCCCTCAGCAAGCCATGAACAAGTTTGACTAAACATAGAGAATAAATCGAAACCAAAAGAATTATCAGGAGAATTAGAAAAATTGACAACTTTGAGTATTCGACGAATTCCACAATTTTTCAAAATCCATTCAAAAGTTGTCGGTTCTTATGAATGGGTGATTTTTTGTTTCCGCACATGAAAACCTATAAAATAGAAAACGGTTAGAAAAGATACCGTGGAGGATACTCTTTTTTTTTTATTGGATATTTATAGTAGGTAAGATAAAGTTGTATTCGAATTGAGCTCTTAGAGTAGCAGCTTATTTATTAAAAAAGTCCTTTTAATATCTATATTTGAATGGATATGTGTATTTAAAAAACCTCTATTCATGTACGACTTTTTTATCAAATATGTATTAAACTTAAATCTATAATATAACCTATTTATTATATCTGGAATAGGCTTATTTATTGATTAAAAACTTATAAATGAATTTTATAAAAATAAATGGAAAAGGATAGTTATAAAACTAGTATCAACAAATGTAACTAACATAGGGTCTTGGTACTTATATAAAATTATAATATAAATAAAAGTTTTAATGAAGTAAAATATCAAAAAATATACCTCGAGAGGGCTGAAGTAGGACCACATATCAATCATCTTAAAAAATTATCAAAAAGTACAAAGGCAAAATGAATTCCAAAAGATAACTAAACACTTCAACATCACATCTATAAGTATATTAAAAATTTATTGGCCTAAATTAGAATAAAATATAAAAAATATTAATGAAAAATGAATCATCTTGACTGAAGGAATGAGAATGAGATGAATCATGAGAATTAATGTTTAGCTCTTTCTGAACTAAAATATTGTCTCTCTGTACATATAACAATATTTCAGTTTTAAAGTATTTTAAACCCGTGAGCTATGAACTAAGACCCCATATCTCTATCTTTAAATATATAATTTTATAGAATGATTTTAATATGACTAGGAAAATATAACATTTTAAAATAAAATAAAGTTAATGTAAAATATTGTTAGCTCATGATCCGTAATTTACTGATATCTTGTGTTTAAAGCTTCCCGTGTGATGAAAAACATTTTCAATTAACTTTCTAAAAAAAGTAGATGATATTAAATTCAAACCATCATACTTATACGTTCAACTGAAATTTTGAAATTTATAACTGAGATAATTGTGACCTGTGTTCATGAGGTGCTAAATGAAAAGGAAAGAAAGTTAAAAATTCTAAACCTTAGTCCAAATTAGTAACTCGCATGCAAGAATGAAAAATAAAATTAAAAAATGAAACAGGCTTATGAATTAGACCTATAACTTGTCTAAATGATCTATTTAATGAATGAGTTTATAAACGAATTTGAATATCGAATAAGAAGTCGAGTACAAATTTGAACATGCCATCATTTAGATTTAACCTATTTATTATCTCTATCAATTTTACATAAATTCATTTATAATAGTATTATACCGTGTTCGAATTCGGGGACTTGGGTCCAAAATCCCTTTTAGGCTCAAATTCTAAAGCAGCGAATTCACCCCACTATAAGTCAATTGCAAATATGCTTTTGAAATTATTATCATGATACCTTAAACTACAAAATGTATATTTGTTGCTCTCTTGACTTTGAAATATATATATATATATTCGTCATAAAATCTCCAACATCGTCTCGTCGTTATTGACGAGGTTTATTATTATCTTCAAAAACTATCAATATATACCTTGGACTATGCTTGCAATTATTTTGAATACTAAATTATCACTAAGAAACTATCATCTAATAAATGCAAATTAAAGTTGGTGAAGTGAGCGGACCCTGCAACCTAGAGGCCAGAAACAGCCCAGTCCATGATAATTAATTTATCAATCGTAATAAAATTATATTTAAAAAAAAAAAAAACACTGATAGAAGAAGAGGCCCGACTTGTACACCCACCTAATCAATCAACCTTCTATTCTCTCATCCGCCAACTATCCGGATGGGCCTATATTACTCTGCCAGACCAGAACAACAGCATCTTTACTTCTTTACTTCATTGATAGTCGCGCCCTTTCTCGCTCTCATGAATACAACCGGGTCAGTCTTTAAAAGGTATCAAATTTAATGAACTTAAAGATAGAATATTATCTTACAAAGTTTAAAGTGAGTTTTAATATGTAATTTAAAACTCTATAGCATTAAAGATTAAGTTTTTGAATTATGAAAAAACTTAATGAAAAATTTGATTCATTAAAAAAATATATATATATTAATAAAAATATTTACTTTTAATTTATATAACATATATATTTTATATAACTTTTACATTATACAACATATTTAATTTTTAATTTTTATTATTATATAAATCAATAAATACAATCTTAATCTTATTTAACTTCTTTACTTATATTTTCTACTTAATTCCATATAAATTCTATAAAAACCCATCTATATAGATTTTTTTAATCCTATAAATTATAGGGTAAGTCGAATTTTAAAAATAAAGGATAAAATTCTATAAGATTTTAGAAAATATTAAATATTATAAAAATGGATTAAAGTTTTATAAAACCTGTTTCGAATCCGTACAAATTGCATCCCTACTCTCTCTTCTTAGTTTGTTACTCCTAGTTCAAGGGCAATTGCAATGGCTACTCACGTTCTGGCATTGATCCTTAGGAACCCATCGAATCAGGCGGAATTCATGGTCGCAAAGCAACAACGACCTCCCAAGTTCGGTGAGGAGGAATACGATTCCTACGTGGGTTCTGATCTTTGGGACTTGCCTTCTACTCCTTTGATTACTGATATTCTTTCGGAGGGAGATCGACATAATCCTCCGCTTACAATCGACGGTGTCGATTTGGTCTCGGACAAGCTCGATTTGCAGCAATTTGATTTCGTTTCCACTCTTGACAAGGTATAGCCGTAATAAACCTACACGCTCATTCAAAGTTTCAATAATGGTTGCATTGCATTGATATATAAATATCAAGCGCCTTATACATACATATGTCGGATTGAATTTCAAGTATTTATAGAAGGGAAGAAAAAGAAATTGCTTCTTGTTAGTATTGATGCGAAAGAGAGAAAGGATTTATGGAGTTTCTTCTTTTTTTTTTTTTTTTTTTTTTTCTCCTCACGTTCTTACCAGATTCTTATTGAAAATAAGAACTAAACGGATGCTATGGGATCCTATGCTATCAAACTAACCGGAGGCATGTTATTAAAATGTTAGGAAGCAACGATATATTTTGAAAAGATTAGAACTTGGGCTGTAGGGCTTAACATTCATCAATGCACCTTTTTGATTGTACTGTAGATGATATTGGGAAGTGGGGATTCCTGAAGTTTGTGGAAGAAGCTGAGTTTGGGCCTGGTCCCCCCAATAGATTTGGATGGTCAGTAATTTAGCATTGTTTTTCCTCTTCCTTCTTGTTCCTTCTTTTGTTTTCTGGCGGTAAAGTTCCTAGACCATGCACTCTTGCAATTCCCACACCTTGTTATTAACAGAAGTCAATTGCTGCTGAATTGTTCCAGTACTTGTATGAGCTGTGGCACTTTGTAACTAAGAAAAAATGAAAAAGAATGCATTGGTATGTGCATTCAACAATTTCACCTTCATTTGTCATCTCTCAACTGGAGCTTGCCACTTCGAGCACAATTTTTCTTTTTATGAAGAAAATGCCTTTTACCAGAATTCCTATTCAATGGGGTTCTCATGATGGCTACTTCCTTACGCAGAAGAATACAAGTGGGTGTCTTCAGAAAGATGTCTAGATGGGCTAGTGGAAGTAAAACAAGGTGGTGATCGCATTGGACCTTTGGTAGTTTTGGGCCTATTAAATGATATAAGACCGCTCATGAAGTTTCAAGTACCCTCCACCTTACGCTACCAGGCAATCACTTGTAAATTTACACTCCGTTTAAAAACGTTTGGCCAGAGTAAGAGACAGCTCAAAAACCTGTGAACCAAAAACCGATCAATAGAAATATGAATCAGAGTGGAACTTCTTTTTTTTTTTTTTTTTTTATTTATATACTTTCAGTTTTCGGTCCTGCTGAAGTATATGACGATTAATGAAGAACTTACTGCACACCTGGAACTCTAAAAAATATGTAACTATTTTTTAATATTTAGGTAAATGCTGTCTACAGGTAAAAGTTCCTAATGTCTCAAGATTGAATTTTTTTAATCATCTTTATTAGTCCAATCAAACCTACCTGCTAATTTTGAAGCTTCCACTCGGATAAATTGCTCATTGTGCTAACGACCTCAAAAAGGGGAAAAAAATCCTTATTCCTATTAGTTTCAATTGTTGTTCAAGATCTTGATACTGCAGTTGGTGAATCAGGTAAAATTAAATCGTCAGCTCCCTAGTGAGGCCTAGCTTCAAACCCAGCTCAACCATTTTGGTCTTTGAATCTATGATTAAATATTCCCTTTTTTGGTTTTGGATTTATTTGAGAATTTCGTTTTGAGAATTTTGAAGCAGAAATGTTAGTTGATTTGCAAAAATATTTGTAGTCAAATCAAACCATGCACACCATATCTTTTCCCTTCCTTTTCTTTTGATGAAAGAAAAATTATAAAAACATGCGTGCCTTAACAGTAAAAATGGGGGGAAAAATAATACTAAATATGATAAAGAAGGGAGGATGAACTAGAAGGTGAAAGTTCCAAACTGTTTTTTTTTTTTTCCAGATTTTGAAAGCTATAAAATCACTAAAGGCTTCTTTTGTGATTGGTGCTATGTTTGTAGTATTAGTTCAAGAAAACCGTTTCTCACTTGCACTCGCCGATGACTGCACTGGGAGTAGCATCTAAGTTGCAGACTTTATTAATTACTTCTCTTCTTTACCATTATTTCACTTTCAGGAATATCCTCCCGGCGTAATTGTTATACCTATGGGAAGCAGGACAGCAAAGCCTTTTCGCAGAACAAACTTGGTAGTCGTTTCACCTTAGAAGAATTCAAAGGTAATTGAGGAAGGCAGCTTTATTGCTTCTGGAGATGCATGGAGAATGGATCTAGGCTGTCGGTCTCAATTCCTTGAGGTGGTACGTTGAGAATTTCATTTTACAATAATTTATGTCTTATGATCTGCTATCTAGATATGTATTCCCTTTTACAGGTCTCTCTTTTGCTGTAATAAGAATAGCCATTTTAAGGACTTTATCACATTGTCTATCAGAAAAAAGTGAGAATACTGAGGTAAAAAACTATCTGGATGTTGGGTTTTCAGGTCAGGCAGAAGCATGGTCTCAAAAATTTTCCTAAAATCTTTTGATTTTTACTTGAAATCCTATAAGTGATGTAACGATCTATAATGCAATCTAAGATTCGGATATAGGGTTTAAAGTTGGTGAAGATAATAAAAGAAGGTAGTTTCTAAGGGTTTTGATGCATATATATTAACCAAAAGAAAAGGAACAAGAATGGATCTGTTTTTAGATTTGATTTACTAGAATATGGACAACTCATAGATTTGATATCATGTATCAATCTATAAATCAAACTAGGTTTGATTAATTCCTATTATCGATATAACATATGATCATAGAAAATAATTGGGCAGTTGAAGGGATCTAATATGACAAAGGGATCTAACTAATATGTTATTAAATAGACATTGATATGATGTAAGGGATCTAGATAACGGGGTTGTTCACCACAATCTTAACTAAAATTGATAAGATCCAGGACATTGAAAGAGAAATTCTAACAATAAAATTATCATAATATGTCTTCAACTGGTCTATTACAAAGCTTACTGTAATATAGGTTTAAACATAGTCAAACTAAGACAAATAGACAACAGGCCACAAGGGCAATCAAATAGGCACCAGTGGTAATAAAATGAGACTCTAGCTTGGTCAACTTCCCTTCCATCTTGGTCAACTTAGCATGCCTTAGTCCACCTACTCACTCCCTTGGTTAACTCGAGAGTGCTACGATTAGTCCTATATATCAATACCCATACCAAATGAATTTGTCTCAAGATTCGCCATTAGTAAGGATCCATTTAATAGCATAAAATTAGTATAAAAGGCATATCAACATGTATTTTATCAATCACAGAAACATAAAATGCATTTATTCGCATCACATAACATTGACTAATGTAAATATAAGTAGTGTTCAAAAACACTTACTTAGACTAGAATGGATGTAAGCTAAATAAATCACTTGATCGAGAATTTCAAAATTAGATCACCACAACCTCTTTATCCCTAAACCGCCTTACCTTAGCTTAGCCACCAATATGCTCTCATGAAAATGCCACCACTAACCACTAATTCCAGCCACTATGTTAACACCCTATGTTGCCACCTCCAAAACCAAAACTACATAAGCACAACTCACCCACTCAAGTTTGGATTTAATTTTATCAATTACCACCAATCCAAGATTAGATTGTGATTAGGGATTTCAAATAGAAATCCTCTATATTCCTACACATATAATTTGGCAAAGGGATTATTTAGAGATTATGGTGCTAGAACTCATCACACCAAAATACTTTGGATTTAGAATTAGAATAAATTTGGAGAGAGGATGAATGAATAATAGAAAACACAACAAAAGAAAAAAGAAGTTCATCATAGAGTGGGTGGTGATTGTACTATGTGTAAGACAAAGATTAATATAGGTAGTGGCTCATATTTAGTCCTAGAATCTACTAAATCGTCCATTTGCCAACATAAGAGCAGTGAGCAAGAAAGCACTTGCATACTCAGTTCAAATTTCCTGGTTCATATGAGCACCTTAACTTTTCAATCAATTCTAATTATAAAAAATCAATTAATTTATTCACAATACATTAATTAAGCACTTAATTCTAATTCCATTAGCTTAAATCAAGTCTACTTAGTCTCTATACGATCCTCAAAGTCCTTTTTTACAACAATCATACCATAACTAGGCACAGAATCTTTGAACACCTAGCCATGTCCTTCAAGCCACTCACACTATGGGACAAAGTTGTACAACCTAAACCAACCATAAACATGCATGTGATTATATCTCTATTGATTGATTCGTGCATATGATTGCATTATCATGAATTTGATCATATACTTGATATATCAAGACAACTTAGACTTAGTAGATCTCACCAGCCATGAACTTTAGAGTCACTTATGCATAACTAATTAGCTTAAGATATATAATCCCTGTGTGAAAGATAAGCGAGTCCCATCTTGACTTGTTATTGCCACTGAAAAGCGCTTTGGCCAATATCCAGTGACTAGCTTGATAATTATTCATAGATAAACCACATTTTACAAGTGTCAAAGCATGTCATGATGACATAAGGTCTTAATCACTTGGGTTTACTAAGGAGTGAATTGATGAAGCTTGCATGTGTTATTCCTTAAATATCAGCTTATGACCATGTGTATCATTCTTGAAACCAGATTCTTTAGTGAGTATGACCCAGATCAACACATGCGAAATGTGAAAAGGAGCTTGTAAAATCTAGTAGAGGGTTGGATAAATTTTACTAAACCTTAAAATATTTTCATCTTGTTAAAAGTTCTTACAAGATTATTAGATTACTGTAAATGTGAAAATTATACATATAATTTAAATAGAAATAAATAGAGTAGGGATAGAGAAGATGACACAAAGATGTATAGAGTAGTTCGACTTGTCAGTTTCTCTCTTCTAGCTTTATTCCCATCTAAGTTTTATCTACAGTTTAAAATTTGTGAGTAATTATAAATCCCTTCTGACACCACATGGCAATCACAAATCTTCTTTTCTTCTAATACCCTTTAGAAGTCAATCCCTTCTTATGATATTAAATAGAAAATACTCTTCTTGCATATCACAGCAAACCTATCTAAGTTGAAACAAAAAGAAATTGATGTTATAAGAAATAATCTATCAAAAAATTAAATTTATAAAACTCTAAGGTTTGAGTAGAAGCTCACAAGCTTACAATAAGTTTGAATCTATTAGCATATATAGGAGTTTAGTAGCATATCTTCTAGGATAATGATCACGAAATAAAAAGGTATAAGTTGAATTAACTTCAGATAAAATCTATTGAGAATCTATTAGCATATGCTGTATTTTCAAATATATTCTTATTTCAAAATAATTGATTGACAATTTTACTTACAATAGTTTGATCTTAGGACAAAAATATGTTTTTCTTACCTAAGAAAACTTAGTCCCTTTTAGAAGATATATGGCTAACTTTTCATGCAATTTAGATGAATTAAATCTTCTAAATTTAAAAAGATTATTATTTTCAAAAATGACTTGGATATCTTGATTTCGTTTCCTTAAAATAAGTTTTGAACTGGAAACTTCCATAATCTGTTAATACAAAACTTCACGAGTTAACTTGTCTAAGCATACGTGAAAATTTCCAAAAATAGATAACAGGTTATGCATAGAACCTAAAGTAGCAGAGTTTGCTATAAAATCTTTTTAAATCTATGAATAACAAGTCCTTATCAAGGTTTGACTTTGATAATCCATACGATTATTTCTTTATAATCTTGTAAGCTAGCTCTTCAAAATGCTTTATTGTGAATCCACTCTCCACAATTAAATAGCTCCTTTAGTAATTGGAAAATGATTTTGCCATTGTCAATATTAGGAACAAGATTAAAGACAAGTATTTTTTTCACAATATTGGGGTTGAAGTGTAGTCCTACAAAGAGTGAGTGGTGTTTCACTTGAAGACAAGAACCAAATCCTATCTCGGTTGGGGTTTAATGAGGCTAATCTCCCTATCAAGTATCTTAGTGTTCCACTTATATCTACTAAGCTTTCTTAGTTAAATTACACTATACCTGTTAACAAATTTGTGGCTTGAATCAATCATTAGACCTCTAGAGCACTATCCTTCGTAAGGAGACTACAACTCGTCAAAAGTGTTCTTTTCTCACTCCAAGTATATTGGTCCTCCACTTTTATATTGCCAAAAAGTATCTTGAAAGAGCTAACCACAAAAATGAAGTGATTCTTGTGGAATGGATTGGATGAAGCAAGGGCTAAGGCTAAAGTTGCATAGGGAGACATTTGCAAACTTAAGGAAGAAGGTGGTTTAAGCATTTTGGAGCTTTTATTATGGTATAAAGTAGCTCAATTGAAACATATTTGGAACCTATGTTCAAATGATGGAAATACTCTTTGGACTAATTAGGTTCGCAATGAAATTTTGAAGGGCCGCAACTTTTGGTCAACGTTAGCCCCTACCTATCATTTATGGTCTTAGCTTAAAATCCTTCAAGCACATTCGTAGGCTCTCTCCGTATTCTCTTAAGATGTAGGGGATCGATAAAAGATCTCACTTTGGTATGATTTTTGGCATCCCAAAGGTCCTTTAGCAAGTTGGTTAGGAAAAAGAACCATTTATAACTGGCTGAGCGAAAGATGTTAAGCTAAGTTCTATTATCACTAGAAATATGTAGGCATGGCCTGAAGGAGACATATGGTATAGCATTAAGTTTAACATCCTAGCATCAATGACTCCTAAAGTGAATTCACCTAACGTCTTCATGTGGAAGCAGCATCCATCATCTCCTTTCACTATTCATCAAGCATATAACTGCTTGAGGAGTCAACATGTGAAAATTAGTTGGCACAAAGTTGTTTAGAATAAGTCTATCATGCCATGTCACTCCTTTATGAGATGATTAAGAAAGGTTACTTACTCAAGATAAATCAATTAGCTAGGGCATCATTTATTAGAATGTTTCTCTTTTGTAGCAACAAAGAAGAAAATTGTATGTATCTTTTTATAAAATGTGAATATGACTAAGCTGTTTGGTTAGAGGTACAAAAGGTCTATCCAATACCATACATGGAAATCATCTCAACTACATCAGTCAAGGAGTTATCACTTATATTGGAAAAGTTTGCTGATACCTAGGGATGGAAAATTCTTTGGTTTTTGTCTATATTTTATGGAAAGAGAGAAACAATAGAAGCTTGGGTGATGATCCCACCCAACACTTGATATTAGCTAAGAAGATTTTTGTGCTATTTAGGCTCTTTCTAGATGATCTCTTTTTTGTATACATGCTACCGGGTTACTAAGTGAACGACCTAGTTAATTTTTTATGCATGATGGCTAGAACGACCTCTTGGAATTATTTTCTTGTACATTCTACTCTTTCCATTTTAATGAAAGAGATATATACCAACATTACCCAATATATGTATATATTCGAAACAAGACTCATAACAACAAGGGATGATCTTCTTCTCATGCTTTCTCTAAGCACTCACTTGATCATGAGCCTTTATGAGATTAACATAATGTTGGTAAACCCTCGCGCACAACTAACTATACTCAAGCACCAACACCATGTATTAATTTCATGGGCTTTGTTATAAATTAGACCTAAAAAAAATCATGTAATGAAGTATACCTTTAATGATCAAACTCTCATTAAAACTTTGTCTAGTATCTTTAGCACTATATGCATACGTTAACACTAGAAATAATTAGAATTGTATTTAATCATATTTTCCTTGTAGATCAACATGTAAGGCTGAAAGTCCTAGAATTTGTTATCTTCCTGTATTAGTGTCTAGTGACCACATGTGTTGCTTACTTATCCTTATCGTGCCTTTATATGGCATCTTTCCAAAGTGTTACAGTCTGTATATGTTGCCCTAGTAATTTAAGTACATATCAATTAAGGATAGAATGTCCTAGATACCCATATACTTGTTTTAATTTTGGTGTTGTTTTGATAATATTCTATTGGTGTTACTAACTTACAAATATCGTTACTTCTTCGCTAGGAAAGTTAATCATATTTATCACCCACGTTCACGCTAATTATGTTGATGGTACATTTCTTGTGCTACTAATGTCCTAGAGGAAATCTTTTTGGCAGATGCCTAATGTACTAATATATTAAGAATGGCTTAACAGATTATAAAATTACCCATTAAATACTTCATCCCATCATGTGATAAGGGAGAAAAGAACACTATATGTTAAATTGATGTTATTTTAGGTGTATATTTTACTGTAATGATAAGACTCTGTATGAATATTATTTGATAGCTTATATATTTGTGTATAGGAAAGGAAGGCTAGTAGAGCCATCGATCCAATGTTGCATGTCTTAGCTGTATATTGTTTCTAACATGCAATGCTTTTGCTCACATATCCATTCAATAGAATGATTAGGGCAACAACAGAGATATGTATTGTTAATTATGTATGTACCTAATTTATAGCATAGAACTGTTTCAATTAGTTTTATTGTCAAATCATCCTTTTAGTTCTAAATTAAAATAGATGAAGGATTGTTTATATGCTAGTTTGTAGAGGAGTTCTAACTTGTGTTCCATTGCCCATGTGTAGGTTTATCAGTCATCAAAAGATGCTATTTTACTAGCATATAAGAATACCTTGCATCGCATAAGAATAGGTAGATATCCTTATTGGATACCATTCTATTGTTCTACATTGCTGCATTCTCTCTCTCTCTCTCTCTCTCTCTCTTACATGCAATTATAACATACGTCTTATTTGCTAATTTTATTGAATGAGCAATCTGATGCATGTCAAGAAAAGAATGTATGTACATATAGATAGAGTTATTAATTTGCTGTTCAGTCTTAATATATACTACTAAAAGTTTGAAGTGATGCATATTATTGCCTTCCACAATATGTAGGAGATTTAATCAATCTTGTACAATGTAGATGATTGTCCTTTGAACTCTATATCTATTTCTAGAGGAGAAGATTTATGCATCAATGGGGAAAGATTAAGTATCATTTTTGCACCAGCACTTATATTTTAGATATAAGTTTTTTTAGCTATTGTTTTGGCGCCATAGGATCTGGTTTTTTTATTAACTCAGTCTCATATTTGAGGTCTAATAACTGAAGAAGATGACCTTAGATACTAATTAAGAAATGATTGATAGATAAGACTGGCTCTATTGAAATATTTAAAAAAAAAAGGGACAGTTATTCTAGTAAATGTCAAATATGGAAGTACTCATTATGATCATGCTTTTGCAAATAGGTAGGATTTTAGAAAACATTCATATTGCATTGATGTGCAATGAAATACCTATCTATTGTGTCCCATTTCACACTCCATATCTTGAGAAAACCCTTTGATGCATTGATATAAGTAATGGGTCAGACGTAGGCCCCAAAGCCTAAAGAAACCCCCAATTTTACTTATATGCATGAGGAAGACTAAGGAGGAATATAAGATTGTAGTTGTCTAATGAATTGTGGATTTGCTAATGTTTCTACAATTTGATTGTACGAGGGAATACAGATAATAGTAGATTAGAAAGGGGGTTCATCCTAGAATAGTTGTCTAAGCTTTTAATTGGGTTAGTTTTAGACTAAACACAAATGGTATGAAGGCAAGAAATCCTAATTTTATGTTCCTACATCTTATTTACTAGATCAACTTAAATAGTTTACTTGATGGGTTTTAGTTACGTAATAGATAAAAGTCTATACCATATCTACAAGTTTAAATTTTTACATCAATTAAAGGCTATACAAAAACTTTATGTCATGTTTAGTATATATAGATGATCTGGAATGAAATGGATAAAGTAAATTGAAATGGAATAAAATTCAATTAAATTGAATTAAAATTAGAATATAATAAATCCATTCTTATGTTTAGAAATACCTTTGGAATGGAATGGAATGGAATAGGATGTGTTTATAATAGTATTTGTTGAGAACACAATTAATTATTGAATGTTATAATTACTTTGAAGATTAGATAAGTAATTTCAATTAATCACAATTAATGAGTGCAGGATGAAATCGCGATTTAGCCCTCTCAATGAGGGATGCAAATTCCCCTTTAAAAATAGAATTGGCGATTCTAAATAATCATGACAAATTTGTCTTCTAAAAACACTTTCAAACATAGGAATGGATGGAATCTAGAATCAAAATTCTATTCTAAGTCCATTCTTGCATACTAAACATAACATTAGGGAATGTTTTGAAGGAATTGATAGAGGCAATTAGATTAAGCTTGCTTTGATTTTTTCTTCTTTTTTTCCTTTTTTTTTTTTTTTGGCTAAAACTTTGTAGTGAGTTCAATCAAACTCATATGCTAGAGATTGATCAACAACTAAGTTTAATTGATGAACCAAAATGTATGATGGAGAAGTTTCTTTTCGAAATAAATGACAATAAAAGTGTTGGGATGATCTCCAAATCTGAAATTTCTGTTTGTTCTATCTCCAATTCATGAGCCATGCCTTCCTTAATGCCACAACTATTTCAAGGAAATAATGTTAGCAGTAGTTACTTATTCTTCAACCATAAATACGAATCTAATGAGAGAGTAGGGGTTTTTTTTCTTTCAGCTGCAAAAAGGATTAAAGTACCAATATTCGACAAAACTAATTCTATTCATTAGATTGTTGAGATAGAGCAATGCTTTAAGATTCAGGATACGATGTCTATAATGAAGATTCAATTGCTTTTATGTATCGAAAGTTTGAGTAGTCAATTTGGTTTAGAATGTTATAAAGAAGAATTCTGCATCCAATACGAGAGATGTTGATGTGAGAGATGTTATGTTATAGTGGTAATGGCTATTAGTCCATACAAAAGGATGCTAGTTATAAATCAAGAAATGAACGTAAAGAGTTATGCAAAGGAATTTTAAGGTGAAGATGCTAGAATTTCCAAACAAGTAGCTGTTGGGATATGATTTGAATAGATTGAAGGTAGAAATTAAGGGAAGTGCATGGACTCATGATGCTATAATGTGGTAGGAGCTATGGAGTTATCCACAAGATTGAAGATGAGTTAGGTGATGATCAACAATAATCTTTTGCAATTCATAAATCCAAAATTTTGAGTGCTAGTGTAAGAGAGAAATAGAAATCATAGTGGAGGAATACTAGAAGGAAGGCTGAGTTATGAAAGTTAGGATACTCATGACATATGCACTCCAATCAAAAAGTAATAATGCAAGTGAATCATTTGGAGGAGGTCATCCATAATAGACCATTGGCGACATGAATGTAAGTGCTACTAAATCACTTTAAACTCATAGAAACAAAGCATCCACTAATCATTGAATAAAGGAAAACCCTTATAGCACTTAAAGTAAGTTCTTAGCAATGATGGAAAATAGGTTGTATGTATGTTGTTATCAATCCTATCATCCTTTGCATTAATGTCTAAACTAAATTCTAAATTGCAATAGTGTATGAGAGAAAGGGAAAATCCTTAGCCAACTATCTTTCACTTACTGGTGTTAAGTTTTTTTGGAATTGAATCAATAGTCAACAACACACCCCAAAAAAATAAAAATAAAAATAAAAAGAAAGAAAGAAAGGAAAAAATCTAATTGCAGTTTTAGAGTATTACTAAGAATGAGATGTTGAAGAATGGTGAAGAGGAGAGATATGTGTTGTCTAACAAAATAACTTAATACATTCTTGAACAAATGTTCATGCCATGGAGTTTCCAATGTTGGCTATTAGTGAAATTATAAGACCTAAGACTATGAAGCTATGAGCTAAGCTATGGACTAACTTTTTCAAAGCAATGACTAATATTCTTTATTTTGCCAAAATTAGTTGCATCGTGGGTTAGAATATCAAAGAGATGCTTGATTTTAAAGTGTGTCTAGGAGTTTTATCTAGGCATTGTGTAGAAGTGTGCCTTTTAAGTTAGGAAATCTAATTGTAACAATAAATTGTTATCTATGATAACTTATTTTGATTGTATAAGAAATTTAAGCTTGGGCAAAAAGAGGTTTGCAGCTTGAGGGATACCCTACTTTGGTGAGAGCACTTATAACTCTTTGATGCTTATGAAAATGGGTGAGGCTGAATTTTTTAGATTCTATTACATGATTCTTTGAGAAAGATTGAGGAATTGGGTTTCCATGAAGCCAAAGAATTGTATAAGTTTTTGGTATGGTATGATAAAGTATTTCTTAAGAAGCTTTGACTGTCACCAAGTTTTGCAATTGATCATAGTATTCTAATTAAAGAAGGGTGTTAACTTATGGATGTGTGCTCATATTAATATGAATATGTTGTGAAAGGTGAATGGACCACTTGTGATAATAATGCTGGGTATAGGATAATCCAACCTAGCTTTAGTCCTTATTTGAGCCCTCTAATGTTAGGGAAGAAAAAGGATGGTTCAAGTAGATTTTCTATTGATTGTGTTACCTTGAATAAAGTAACTATAACATAAAGTACCCAATTTTCTACTTGTTAATGAATTACTTGATGAGTTCTACGATACCTACTTTTTTGAAAATTGATTAGCATGAAAGGTACAATTAAATCAAAGTTCAAGTAAGAGATACTCCCCAACTAGCTTTTTCCCTCATTAAGGCTATTACAAATTCTTGGTTATACCTTTTAGTCTATGAACACACTAACATGATATAAGTAACCATAAATGACTTATTCTGGTCTTTTCTTTAATATCTTTTGTGTTTTTATTCTTCAATGATATCCTTGTTCGTAGATTGTCTTCACATTGGCAACATTTATAGTTGGTGTTGAGTAAGTTGTTAAAACATAGTTTATAACAAATCAAAAGAGATACTCCTTCGATCAAGGATCTCTTGATGAGGCATGTGCTTTTGGCAAAAGGAGTTGTAGTGTATCCTTCAAAAGTTTAAGAAGCATTAGATTTGCTTATTCTAAAGACTTTAGAGGGGTGAAGAGCCTTCTTGGACTTGTAGGATATTATCAAAAGTTTATTAGGATCATAAGAAAATTGGATGGCCTTTATTTGATTTAATGAAGAAAGAAGCATTTAAATAGAATTATGAAGGTGATGATGTTTTTTATGCTTTGCAACAAGCCCTACAATGCTAAATTAAGGGAAGGATTTTGTCATTGTATGCGACACATCGCAAAGGGGTCTTAGATGTAACACCCTAGGATTTCAAGCCCATACGATTACCTTAGGATTCGAGCCCCTAAATTTAGTGCATTAGGCTATAATATCTGTTTAATTTTAAACTTCATAGTAAAGTTAGAAAAATTAAATAAGTAATTTAAGTAAAGTCAATTTTTCAAAATAAGGTATATAAAAATATTAACTTAAGAAAACGTTGATTTATCACTAAAGTCTACAAATATCGAAAACGTGAATTCAAGCAATTTAGACATAATGGGATATTAGAGATAAGTTATTTAACTTATAAAAATAATAAATAAAGTTGAATTCTACATGCATTAACATAGAATATGCATTATTTGTATTAAATACACATATATAATAAGAAATTATTATTAAAATAAGGTAAATTAATATAAAAAATTAATAAATTAATAAAAAAAATGCAACGATGACTCATCATACTTATGTGGCAACTTAGGATTAATTTGGATGATAAGTCAAAAGCCAACAAATGAGGAAATGACACCTCATGCATTGAAAATCTAAAAAAATGACATGTAAGCCACATGTCCAACTTTTATAAATCCTAATCCATTTGGAAAATATAAATAAGGCTTGTATACTTCAAAAACAACATTTTGGAAGTTTAAAAAAAATAGAAAATCACTCAAGAAAATTTCGAAACAAATTGAAAGAAAATAAGAAAATTAAAGCAAAAATAAGGTATAGAATCTGATCAAACTAATTCAATAGACTATTGGTGTCTAGTTGTGGTGGCCATTTGGGATCAAGGAAAGCACCACAAGAGGAGGTGTTCTGACAAGATTGGGTAGCCAAAGGCAATCGATTCTGGTGAGCCAAATTTCTAGCCAAAATTTTGTAATTTTTCTAAAAATATGAAATGATGTTATTTAATTATGACACTTGGTTTTCTAAGTTATTTTATCTTTAGTTTAACGTAGTAATTTTAGTTTTGATAAATAATTATTGGAAATATAAGGTCATTAAGAAATGGCTCTATTTGAACGAAAATTGAATTAAATTTTAGAAATAGTAAATAATGTCATTTCAAGTTGAAAATTTGTACGTGACCTACTCAATATATAAGAATTTTTTAAAATAATTAAGTTTACTATTTATTGTAATTATTTTGGATAAAACTAGCAATTTCGCTGTTTTAATGAATTAATTAGTTTTTAACAAAATCAAAATATGAGCCCTATGTATTATGATTTCTAGAAGTTCATAATGATATTTAGGACATTTGAATTTTATTTTGTGATTAAATTCACTTATTTGCTTAGTTTTTTTTTTAATTTTCAATTAAAATCACTATTTTCATAAAAATACATAATAGTTAGTTTAGTATAATTCATGATCAATATTTAAATTACATATTTTTGTGAGTCTATAGAATTTTTCGTAGAATTAATCGAGCTCGTATACTATTTATTATGTATTTTCATAATATAAACCTATATATTAATCTAATATATGATATACTAATTAATACTGATATGATACTTGTTAAACATGTAAAGGATTTATATTTTTTAGTATATAGTGAATACTGACCAACTCGGGGAATGAGGAATTTTATGACTTTTAATTTAGATTTAAGATTTATTTAAGTTAATTATGAAGTTATAATCACGTATGGTCGAATCAGTAACACAAAAGGGTATTTTTGGACTTTTGAAAAAATTGATACACCTTGATATATCCTAATAGTACTCAAAACAACAATCGCAACGATATAAAGCTTATCAAAATTCGATAAGGAATGAGTAAGATAAAATTGAATTAAGCTTAAAAACATAATAGCGAAAACGCATAAGAACTTAATATTGACCTGTAGTTATCACGACCCAACAATATCGTTGTCGTGGTAGGTCGCCGTGTACTGTACAAAGGTCTACTATTAACCCCCTTACTAATCACAGACCTTTCATACGACACACAAGGTTCCTTCTACTATACGTTACTACCAAACCCATAGATATGTAATATAGAGTAATTTAACTAAATTTATTTCTATGGTATAAATTAACTAGACGTGTGGACTTGTAAGATCTACACTAAAAGAATATTACAAAAAAACTACATTAAAAATTTTAATCTATTTTATAAACAAAAATATCAAAATAACTAGTCATTTACAAAACTATTACAAAATTTCCTCTTCGCTCCCTAATCGCTCCAACCCGTCTCTATACGAGACTTATCACCAGCATGCCTCAGCCTGGATTAGTAAAGAGGTTTTCCTACAACAAAAGAAATTTATCGTGCTGTAAGCTTAAGCTTAAGCTTAGTGAGATAAATACCCTCGTCAGTACCATATGGCAAAAATTTATTAAATGCACAATCATATGAATGTATGAATAATCAGTATGCCAAACAACGCATGCAGTGACCTAGGAATTGCATACGACTTAGAATTACGCCCCATGCAGTTGAGGCTTAGAGATAATTAACTAACCTACACCAAAATCCAAGTTTTAGACCTTAGGTTTTTTTCAGTTGCACCATTGTGTTTAAGCCAAAACAAAACTATACATAAATATATATATATATATACTTTCTTTACCGAATAACAAATCATATTTTTTAAAATCCTAAGTCTAGCGATGTGGTGGCCTCCGCAATCCACAATCACATGCCCTAAGCAGAAGCCACAAGATAAGGCCCCTCTCAAATAGTTGGAGTTTCTCGACACTTAGTAAGCCTATTAACTTAGGATAGAGACTCAATAAAAATGATGACATAACTAGTACCCAATCCTATAGGAGTCCTTTCCTCCTGTGTGTCCCTTCTCATCCTTTACGTGAAGCGGCAGTCAGTGTTATCCGATTGCAATTATGAGAATGCATGATCCATTTAATTTCTTAATCGTATAAGTGATTAACTCAATTTTCAAAGTGATTAGACAATTTCATTTCATACAATCGTACTTATAAATTATCACAAACAATTCCCATTATTATATAATTAACAAGCCATAGCATTTATTCACAAATTCATACATATGCATTTCCCATATCTCACAAGCATCCAAATTTATATATATATATATAAGTTTAGGTGCATCTATTTTACAAGCAAAATCAAGTAAAGAGTCATCGAAAATTTACTCACTCCGCCATGTGGTCAGTTAAAGTAATCTAAGAGCAAGTCGTCTCCAAACACGGTGTGCCCTAGTCATCGAAATCATAATACTATAAGGGATTGAAATAAAATTTAGGAAACTAAGCTAAAATCCCTTAAGTTATACTCTTGACTAGTTTTCGTATCTTTTTCTGATTTTACTTAAAAGTTCAATTGCATATAGCCTTTTTGTTTTAAACCCGATTTTTATGATCTTATAGTCAATCTTCATCATTTTCGAGTGTACTTTAACCTAGTAAGGTTATATTTTCAAAATGAGGCATGCAAATCTATCATAGGTCAGAAAAGTAGCGATCCTCATGATTTGGAGTGCTTTTGGGCTTTGTTTGGTTAATGGGCTTTTTGATAACTTAGAAAATCCTTTGGGCTTGATCTCAAGATTTCCTTCTAAGCTCAAAATATTCCTTAAGGTTAGATTTGCAACTTTGATTTACACACCTAAGGCTATCAACCAGTTCTTGGGCTCTTAAGTGGGCTTAAGTTGTCAAATTGGTTTGTTTTTTATTCAACTCAAATTCAACCACTTTTTTAGGCTTGAGGAGTGTCTTATGGGTTTCTTAAGAGTTTTAAAACAACTCTTATTGATGTGTCAAGTTGCTGGTAAGAAATTTAAGGGTGGTTCAACTTGGTGTATGAGGCCCATTTTGGAAGTTTTAAGTTTGGTTTTGAGTTTTAAGCTTAATATACTTATCATACTTGTCTTGATTGGTCTTTTCACTTTGTTTATTTTCTTTTATCATATTTTTAAGTGTCTTTTAAGGATGTTCCAAATCTGGTCAGTTTGAATATGAGAGCTTTCAACTTGGTTTTCTAACTTGTTTCATCATTTTCTTAAGTTTAGGTATTAGATCATGAACCTAGGTTACTTGTATTCAAATCTTAACTTGACTTCTTTTCCATGAGAAGGTTATTTGACTCATACTTTTCATGAAAATAGTATATCTCATATTTATTACAATTTTCACATCATAGCTCATGTCTTATAAAGTTGGTTTCCTCATAAAACTTTTTGTGATGAATTTTTCTTTAACCTAAGTCTAGATTTGAGCATGATCAACTTAATAGAAATGAAATCAACATCTAAATGACCTTTGAATCCTCACATCCAACATGTTCCTCTTTCTTTCAAGTTCTTATTTCAAGATTTTCTCATCTTAAAATCTTCCATTTAAAGTGTTAAACAAGTATCTCTACAAAACACTAACTTTACATGCTCATATTGCAACTTCATGTAAGGGTGTCATAAGTTTGTTTCTTAAGGTGGTCTTTGATGTTATAACCACTTATGATCATACTCATATATTCAAGAAATCATAATCTCCTAACATGAATACTAACCTACTAACACAAAGACATACTTACTTGTCCACAAAGCAAAAGTATGGTGGTTGTACACAAAGGTTCCGCTTATGCTCTTTATCATACTTCCTCCTTTTGCACCTTTTTGAAACCTGAGTTGTTAGATCCTTTGAAGTAGAGTTTATGGAATGTTCTAATGGTCCTAAAGAAGCTTGAATGTTAGAAAAGAAAGATACAAGAAAAAAGTTGAAAGTGCTGTGAGTGGAAGCTTGGAAGTAGTGGCAAAGTTGAAATTGAGAAAAAAGGTTATTTCTATTTTTGTGTTGGTTTCAAGTGAGAAAAAAAGGAAGTGAAAATGAAATTGAAAGTAAGAGAAATGGAAGAAACAGTGGCCAGTTAGGAATGGGGTAAATTTGTGTTTAAGAAGCTTGAAATTATTCTCTTGTAGCATATACAAAAGTCCACAACTGTAACTATTGATGATGTAAGCATTAAGGGGTGAATAGTAGAGTGTAAGATAAAGTGATTGATGAGTGAAAGACAAGAGTATGGCCCCTCTTTCTTACTTGTTCAAACCGGCCATAAGAGTATCCTTTTGGGCATGGAATTGTCTTGTCTCATTTATTAAGTTAAGCATGTGAAATCTTGTGACAATTTATTCATATGTAGTATAAGTAAAGGGGTGATAAGGAAAGTGTCTTATCACTAGCTTTTGATAAGCTATCAATTGATAAGTCATTTAAGGTGATTGGCTGGTCTACTTATTTATATGTAAAGCTTAGACATGAAGATAAGGGCATTGTCTTATGGGAAATTATTTTAAGATTTACTTCTTGTATTGTTTTGTAAATTATGATTCAATTCTTAGAAAATTGTGAAAATTTCTAGAGTTGAATGAAATTATTCAAATTAAATTATTGATTAGTCACTTAGGGTTAAAAGTCCTTAATTTTTTTAGGGTTTAAGGTCTTAAGTGACTTTAGAGCTCGTAGTTTTTCAAGTTTGGGTTTTATCGATAATAGGCTTTTGAATTAGAAAAATAAGTTCTTTTCTAATTGTAAACTTGAATTCTTAGTTTAGTTGATCCTTGGGAACATTCGGGAAGTACTCTTAGTCAAATCATAGGCCCACTAAAAGTAAGGTTTACAGTAGTTGACTCAGCATATGTATGTGTTTTCTAAGTGTGATAGGTAAAGAATAACCACATCGTGAAACTTAGGATTTTATGTTACTATCGAGCTTGGGTAAGTGGATATTTCTGTTTTTGTGAAAGTCTATTGTGTTATGAATTGTAATGACATGCTAGATTGATTGGATCCACGATTCTATTGAATGTGTATGACTAAGTGAAATGTTTCCTTGTATATAACTGATTTATCGATATGTATTCCTGTTTAGAAAACTTAGAAATTGAACTGTTGGTTAAGGTGTTCATCCAAATGAACCTAGTGTGAAGAACTGCAATATAAGGCTGAGAAACAAAACTGAAGATGAGATAGTTGAATTGTTTATAACGTGGAACTTGAGATTTGTGCCTAATACTAAGTTACTATGTTGTTAACTGCATTCATAGCATGGCACAAAAGGACCTAAGGGTCTAGTTTCTAAAAAGCTTGAAAACTGCTGAGTTAGCTTTAGAGCATATAGAATGCATTGCTCAACTTATTATGGCTACATTGAGTGACTAACTACATATTAGATTTTCGAACTAAAAAGGGTGGTTTTTGTTAGGGGCCCTACTCTCAAGCAGCTCCTTATTGCTTTAGGTTCTTAGACATTATATCTAGATGCCCCAGATATGTCGACTAACCAAATGAGGAATTAGAAAAGTATAGGATATCGGACCAATGCATGTTACGTGCATGAGCATAACATGGATTTTCTACATAAACAGTTTGTATTGATAACTCGAGTTACAAGATTGAATGTCTTATAGTACTGATCTATGTGAATGTATATATGTATATTCTATGTTTTGTTTTAGCCACTATTACTTAGCTTACAGAGAGTTGAGAGGATACTTATATATCCTCAAGTTATGAAGAAAACTAACGGGACAATATCAGTTGGGGGAAAATGTCTTTTGAGAGCACGTATGACAGAGTTAGCTACTTCTAAAGAAGTTTAGTCTTATTTTGTTCTTATACTTATAAAGGATCTATACACAGAAAAAAAAAGTACTATGTTTTAGGTTGGTTATGTTGACAAATGTAAACTTTTGTATAAACAGGTGTTAAGCTGAACTCCGTTGTAATACACATTTGTTATAAATAGAACTTTTGTTGGGTACAAAGAGATATTCTTGTGCGATGGTATATCCTGTGCTATGCCGGGATGTGACATTAGAGGTGTCTTAATGTAGGAGGGAAAGGCAATTGCTTCTTTAGTAAAGCATTAGCTGATTGAACTTTGGCTAAGTTTTGGTATGGTTTATTCAACACTAGCAAGCTCATTTACTGGGTTGAAAATTTATCAAGTGTTACAATAGTGAACCATGACTCTAGGTCATCCGAATTGGTCATCCAAATTACTAATTGAATTACAGTACTAGGCCTGATAGGATAATAGGGTAGTAGTTTTGCTACTTATTGAATTTAGTAGCACTTTTACTCTAGTATTGCTTAATTTGGTTAAGGTAGATGAGGAGGTAGTTGCAGACCCAAAATTAGTCACCATTAAGTCACGACTTATTTATGACTCCTAAAGCATGGGAGAATTTGTTCTGAATCCTTTGTGATAAATTGGTCTTAACAACAAAATTGTTATATTCTAGTCATCTTGCAATTTCATTTAACACCATTAGGAGGCCACTCTAGTGCATTCCCCATGTAGAGAAAGATTGCCAATGATGTTTATGAATAGTAGTAGAGAAAGATGTTTCAGCTTTGTGGCTGAATGTGAGGTACATAGAAAGAATAAATATCAAGATGTTACCCAGTTATTTGCTCCAGCATCTACCTGTCTCTTCACTTTATGAAAGACCTTATTACTTGACTACCTAAATCATAAGGCTTGACGTTAACCTTGTCATGGTAGATCATTTAACTTATGTACCTCATTGCATGCTTTGGAGCATTCATTTATGGCTAAAGGGTAAGAGAAGCTTTTACAAGGGAGGTGATATAATTACATGGATCCCTTAAAGTACTATCAGCGATCTTACTTTTGTTAGAAACATTTTGAAAGAACTTTTGTGCCTCTAAGGGCCTAATTAACCATGAGATCAGCTTATCATCTTGAAATTGATAGCTAAACAATAACTTAAATTGATGCATTTAGACTCATTTAAGAAGCTTCACTTTTGAGCAACCGGCTTCTTAGTGATGTTGGGATGAATATTGTTAAAGTACATTCCATCATAGGATGGCAAATGCAAACACCTTATAAGGTTGCGTATTGAAGATCCCTTCTAACCTTTGTGATAAGTTCCCTATGTAACTTTGATTGAAGCAGTGGGCAAAGAAATAAGTGCCATGGATGAAGCCCTTCATCTACTTTCATACAGTCTTCTCTATTGGTAAATACTACAGGCTCTTTTATGCTAATAAGCATCACCTTGAAGTAAGTTCCCCCAGTCCTTCCCTCTCTTAAAGGGGTTTAGGTATATTCTTAAAACTACGACCTTATTGGTAGAGTTTTGAAGAAGATCAAAGAGAAGATGGTATGGTTCCTACTAGTTGTAGTATACATCGGTGTTGTTGCTTATGCTTTTGAGGCTTTCTAATGGAGTATGAGTTTGTGCAAGTTTTTTTGGATCTCTCAACTTAAGAAGGCTTTGGGTGCACCTATTGGAATGGAGATATTACCTTAATGCATTTGCCAGCTGCATGGCTCTACTAGTTTTAAGGTTTCGGTCTAGTAGGTAGGCAAATCTAAGGAAACAACTAACCAGTTGAGGATTCTTTAGGCAAATTCCCGAATTGCACCTTGAGGACAAGGCAACTTCTCATAGGGAAGGTATCGATACAAGCGGTAGGCCAGATTTAGGCTTGAAAACCCAAAAACACTCCATTTCACACGTATACTCAATGAAGACTAACAAACAAGAAACCAGTACTTGTTTAATGGAGTTCAGATTTGTTAGTGATTCTACAATTTGATTAGGCCAAATGGCAAGGAAGATAGTTAATGTAAGGGAGGGCGTAGTTTTTTCATTCTGGCACATACTTCTATTTCTGTGTTTTAGCTTTGGTTCTATAGCTCAATCAACTATGCTTTTTTACTTAAATCAATGAAAATTTAGCTTCTATTCTATTATATAACATTTATGCCAAGAGTATTTTATCTTCTGTTTTATCCCATTCATACATCATTATCCACCAAAAACATTTGAGGTACCATTTTGAGTAATAATGTATTTTTTCTTCTTTGATATTACATATGCAACGTTGATTGAAATATCCACATTTCTTTTTTCATCACTAATTGCCCTATGCTTGATTTGTAATTTCTAATGTATAAGCAGCTTTATTGCTATGCATTTTCAAGATATTTATACTATCTTGTAAATTCAAGGACATATGGATGGCCATACTGCTCTTCTACACAATAGCACTCGAACTCTGATTATTGGTGATCACTGTGTAAGGTAAGATAATGACAATGCAATTCTTTTCTTTGGCGTTTTGAGAGACTCTTCATTTACTGAAAGTCTATCTTCTTGCTTAGAATTTTGTTATCCATGCCTGTGACTTACCGTTAGCCCATCTTAATGAAGTTTTGATGCATGCCATCTTTATGGCTATGTGATTGTTGAGCTAGTTGGAATCATTTTAAATTATATCTTGATGACCTATTTCAAGCTACAAGAGCTACCCTTTTTTTCTTTTTGTGCTTTGTCTTATTATGTTGAAGGATTGATCTTAAAGTAGCTCATTTTAGGCATGATTGTTAAAATTGCAAGTTAACTTGTGCTATCCTATGAATTTATGTTTTTAATAGATTTTCTGAATTAAAATAGATGTACACTCATTTAAATGTAGACTGATGTTGGAATCACTAGTGAAAATGTTATAATAAATAGAATCACAAATTTATGACTACTCTAACTAATTCCACATCTTATCTTGATTTATGTCTAATTGGCTATGAAAACTTTAAAAAATAATTGGGCTTCTATAATTTAAAAAAGCCCATAAAACCAATAGTGAAACAACGTCGTACTTATTTCTTTAACCCAAAGAAAAAAAGAAAAGAAAACACCGAACAAATCAAAAGACTTATTCAAAGTATAGATTAGAGATTTTAACATTACTGGTAATCATGGGAGTAGCATTCAAGATAATTTGAAAATTCATGACACTGATGCTATTGAAGATGGTGTATTGATGGATACATAAAAAGACTTAGAATTAAAAGATATAGATATCATTTGTAGTAGTATCAACAACATCACTATTGCCAATAATAATGTTGGCTATGGTAACGATGATGGTAATGGTGATGGGAAAATCAATGGTAGTTTTGATAAAGATAAGGCAACTAATCATCTATTTTATCATTATTATTTACGTCATAAAGCAATTTATATTGGCACTTCTATTACTACATTTTATTTTAATGTAGCATAATGTTTTTGGCTTGGTTACTTAGTATTACAATTTATATAGTGAGTAAAATTTATGTTGAATTTCTTTTTATCCATTTTAAGTTTTTATAGTTGTTGTATTTACAGTTTTCCAAAGCTAATTTACATAGGTTATAGAAACATCTATTTCTACGTTTTCATTTTACTTTTTGATTCTATAGAGCCTCTTTGACAAATTCTAGGGATTATTTTATTCAAAAATTTCTGTTAGTTCTTCTATGGGATGATTCCAACTTAAAATTCTTCTATACATGTTTCAACAAGATTGTTTTTTTGTCTTCTTCTTCATGTGATGCAAGTATCAATTCATTATTGATTGCCATCAATTTCTAGAGTCTTTTTTATGTTATACAATAATCCTTATTCTTTCATCTTTATTCAATAGCATTAGTGTATTGCTGATACGTCTATATTCTATTTTAGCTAAGGAAGTGCTACCCTTGACATAAATTCTTATAGGAGTATGGCTGTAGGTGCATTCAGATGTTAAATTCAATTTTATCCATCCTTTTTCCCTACCATTTCAAATGCTCCATAGAAAGTCCATCAAACTTGTTCGAATGATATTCATGCTTCCATTCCTAATGTGAGAATTTCTTGGAGTTTTATGTGTTTGATTCTAACCAATATTCTCATTTGTACAGTTAAAATATAATGGACAACAATCTTCTATCTAGAAAAGCTAAAGTTAAAAGTTTCACACTGTTTCAAATGTCTATATCATTTCTTTTTATATGATATAGATATTTTAATATGTTCAAGAATCCATATTGGTCGATAATCTATATCATTGAAGTCAATGATACACCTACAACTTTCTAGTTTTTCACTTACTAAGTCTAACATCTATGCAACTTCTATATGTAACATGAACACTTATTTATTCTAGAGCCTTAAAAAACCCATGTAATGACCCCATAGATCTTTCGGTGTAAGTTTTGCATTGTTTTCTAACCAATAGTTACAATAATAGTAAGGTTTCCATTTTTAACTAAGAGGGTAAATGTACACCAAAAAAGTTGGGGGTATTCATGTAATATCAAAGCTTTGTGGGTCCGGTGGGTGTGATTTATCTATGTTCAATCTACCAACATGTCTATGGTGTGCTTTACATTTTAAGTAATTCTCCTGATGCTAAGTTGTTTAGGAAATAATAAAAAAATAGATTTTCTTAGCATACCTTCAGTTTTTTATTTATTTGATATACGGCTCGCAACAATTACTTCATTGAACTTTCCATTGCTTGATTACATAAATTTTGAAATTTGAAAAACATCTAAAGAGAGAAAATCCTCCATCTTCTCTATAGACTTTCCTTCCTAACATCTCCTTCTCTCTCTTATCTCTCTAGCATCTCTCTCTCTCTTGCTTCTCGACCCTCATCTTCCTTAGATCTCATTGTTTTAGCTTTGTCACCTCCCTTTTCAAGTTCCCTCGTTAGTCATCCTTCATCCTCTCCTTCTTCCCTCTCTTCATCTCTCTTCCTTTCATCTTTTTCCCCTCTTGCTGCATCGCCTCCTCTAGTTCTCATCTCTCTTCGTCCTTTTCTCTCCCCACGTCCTTCTTCATCCTCTATCTTTTGTCTCTAAGGTTTTTTTCCTAATGTCTTGTTAGTATTTTATATTTGTTTTATCTTTTGTATCAATCATTCTAGCTAGTTTTTTCTACCTTCCCTTACATTCCTTGTTTTGTTCTCTAGTCCTTATATGATTTTGCTAGCCAGTATGCAAACCTTTGTCAAATGGGCCAAGAAGACCCCTTCTCAAGAGGGTGAGAACAAAGGTAACTATGCAAGTCATTCTCCTTATGCCTCAATGAAGAAGAAAAAGTTGAAGAATTCATCCTAAGGCTTAGCTTCCTTGGGTAATTCTTCATCCATAAGGTCATTGAAAAAGAAAGTGATCATTAGACCAAAGTAGTTTTGGAGAGAAAAGCTCCTTTGGATGCTAAGGTGAAGTTTTTCTTTTTTTTTTTTTTTTTATCTTGTTTTCCTTTTCATCATAGAAGGATTACTAATTGAAGTTCTTGTTACAACAAGATTACTTCAGGACAACTTATAAATTCATGGAGCTATCCCCACATGCATTAATTCCTATGCATGGAAGACTAAATATGTGGCCAAAACACATGCTTTGTAGTTACTTAAGGTATCGAAGCAAAATGACTTCCTTTCTATTATTTATTCGCTGGACTATCAAATTATGGCTGAACTAAGTAGGAGTACATTGTGGCTTCTGACCTCATTTGTTATGTACTCCTACAAAATTGATGCATTTTCTTGTTACTTTTCTCAATTTGATCTAAATGATACCCAATTTTACTTGCAGTTTCTAAAATGGCCCATGTTGTATGTGATTTGATTAAATCATGTCAACTATTTTTAGTGTCTAAAGTATGATCTTCATACAATCGTTACTTTGGTGTTTAGGAAATGAAGAAGGAGAGAAGACTCTATTTTGAAAGCTATAGAAGGTGGTGTTAAGAAATTGCATGACATTGTTGCAAATGTATATTTTGAGGTTGATGATAGATTGTAGGCTCTTGCTTCCTGGAATATAAGGGTTCATGTAGATCACCTAATCATATAGAGTAAGTTACCAAAGGTATTAGCTAAGCTTTTACTATCTTATAATGATTATATTCCTATAAATGATATCATGGCAATCAATTTTCTTTCTTTTTGTTCATATAAATAAATAAAGGTATCAACTAAGCTTGGGCATGACCTAATGATTAACCACGATCAAAATGATGTCTAGTAGAACAGACTAAAAGATATACTTTTGCCTACATAGACATCTTATTTGAATTGAAAACCCTTCCTATAGTTGGCCTAATTTATGGGCCAATATTGCTTAGATGCTTTATGTGACTACTAATGTTTCATTTTCCCCAATATAGTGAAATTGTATAGTGGAAATTAACCTATAAATAAAGCAAAATAGAACCTATAATGTAGGTTGCTCATAGCATGTGAAAGTGAATTAACACATTTAGGTTGCATTTCTATTGGAAATATTTTATTTGAAAAATTAATTATGAGAAATTTAGGTGTTATTGCTTTGTAGAAGTTTATGTTGGGTGTAGTGGGATATTATGTCGTTGCTTACTATGGTACTTGTTTCATGAAAGTTTCTTCAATATGCTCCCATGTAGCACTTAGGCACTCCAAAGACTATACAAATATGTTGAGTCAATCTCACAATACATAAATTTAGACAAAGAAAGTAGTGAGAGATGTTTTGGAAAAAAAATTTTCACTGTGTGAATAAATTATTTACGAAAAAAGGAAACCTTTTTATATATAAATGGCCATCTCAAATGAATAGTCTAGATCATTTCGAGTGAATGGCTATTAATATAGTAAACCTACTACTACTATAAATACCTCTACTTACTATTATCCACTATATCTACTTATAGACATCAAAGTGGGACACTTACAAAAGTAAGACTTCCCAACTTCCCAATAGGCCTCAGCCCTAAACCACATCTAACTAGCCCATTTTGATTAAGGCCTCAATGGAGCTATAAGTTGAGGTTTTGAATAATTTGTTTGTGAAATTCCCCCCTACCTAATTTAGTGATGTCTTTGTCACATTTTCTACCTTAGACCCTGAATTGGCTTTTGTTCTTTCTTAGTTTTTTTTTTTTTTATGATATCCCATTCCTTCTTATAGTAATAATATTTCCCAATAGTTCAACTTTGTTAGGCTAAATATGGTTCTTTGGTATTGGCTGCCTTACCAAATTATCCCAATCTGTAATTTTGATGGAACTTTAATAGTTTTGACTTGCTCTAGCAAATTATGTGACTTTTGTTTTTCTCCCTCCATATGTGAATCCCCTCCTGAATTAGCTTCTCTCTCTCTCCCTTAGTTGATACCAATCAAGTTGCTTTGTTATATCATCATAATTCACATTACTGTAAAATACCTTATAGCCTAGTCCGATCTTCTTGATCATTAATATCACATAACAAGACTTTCTATTGAACTAGTAAATAAGAAATGGTTACAAGATCGATTTAGTTAAAAAGAAGTCCATACTTATGACAAACTCAAATAGTTTCTCTTCTTTTCTAGCTTCCAATGCTAAATTTCACATTTTTAGCAGCTCATTATTTTAGGATTTCTTTTGAAGCTTATTATCTTGTATTAGGTTTTGCTCCTCTCTACCCTTCAATGAATTTTACTAGCAACCTCCTTAAAAATAAATGAATATGTGGCTTCCTTGTCTACCTTTACATTCTATCTTACTCCCGCTATCCTTCACTATATATAAAGCCTTTGCACTTATCAGTGTCTTGTGATTTCATAGCATAGGAGAGTTGTAAAGTGCTAAATTAGGCCTTCTCTCCCTCATCTAATTCACCTACTACCATTAGATCAACCAGGTATTCCTCTTTAGTCATGCTTAGACAAAGTGTAGTCCGTCATAGAAGTAACATGGTAGCTTTACCTTGCCCTTCCTCAATAATAGACTTATAGATTTATTACCACCCTCTCCTCCTCCTCCACTTTTCTACTAATTGAGGCCCTTACATCCTATTTTTAGAATTCTAGCAATCCTTTGGTGATAGCAACAACCTTAAAGATTTTTTACTCTTTGCCACTCCAAAATCTTCAAAATAAGCTTAGAAAATTATTCTACATATTACCTTACATCAGTCTTCTAAGTAAGGTAGCGAAGCCTGATCTTAAGCTTCTTTTGGCATTTTAGGGGTAGAATTGGTCCTAAAACTCTTGAACAAACTCCATCCAGGAGGTAATCTCACTTACTCTTCTCCTAAATTTAACGATGGCTAAGTTTCTCAAGTATAAGGCTACAGTCCATACTCTACTTACATCTTCCACAAGCCTTACAAAGGAAATTATTCACTTTTCTAGTAGACCAAGCTCCTTTAAAGTATTGTAACTTAGGCATACCTACTTTAGGTGCTAGCTAAATTGTCACTCCATTTGCCCTATAGGTCATCAATTATGCTTGGAGATCCCTAATCTTCTTCCTTAAGGCCATAATGGCAGTATTAAATCTTTCTTTATGTGTCTCCATCTTGACTTTTTGTGCACCCGTCTTGGCCCTCAAGTTTTCTATCTCCTCTTCAAAAGTATTATCATGATCTATTAGGCGTCCTTAGTGAGGTTTAAAGCCCCTTGTAAATTTTTATGGAAATTCTCCTCAATCTCCTCAACGTAGGTGCATGAATCTAAAACCTTTTCTTCATCTTAGCAATGTATAACTTTGCCTTCTGAAGGCTAGCATCAAGAGCTATTAATAGATCCCTCAACTAAGCCCTCTACTTAGTAAGGGGTCACTTCTCACAGTTGATATGCTCTTCAACACTCTAGATATTGTTTTCCATATCAAAAGACATCCCTACTTTCACTCAATTTGATACTACTTGTCACAAATTTTTTTCTTAATGGTCCTTCCTTACAACATTTAATCAATCAAAAGAGTACTTAAGAGTGCTACGTTAGCTTAATCTCAACACATCAAAGTTTAAAGAAAGTAAAGAGTGATGTTTGCCAAGAATACTTGTCAATATATGAATGGTTCGCTTATAAATGAGGGAAGAGCTGCTTATTATATAAGAGGTGTTCACAAATGAACTGTCGAGATTTTTTCAATTTAATACTACAAATCAAATCTAAGATTATTTCAATTGAACAACTTCACGTCAAACACACCTACTACTCCCATAAACAGATCCACTTACTCTCGCTTACCATACCTACTTATATACATCTAATTGGGACATTTACAAAAGTAAAACTTCTCAGTGGAGCTCAACTTCAAAACACATCTAGTGGAGCCATTTTGATTAGGCTAAGCTACAAATTAGAGCTTTAAAAAATTTTTCCATGTCACTTGCCTATATCATCTCTTTTGTTTTACTTTTTCCCCTTCATTGGGTATGTTAATACACTTGCATAGGTTAATGATGGTGAAAGGGGGCTAGTATTGGTGATAATGGCTACTAGTTCATATTGTTGATGTCTAGTTTTATGATCATAATCAGTAAAGAAAATTTACTCCACTTTTCCTCTAAGAAAGCTAAACTTAGCTAAGCATTTTTTGCTAATAGTAAATATTTGATGAAGCCTATGTTGAACTAAAGGTTCACTAATTGATTTTGATGAGAGCAAAACAAAAGTGGATGATTAAATTAAGTCTTATTTGACCATATTGATTTAATTGAATAAGATCGATGAATTTTTTTAATAATTAAATACATCAATTGACTCTATATGATACTTAATCTTTTGAGTAGTGATCAAATAATCTTGAAGCTGGATTGCAAAGTGTATTTGTTTGTTGTGTGTTAAAATTATTTTCGGGTGATCCTTGGCCTACTAGCATGACAACTTAGGGAAGAACTAGGCTGATGATGTAAAGCCCTAAATAACACAAAGAAAAGCTGACCAACCTTAAGGAGTCGGCATGCCAGTTCACTTGCCAATGTTCATGCCATAGTATATTTTCTTACCGTCATGCCAGTAAGAGTAAGGTAAGTCTATTTTAAGTAGTCGTTGGAGCATTTGACGCATGATAACCAGAAAAATTCAATGAGTTAATATAAATGCTCAACAACTCGACCAAAGAGAATTAAGAACTGATATTTTACTACAATCAAAAGACATTTTCTTACATTCTTTGGCCTTGTTATTTATAAATTGCCTCTTATACTCCTTACTTGCTATCAAACAAAAGAGACTTAGTGTGTAGTGCATAAGTGTTTATATACTTAGTAATCTTAAGAGTAAAAAGAGCACTACACTAGAGATTGTAGTGTGAAATAGTGATTATGTGAACTTATGTAGCTCTTTGAGCATCATCTTGAGTTATTAATAAAGTTGTGTGATGTCCTCGATTAGTGGTGCTTGTAGGTTCGTGGAGACTAAGGGGCAATCCAAACTTTACATTATATCTGGGCTTGAATCGCTCTATCCTTATCTCTTTTAATTTCTACACCTATTACTATTTTATTATTGCCTTAATCATTCTTGTTATTGTATTTAATATGTAATTCCAAAGGAATTATAATTTGTCTTATAAACTCAATTCACCATCCCCCCCTCTCTTGAGTTTAGCTTAGTATTCTTTAATTAGTATTAGAGCTAGTCTCTAATCACTTACTTAATCATATATTAGAGTAAAGATCACATTAAGCATTTTAGAAAGACAAGCAATTAATAGGCCTCCTTTTTTAACTAGTAACAATTATCCATATTAAAAATATAGGATGTCTATATTCTTGAAAGCATAAAATAAATTATTGTAGCATGTAGTTAACGAAAGACCATTCAAGATAGAAGGAAAAGAAGAAAGAGATTACTCATATGATCATTGGAAATTGCTTGATTTAAATGAAGTTACTATAAATATTTTGCATTGTACCATAAATGAAAATGACTTCAATAGAATATGCATATGTAAAAGTACTAAAGGAATATGGGATAAACTACAAAGCACGTATAAAGGAACTAATAAAGTAAGGAATACATAAATAAGCTTATTATGTAGGCAATTTGAAAATTTTAGGATGGATCCAAATGAAACAATTGATGAGATGCATAATAAGTTTATCAATATTATTAATCCTTTGAGTGTTCTTGGAAAGGCATTTACTAATCTTGAGATAAATTCTAAAATTCTTAGGTCTTTACCAAGAGATTGGGATGCCAAGAGGACCACAATCGAGGAAGCCCATGATTTCAATGAAATGTCAAAAGAGCAACTTCTTAAGACACACGAGATGATGAAGAGATAAGGAGAGGATTCCAAAAAGAAGACAAGTGCTCTAAAAGTTACGGAAGAGAACTCAAGTGATGAAGAAAGTGAAGACAATGATGAGGTTGCAATGTTGGCAAAGAATTTTAAAAAGTTTATGAAATTCAACAAAATGATTAAAACAAACAGGCATAAATATGGATCACCCTCTAAGTGCAAGAAGGAAAAGAAAGAAATCATCAAATATTACAATTGTCAAAAGTCAGGACACATTCAACAATATTGTCTCTTACTCAAGAAGGCCAATAAAGAGTTAAGAAAAAAAGCTATGATAGCTACATGGAGTAATGAGGATTCTAGCAACTCTGATAATGAAACTTGTTTCAAGGCTCTCAATGAAAAGGTATGCTCTCCCTCACATGACTCTTCCTTTGATGAACTTAGAAGAATGTACGATGAGTTATTAAAAGAATTCATAAAAGTGTAAAAGAAGAATAAAGTCTTGAAGCAAATGATGAGTGAAGCAAGTGATGAGTTTAACATTATCAAAAGTGAATACAATAAAATAGTTGATGCAAAAGAAGAATTAGAAGAAGATAATGAATACTTGAAAATTGAAAATGAGAAATTGACAAAGGAGAATGAAGAGCTAAGTACTAGAAACAATGAACTGATAGTTCAAAATAGCAAATTGAAGGAAGCCAATGAGAGTTTTGAAAAGGAAATGAAAGAACTTAAACTTAAGGCAAAAAATGATGAAGGTATGATTGACAAGTTAAGTCAACTTGAAATTGAAAACTCAATCCTAAAATCTAACTTAAACGATTCAAGAAATATAATAGAAAAATTTGTACATAGAGAAAAAAACTTAGAAAAAATCCTTAGAACACAAAGGCAAGGGTTAGACAAAACTGGAATAGGTTATATCAAGAAAAATGTATATAGAGCATATAAAAGCTGCTTTGTTAAGGCATCAAATGAAAATTGTAATTATTGTGGAAGATATAGTCATATTGCACATACGTGTACATTACGTCGTAATCTCCCCTTATATAACAAAAGTAAAATAGTTTGATTCCCTAAGGGATAAGCTTATATTATAACAAATAACCTCAAAGGACCTAAACTAAAGTGAGTACCAAAGAAATAACCGTTTATTTTGTAAGTTCCTTTAAGGCAAGACAACAAATGAATATTGGATAGTAGTTACTCAAAACACATCATGGGAAATGCATCTAAGTTTGCATCTATAGACTTAAAAGATAGAGGAAGTGTGACCTTTGGAGATAACTGAAAGGCTAATGTTATTAGAGAATGTAACAATTGCATTAATAATGATCTTACTATTAAACATAGTTACTTGTTAATAATTTAAAGCATAATTTACTTAGTATTAGCCAGTTATGTGATATAAGATACAAAGTAATCTTTCATGCATCAAAGTGTTCTATTGAAAACATTAACAATGACCAAATCCGTTTTGAGGGGTATAAATGAGGAAACATTTACAAAATTGGCTTCAATATGTTTTCATGTTCTCCTGAAACTTGTCTATCCGCTCAAAACAATTATAGTTGATTGTGGCATGGGTAGTTAGCACATATTAGTATGGATATCTTATCAAAACTAGTAAAAAAGAATCTTGTTAAATGATTGCTTAAGATTAGTTTCGATAAAGATAAACTATGTCAAGCATATGAATATGGCAAACAAACCAAGTCATCTTTCAAAGCAAAAGATGCCATCTCAACTTTTAGGTCACTCTAACTACTACACATGGATCTATTCGATCCAACCCAAACCTTAAGTTTGGGTGGAAAAAAATATACCTTGGTCATAGTTAATGATTTCACTAGATACACTTCGACCTTTTTCGTTGTGAATAAGGATGGAACATATCATGTATTCTTGAATTATAGTAAGAAGGTTCAAAATGGAAAAGGTTTTTCAATTGTCTCAATAAGAAGTGGTCATGGGGGAGAATTTGAAAATTATGAAATGGAAGATTTTTGTAATAAAAATGAAATAGAACATATGTTCTTGGCACCTAGAACTCCACAACAAAATGGAGTTGTCGAGAGGAAAAATAGAACCCTTATAGAAATGGCTAAGACTATGTTATGTGACAATAATCTACCTAAGTACTTTTGGGTCAAAGCCGTTAATACGGCTTGTTATATATCAAATCGTATTTTCATAAAACCTATTCTTAAGAAACCCCCCACGAGCTTTAGAGAGAGAAAAAACCTAATATATCATATTTTCATCCATTTGGAACAAAGTGTTATATTCTTAATAATGGAAAGAAACAATTAGGAAAATTTGATTCAAAATCGAATGAAGGTATCTTTCTTGGTTATTCCCTTACTAGTAATGCTTATAGAGTATATAACAAAAGAACTCTTGTTGTAGAAGAATCAATTCATGTTGTAGAAGAATCAATTCATGTTGCATTTGATATACATATGCATATAAAGAGTATAATGATAAAATAGAGAACATCAGTGCTCGATTGGACAGTTTTGGTCTTAACAAGAATCAATCCATTTCAGATGAGAAGTAATCCTCTAAATAAGATGGAATTATTGAAAACTCTAACATAGACTTACCTAGAGAATGGAAATTTATGAAAAATCACCTTAAGGATCTAATAATAGGAGAACCATCTAATAGGATGCAAATTAGAGCCTCTCCTAAGAATCTAAGTAATGTAGTGTTCTTATCTCAACTTAAACCAAAAAACATAGATGAAGCTCTAAAGGACAAATTTTGGATTCAAGCTATGTAAAAAGAGCTAAATCAATTTACTAGAAATAAGGTATGGAACTTAATACCTAAACTAAAAAATAGACCGATAATTAGAACTAAATGAGTGTTTCAAAACAAGTTAGATGAAACTGGAATAATAATAAGAAACAAGGCACATTTATTTGCAAAAGGCTACAACCAAGAAGAGGGAATTGATTTCGATGAGACCTTTACTCCAGTTGCTAGATTAAAGGCCATCAAGATGCTTTTAGTATTTGCAACATATAAAGACTTTAAATTATATCAAATAGATGTTAAAAGTGTCTTTCTTAATAGCTATATTAAAGAAGAAGTATATGTCGGCAATGCTAAGACCCTATAGGAGACCTAGTAGAATTGCCTAAAATTTTCATATCATGTATCCACCCAAGATACGGAAATCGCCTTATAAGTCAGAGACTGCAAGACTTTAAATAATTTATCACTAAGATTTCTGAATTATTAATTAATTAACATATTATAAAATATAAAAAACTATGGATATCTAATATTCTACAATTCCTTAGAACCACAGATAATTGGTATCCTTTACCAAATGATAAAATCAAATAGTATAAATTTAAAATTTAAACTCATCTAAGCTACTGAATCTAAATGTATAAGTAGTAGTTACATTAAAAGTCTCAAATGAGCTATACAATCTTTTTCTAATTCTAACCTCTAAAACATCCAAATACTTACACTCAACGCTCAGCTCTTAACCCATGTTCGATTGTCTATCAACTTGCAAAAGAAAAACTATTGAAGAGTAAGCTACAAGAGCTTAGTGAGTTATCCCTCATACTATACTAGCAAGTGAGTTATCAAATAAATTATTACAACCATATGAATGTATGTACAAATAGTATGCCAAACAATATATGCAATTGACTGGTACTGCATATAACATCGAATTTTAACGCCCTCTGAGGTAAAGGTTGGAGATATATCGATACCAATCATAACTGGGCTCTAGCACCTAGGTTTTTAACTATAAATTTGAATTTCATATTTCGCAAAATACATTTCCATTTATAAGAAATCTAGTAGTATACAAAATCTCAAGTCTAGCGGTGAGGTGGCTCTTGCAATCTACACTCACATCCTATATCGGAGGTCTCCAAACTCGACCCTCAACCATACAATTGGTATCTCAAGCGCCTAATAAGCTCGTAGGTTAAGGTAAGGTCATGTTATACGAGTATACCATACTAAACACTTTAATTCAATGTATATAAACAACCCCCCTAAATGTATAAGTCGTAGTTACATTAAAAGTCTCAAATGAGCTATACAATCTTTCTCTAATTCTAACCTCTAAAACATCTAAATACTTGCACTCAACGCTCAGCTCTTAACCCATATCCAATTGTCTATCAACCATCAAAAGAAAAACTACTAGGTAGTAAGCTACAAGAGCTTAATAAGTTATCCCTCATACTATACTAGCAAGCAGGTTATCAAACAAATTATTACAACCATATGAATGCATGTTCATGCAATATGCCAAACAATATATGTAGTTGACCAGTGCTGCATATAACATCGAATTTTAATGTCTTCCGAGGTAAGGGTTGGAGATACATCGGCACCAATCACAACCAAGCTCTAGTACCTGGGGTTTTAACCATAAATTTGAATTTCGTATTTTGCAAAATACATTTCCATTTCTAAGAAATCTAGTAATACACAAAATCCTAAGTCTAACTATAAACCCCTAAATTTTTCAACCCAACATCCGAAGTAGACTTAAGTATGTTAGATATTTTCAGGAGTTAACAAGGCTAGTGAAAGTAAAAACCTTAAAATAACTAACTAATCGCGTATAAAATTTTTCTACCCTAAACATATGTAAACACTAAAGATTCCATCTAAAAGTGATAAAAACCCTAAAACTATATTGGTAAAAAATTAAAGATAACTTTCAATCATTCATAAATACATCTAATACAAAAGTAATCCTTTAGAAACTAAGATATTGCATCATAGATCACATTCATCTTCTAATTATATAGCTAAGTTAGTATTACATAGAGTTAAGAGTTTAGTTGATACTTATGTCATATGTAATAAGTATTAATATCTTAAATGAAACTTTTCATAATGATTACATTAAGTGGCCTACCAAATGATGTATATAGGATATAAATACTTAAAGGAAGATCTTATTATCTATTTTTACTAATCAATTCACTAAACTTCTTATTTCCTTTCATTTCCTTAATTTTCTTCTTAATTTTTCTTAATCACTTCATTATATATACTTAGATTATATGTAATTGTGAAATGTTGACCAAGTTAAAGGTTAACTGAGTCAAAGGTTGACTGATTGAAAAGTCAACATATGTGTCATTATCAACTAAAATCTTCTCTTCCTTTCTATTGATTTCTTTTCTTTTCTTTTCTTCTAGATTTTTTTTTTCTCCTTTTTCTTCCCTTATTGCCATCCACTCCTTTGCCCACTTAGGACCCCACTTGTTTTCATTTTCAAAGCACAAAATAATACAAAACAAAGTCCTTTTCTCCTCTTCCAAACCATGATTTCCTTTGCTTCCATAATTCCAAACACTTTCTTACTTCACTTTCACAATAAATCAAGGAAAAAGAGGTATGTTATCATATGATTTTCTATTTTATGTCGTAGTTAGTTATGTAAGTTAAGTTAGTGTGGAAATTTAGTATAATATGTGCATATGTGTTGTTGGAAGTGGAAGCTCCATATCCATGTATAGAAGAGTAGGAATCCTTAGATAATTAGAAAAAGAACACATGTACATATACCTAAGTATGTATATATAAGAGTACACTTGATAAATACATGTATAAAAACCCTTATACATAAGTACCCATTATGTACATAACCTAAAATGAGACATACTAACTATACATACATATAAAAACCCTTATACATAAGTACCCATTATGTACATAACCTAAAATGAGACATACTAACTATACATACATATGCCATGCTAAATACACCCTTAAAGTACAAAAATATGAAATTTGTGAAACTTTCTTAAGAAGGAACTTTAGACATATGAAAATATGTATAAAAATACATATGTCACCATATGTGTATATGGGTATATGTACTAGTATATGTCTAAATACATAAGTATACATACTAGTATGTTGAAATACAAGTATAAATATAACATATGTACAAAGTGTATGCATACACATAGATAAGAATACATATGTAATGGATGATGATATAAGCAATGACATAATTAAATAATGATGTAAGCAATGATGTAATCAATTGATGACATAAGCAATGATGTAAGCCTCTAAAATAATAAACCGTAAGATCATTTTAGTGTAAGAATTAATGGCTAATAAAACTACTAACTACTAAAATAGAAGATAAAACTAGCCAATAAGAATAATTAAGCTTCAATAGTTAGAATTTCAATAAATTTAGTCTATATTGTAAAACATTGGTTTTAACATCCAAAACAATGGAAAATGACTATAAATTCATAAATATTAGAAATAAAATAAAAAAGTTACATACGATTAGTGATAAAGTCTAATCGGATAAAAATTGATAGTAATCTAATAGAATTAGGTAAATAGATATCTAAAATTAATAGTTAATTTAATTGCTTACTATTGTTATTATATCATAATGATCAAGTGATCTCGATGCGGGCGAAGATCTCCCGATTGATTACTACAACTAGAGCAAGTCATCATGATCAACTGAGTATTTACCCTCTGATTCCATGCTTATATGTGATTGCAAACAGTGGACTTAAATTATATTGTTAATTGATTGTTGTGTGAGGTCACGAAATGCTTATATATGTTACTATGTATTGAGTTGTGAATTTACCTTAAGTACAAATAATACTTTGTTGTTGCATAGTAGTATAGATAATGATTATGTGTACTATTGGATGGTCGCATCATAATTGAACTTAACTATACTCGACTTATAAGAAGAAATTGGTACATGCATCAACATACATTGCATGGACATAATTCCGACCGTCACATCATACAGAGGTAAAAAAAGGCCATTCAGGGGTTGTTATTATAAATTTATTGGTTTTGTACACTTAGACTGTCTTTAGTTCCTAACACTAACGGTGAGGTGGCCCCCGCAATCTACACTCACACCCTATAGTAGAGGTCTCCAGACTCAACCCTCAACCATATAGTTAGCGTCTCCAACTCCTACTAAGCTCATAGGTTAAGGGAAGGTCATGTTGTACGAGTGCACCGTACTAAACACTTTATTTCAATGTATATAAATAACCCCCGCATGGCTTCTCTTTACCTCTATGTGAAGTGATGGCCGGAATAAGAAATACAATGTATGGTTGATGCATGACCCTTTTTAATTTTAAGATAAGCCAAATATAATTAAATCAAATTATGTGGCAATCAATCAATATCAGCAAACTATCTAAATCATGTAACAATCAAATCTTCAATTATTGTTTTTAACAATATTTTTTACAATAATCAATCAATGTTAAGCATATGCATATCCCGAACCCCCATGCATCAAGTTATTAATATTCAATTTAAGTGCACTAATTACAAGCATAAACAAGTATAGAGTCATTGGAAGTACTTACTTGGCTATAACGTCTTGTACTAATTGTAGTAGTCTTCAAGAAGATCCCAACCCTTATGAGGATCACCTAATTATTATAAGATAAAAACAATAGTAAGTAACTGAATGAACTAGTTATTCTAGGTAATTTGTTCACCTATTTCTACTAAGGTTCCTATTAGTTTTCATTCGGTTAAACCTTATAACCGTATGTAACTTTTTCATTTTATTTCCAATATTTATACACTTATAGTCGTTTTTCATCATTTTCGAACATACTTTCACACAGTGATGTCAGTTTTGGATATTAAGACCTGTGTTTTATAATATGGATTAAATTTATTAAAATTTTAATTATTAAAGCTTGAATATCTTTATTGACTATCTTATTTTAGCACCTTATGATTTGATTGATCATTAGACTCTTATATTTAGATGATTTTACATTATTATTACTATTATATGTACTTATTTAAGATTAATTCAAGTTAAGATGTATGTTATGGGCTTGTGATGATTTCGTCCCCATCTATGTATGTATATATTATCACTTCATTGTATTATATTATATTTTGTTATATTAAATGATTATGTCATCACTTACATATATACATACTTAATACTTATGTACTTATATATTATATACTTATGTTATGTGTATACATATACTTCTAATATACTTATATGTATACTTGTATACTTATACATATGCAGTATCTATACTCATACATATACCCATATATACATATGGTGGTATACGTATTTTATATGTATTTTCGTATGCCTTCTAGACTCCCTTATGAAATCTTCATTTAATTTGTATTTTTGCATCTTATAGGCTTATTTAGCAAGTTATATGTATGTACACTTACTATACTCTTTATTTTAGGTTATGTACATCTAAGGTATTCATGTATATGGCTTTTTATACTTATGTACAAGTAATTTTCTTATTCTTACCTATGTATATTTATACCTATACTATGTATTCTACTAGTATATACCTATTTAGTCCATATAAATATATGTGTTTCAACACCCATATATGTACATATGTTCTTCTACGCTTATCGATATATACTTATACTATGTATTTTACAAAAATCCATACATAAATATTTCACATGTATCCACATGTTATATGTACATATGTACTTCTACTTATGTACTTAAGAATGTCTACACTTATATGTATGTGCATAAAGGTTCCTATTTTATACTAACATATATGTACATCTTGTATGATGATTCTAAAGCTAATATAACATAAACAACTAATTATTAATTAAGATGGAAAATCATATGAAAACATACATTTTTCTCCTTTGTGATATGTAAGGGAAATGCTAGTGTATAATGTAGAAGAAGTGGTTAAAATATGGAAGTTGCTGATAGTCAGTTTTTGCTCATCTGACACTCGACTTTTCATCTACTGAGATGCCGTGCAACTCTCTCGACATTTGCATTAGACAAATGACACATAGCTTTATGCTAAGTATAAGAAGCACTCCTGATTTGAATTCAAGTCTATGGCACAAACAGTTATCTTAAGTACGGTTATAAACCCCTAAATTTCTCGACCTAACATTTGAAGTAAACTCAAATATGTTAGATATTCTTAAAAGTTGACAAGGTTAGTGAAAGTGAAAACCCTAAAATAACTAATCAATCGCATATAAAATTTTTTTACCCTAAATGTATGTAAATATTAAAGATTTCATTCAAAAGTGATAAAAACCCTAAAACTATAACTTTAAGGATATAAAAGGACTAATTCATCATAATTTACCCTCAAACCCTAATTGATAATATAACCTTAGTATTATACCGAATCATTGGTAAAAGATTAAAGATAATTTTCAATCATTCATAAATACATATAATACTAATCCTTTAGAAACTAAGGTGTTGCATCATAGATCACATTCATCTTCTAAGTGTATAATTAGGTTAGTATTACATAGAGTTAAGAGTATAGTTGATGCTTAGGTTACATGTAGTAAATATTAATATCCTAAATGACACTTTTCATAATAATTATACTAAGTAGCTTACCAAATGATGTATATAGGATATAAATACCTAAAGAAAGGTCTCATTATCTATTTTAACTAATCAATTCGCTAAACTTCTTATTTTCTTTCATTTCATTAATTTTTCTTCTAATTTTACCTAATTACTTCATTATGTACACTAAATGGCATATAATTTTGGAAGTTGACCAAAGTAAAAAAGTTGACTAAGTCAATATATAAAAAAGTCAACAAAATGTCATTTTCACTCTAGAATCATTTATCCCTTTCTAATGATTTCTTTCCTTTTCTTTTAGATTTTTTTCCCTTTTCTCTTTCTTCTTGCCATCTACTACTTTGCCCACTTAGGACCCCACTTGTTTTCATTTTCAAAGCACAAAAATAGCATAAACCAAGTCCTTTTCTTCCTCCCAAAACCGTGATTCCCTTTCCCTTTCACCCTTTCTCAATTTTCAAACTTTACATCCATATTTCAAGAAGAAAAAAGGTATGTTATTATGTATTGCTCCATATTATTTAATAGTTAGATGAATAGATAGGTTAGTATAGGAAGTTTATGTGTTATGTACATATATGTTGTTAAAGGAATAAAGTTCCAATTTTTATACTTAGAAGTGTATGATAGCTTTAGTAAATAGAAGAAGAGCATGTGTACATATATCTAAGTATGTGTATACAAGAGTATACTTGATAAATACACGTATAAAGACCTTTGTACATAAGTATCCATTATGTACATAACCTAAATTAAGGCATATACCAACTATACATACATATACCATACCAAATACATCCTTAAAGTACAAAGATATAAAAATTGTGAAGCTTTCTTAAGAGGGGACTTTAGACATACGAAAATACGTATAAAAATATGTATGTCACCATATGTATATATGGGTATATGTACTAGTATACATATAAGTACATAAGTATACATACTAATATGTTAGGAGTATAAGTATGTATATAACATATGTATAAAGTGTATGAATACATAAGGATAATAATGGATGATGATGTAAGCAATGATGCAATTAAATGATAACATAAGCCATAACATAAGCAAACGAAATAAGCAACGACACAAGTAATTGACAACATAAGCAATGACATAAGTATAAGCTGATAAAATAATAACTTATAAGATTATATGAGAATATAACATATGTATGTACATGTACTTAGGATCTGAAAATCTTTTAAACCCTAATACACTTCCTAAATTGAATTAAACTTAATTAAGTACATGAATTAGTAATACCAATGTAAAATTCCCTAAGTGTAAGAATCTAATAGCTAATTAAATCATTAAGTCTTAAAATAGGATATAAACATAAGTAATAAGAATAATTAAGTTTCAATAGTTAAAATTTCAATAAATTTAGCACATATCGTAAGAAACATAAAAAACGAATATCATCATGTGAATGTAAGTTTGAAAATGATGAAAAACGACTATAAATTCATAAATATTAGCAATAAAATGAAAAAGTTACATACGATTAATGATAAAGTCTAATTGGATAAAAATTGATAGTAATCTAAGCAGAATTAGGTAAATAGACATCGAGAGTCATCAGTTAATTCAATTGCTTACTATTGTTATTATATCGTAATGATTAGGTGATCTCGACACGGGCGAGAATCTCCTGATTGATTACTACGATTAGAGCGAGTAATCATCGTTGAGTGAGTATTTACCCTATGATTCTATGCTTGTATGTGATTGCAAATAGTAAACTTAAATGATATTGTTAATTGATTGTTGTATGGGGGTTGGGAAATGCTTGTGTATGTTATTATGTGTTAAGTTGTGAATTTATCCTAAGTACAAAATACTTGTTGTTGCATGATAGTATAGATAATGATTATGTATACTATTAGATGATCACATCATAATTGGACTTAACTATACTCAGCTCATGAGAAGAAACTGGTACATGCATCAACATGCATTGCATAGACATAATTCCTATTATTGCATCACACGGAGGTAGAGAGAGGCCATTCGAGGGTTGTTATTATAAATTTATTGGCTCTGTACGATGCACTCGTACAAAATGACCTTACCATGGCCTACGGGAATACTAAGCATTGGAGGCGCCAATCGCTTAGCTACGAGTCGAGTCTAGAGGCCTCTGTTTAGGGGTGAGTGTGGACTGCGGAGGCCCACTCACAATTATACTAGAACTTGGGTATTATGAAAATAAAGGATTTGTTTGATTTAAGTACGAAACGTGGAGTTCCGTAGTAAAGTAAGTTCTAATATAATACCCGGATCTGATTGGTGCCATGTATACTCCAACCCTTACTTCAAAGAGCATTAAATCTGAGTTACATATACTGACTAGTTAACTATACATATTGTTTGGCATTCTATTTGCCCATTCATTCATATGCATTAATATAATGTATTTATAACTTGCTTGTGGTATGGTTGAGGGTTTTGCTTATTAAACTTAGGCTTACACCCTCTTAGACTTTTGCTGCAGGATGACTTATTCGTTGAGGCTAGCCGAGGGATACTACAGGTTAGCTTAGGGACTTGGGCAAGAACGAGTCATCCAGTGTGTTGAGAGAACTGATTATGTAGACTTTTACTTATGTACTTTTGTTTTATCAATAATATAGACCTAGATGTACTAAATTACTACTTACTGTAAACTTTATAGTTTAAATTTTATATAAATATGTTTATGTGATGATATCATATAGATCTATATGTTCTTGGGAAGCTAATGGTTATAGAGCCTTGCATATTGTGTGAAGAGTTCATGATTGGAAGAGTAACCAATCAAGAGTTCTTTGTACAGTATATGGCATCTGCCACGACTAAACCATCCTTAGTTCGTAACAACAGTTATATTATACGACCGCCTACTACCCCTACATACGAAGGGAGATGTCAAGTTAAGAAGCTTTTACGTGTCTTAACTGTTATCTCGACAACTGTTTTAGACACTACAACCATCCATAAATATCGGAAAAAAACCCTGTAAGGGTCCTAACACTTATTATTCACTTACTTGATATACTAAGTTGCCTTATTGACTTTGGCATTGAAGTAGCCATACCGAATTGGCCTCAATACCAAGAATTTCACTTTCTCTTGCAAGATTTCTCCCCATCCCAAAATTCATTAACAACATTTGGCACCATCTGTTTTTCTCTAAACACAACCACATGGTTAGAACTAAGATGACCAGAAGTGCAAGTGTTGATACTTCTTCCCACCACCTTGAGGAGGGAACTCGGCATGCTGATGAACAACAATTTGCTCGACTTGAGCAACTTTATCTCGATTTAGCTAAAGAAAATTCTAAGTCAAATAAAAAACATGAACAAATCCTTAACCTTCTTCATAAAAGTTTTCACCTGAATCAAGACAAAGAGCATGGTGATCATGATGCCAACGGTACCAACAATTCCATTTATTCACCTAAATTACCAAAAGAGCAAGCAAAGGTTCCAACAAGACCTTCAGTTCCTACTTTCAAGAAGATCGATAAGGGCAAGCAACCACAACACGTGCATCATGCGGAACCCTCGCATGTCAATACCCCTATTACAATAACCAAATAGTTCCAAATCAAGAAAAGTCCTTTCATCCTAGAGATTTTAGATGAAGTAATATCTCGACATGTTTAGCTGCCCTAGTTCGAAACATTTGATGGGACGAAGGACCTCGAAGATTAATTGGAGTACTACCGTACATTGGCCAAATTACATGGTTTAAGCAATATAATGGCCTGTCAAGCCTTTCCCTCAACCTTGAGGAACGTAGCCAACATATGGTTTAAACACCTGAAACCAAATACCATTTCATGTTTCGATGAACTAGCAAAGGTATTCCTTCAACACTTTCTTGCTAACAAACTTCTAGTTAAGGATTCTTCAATCCTTAACACCATCAAACAAAAGTCCGATGAGTCAATCATAGACTATTTGGCTAGATTTATGGCCGAGATGGTCCAAATCCTAGAACTAGATATGAGTGTAGCCCTAAACACCGTAATCAATAGAGTAAAACCTCATAGAGACTTTCAAGTCTCTTGTAAAGAACAAGCCAAAAACTTTCGCTGAGTTTAAGGTTAAATCCACCTCATACATCCAATAGGAAGACAACATAAAGGTACGATGAGAAGCTAATCAGAGCAGAGGAGATGGGAAGAATGACAAATGGAAAAATGCAAAGGATAAGCTTAGCATGAACAATGACAATAGTTTAGATGCTGAGAGGAAGAGACTGAAGATCTCGACATTCTCATCCCATACGCCTATCAATCGTCCAATCTCAAACATTTTAATGGAGATACGTGGGGAGAGAAGTGTCTTCCAGTGGCCGGAACGAATGCGAGGGAATCCCTTAAGAAGAAATTTGAACAAGTACTATAATTTCCACCATGACAATGGTAAGAATACAGATGAGTGCATTCAACTCAAGGATACAATTGAAGATGCAACACAACGCGGGCACCTGCAAAACTTTTTAGCGCATGATGTCGAAAGAATCTAAAGACTATCTCAGAGGAGAAGAAAAGAAAAAGAGGATGACACTCGACTAGCAATAGCTATGAGAGGTGCAAGGGATGTTAATTCCACTAGAGCACCTAATGGAGTAACTAATACCATTGCCAGTAGACATAGTATAAGCCAATTGAGTTCTTTGAACTTGATTAACATCAAGAATTACGTTTGCAATATTCACGGAAAAAAGGTCAGGATTGATAATACAATATCTTTCGGAGAAGAGGATTTCGAGGGTATCTAAAGGCCGCAAGATGATGCACTTGTCATCAATACGAGAGTCACCAACTTTGAAGTTAAAAAGATTCTTGTTAATATGAGAAGTTTAGCCAATATCATTTTCTAGCTTGCCTTCGATCAAATGAGGTCCAAGATCAAAGCGCAACTACGGTCTTATAAGTATGACCTATATGCTTTCAATAACTAACCCATCTAAGTAGCCGGAGTTATCTCTTTACTATAACAAATTGGGGATGATAAGCATGTTGTAGAGGACAAGGTGGATTTTCTCGTCGTCAAATGTTGGTCCCCTTACAACATGATAATGGGACGGCCATACCAACATTTATTCGGCATTATGCCATCAACGGCCATCTAAAGTCAAAGTTTTCCACTCCCACAGGGGTCGGTATGTGTAAAAGGGATCACGGTCTTTATATATGAGGACCTTGAGGTGAAAGGAAGTATTCCAAGTTGAAACCCGTTCAAAAGGCAAGTCAATTAGCATAGAGAATACTAAGAATGATATAGAGGAAATTCCTTTGGCGAATGATCTCAAGAAGACGACAAGGATCAAAAAACCCATGTCAGTAGATATCCGATAAAGTCTAATTAACTTCCTGCAAGCCAATACTGACCTATTTGCATGGTCACCTTCAGGTATGCCGAGTATTCCAAGAGATGTTATGGTACACAATCTCCAAATTGACCTGAATGTAAAAGTGGTCCAACAGAAAAAGAGGCATTTTGCACCACAGAGACAAGCGACAATAGAAGAAGAGGTCCAAAAATTATTGAAGGTAGGATTCATCCGGGAGGAGCCTTATCTGACTTGGCTAGTAAATTATGTGTTAGTCAAGAAACCTAACAGCAAGTGGCGAATGTGCATAGACTTCATGGATCTCAATAAGGCCTATCTTAAGGATTGTTTCCCATTGCCAAAAATCGATCAAATGGTAGATGCAACCGCAGGACATGCATTGCTTTCTTTTATGGATGCTTTCTCTAGTTACAATCAAATCAAGATGGACAAGGCAGATGAAGTCCACACATCTTTTGTTACCAATTATGGAATGTACTGTTATACAGTGATTGCCCTTTAGGTTAAAGAATGCTGGTGCCACATACCAGAGATTAGTAACAAAGATGTTCGAATCTCATATCCATAGGAATGTGGAAGTATATGTGGACGAAATGATTGTGTGAAGCATGAAGGAAGATCAACATCTCACTGATTTAGAGGAAATGTTTGCCACATTAAGGAGTTATAACATGAAACTCAACCTACAGAAGTGCATCTTTGGCGTAACATCTGGGAAATTCCTTAGGTACATGGTCACACGACGCAACATCAAGGCCAATCCGAGAAAGATTAAAGCCATAAGGAACATGAAATCACCTCATACAGTCAAGGAGGTACAAGAACTCATTGGGCGAATTGTCACCCTCAATAGATTTGTGTCAAGAAGTGCAGATAGGTGCGCAGAATTCTCTAAAATTCTAAAAAATCCTAAGGAATTCAATTGGACCAATGATTGTGAAAGAGCTTTCAACAAGCTCAAGGAATTTCTTGCGTCACCCCTGATACTCTCGATACCCATTTCGAGAGAAAATTTATACTTGTGTCTATCGGTTAGTTGCCAAACACTTTCCTGTATACTTGTCTGAATTGACAGCTAAGAGCATCGACCTGTTTATTACATGAGTCATGTTCTGTAAGGACTAGAGATTCGATACACAAAGATTGAAAAATTTGTATTAGTAGTGGTTCTCTCAGCGAGAAAGTTGAAGTTATATTTTAAAACTCACCAGATTATTATCCTCACCGATCAACCATTGCAACAAGCATTGCAGCGACTTGACTTCTCAAGGAGGATGATGAAATATGACTTAGAGCTCAGTGCCATGGTGTATAATATAAACCCAAAATGGCACTAAAGGCCTAAGTACTAGCAGATTTTGTAGCCGAGTTCACAAGAGAGGAAGACTGTATGGAGATTGCCAAGAAACCTATCTAGTTTCTTTATGTCAATGGTTCTTTGACACGAGAAGGAAGTGATGCAGGCCTAGTCCTTCAAGGCCTTTGAAATTTGGATTCCTAGCCAGTAATAATGAAGCAGAGTATGAAGCTCTAATCATCGAATTAAAATTAGCAAAAGAAATTGGTGTCAAGAAACTCAAAGTGTTCTCTGATTCCTAGTTGGTGGTAAATCAGGTCACCAGAAGTTATACAATAAGAGAAGAAGAGATGAGTAAATACCTATTGGTGGTATAAACACTCGTAGAAGAATTCCTATCATTCTCCATTCACAAAATTCTAAGAAGCAAGAATATCACTGCTGACAAGCTGTCGAAGTTGGCTAGTATGGCATTCCTCAAGTTGAACGAGAAACTTTTCGTGGAATTTCTCCCACAAAAAAGTTTATCCAATCTCTTGTAGAGCTGTGAGTTAGCTCCTTACCCAAGAGAAGAATCATGGATGGATTCCCTAATGAATTATCTAAAAGATGGTACTATCCCTGACGACAAGAAAGAGGCGCGAAGATTGGCTTACCAAGTTGCAAACTACCCGCTGATTGATGGTCAGCTATATAAGCGTAGCATATCCCAACCTTAGCTTCAATGCCTTTTCCGGAGGGATGCCCAAAGGGTGTTATCTAAACTACATGGTGGCATATGAGAAAACATGCAAAGGACGTTCTCCAACAATGTCCTCAATGTCAAAAGCACAAGTCAACGAGTAATGTACCTGCAACTGAGCTATATAGCCTAACTAACCCTTAACCTTTTTCCTAGTGAGGGCTAGACATTCTCGGACCCCTTTCGAAGTCTATCACCCAACGACAATTCATCATTGTCTTTGTGGACTACTTTACCAAATGGGCTAAGGCCAAAGCTATAGCAAAGATTACCGAGTAGAAAGTGGAAGGTTTCGTCTTCAACTTCATCATATCAAGATTTGGAGTACCCTACATGATAGTTACAAATAACGACCCATGGTTTGATAACAACAAGTTCTGGACATTTTGTGAGGTACACAACATTCAGCTTTACTATATGTCTATAGCACACCCTTAGACAAATGGATAAGTTGAAGCCGCAAATAAGATCATTCTACACAACCTAAAATGGAAAGTGGATCAAGTCAGGGGGAATTAGGCTAATGAACTACCAAACGTCCTATGGGGATACAGAACCACTCATAGAACCGCAATGGGAGAGACACCATTTAAGTTAGCCTACGGCACTAAAGCCGTGTTGCTGATTGAGTTGGACTTACCTAATCTACAAATGCATAATTTTGATGTTGTGCTCAATCAAGTCGGATTGACAGCAAATCTGAACACTATTGAGGAAATTTGAGACATTGCAAGAGTTAGGGTCACAGCATACCAACGTAAGGCAACATGATACTACAATCAAAAAGTCAAGCACAAGGTTTTCTAACTCGAAAATTTAGTTTACCGTAAGATGGACGCTATTGGTGCATGAGCAACTTAAGGAAAGCTCAAAGCGAATTGGGAGGCTCCTGTTAGGATCAGGGAGGTCATTAGCAAGAAGGCCTATCAACTAGAAAGGTTGGATGGATCCATCATCCCTCGAACTTTGAACGCCAAGAATCTGAAATTTTATTTCAATTGATGCAAAATGATTTCTGCCGTCTCTTATTTGGCGATAGCCAACATGTTCGTAAGATTGGTACTTATTTATGACAATTATATATTTGAAGTCTTATCGTATTTTGGTTACGATTTCCAAATTAACGAGTTCCACACTGCACGGCAAACGAATTGATCTAAGTTCTAGCTAAATGTGGTTAACTGTCTACACAAATTAACCCTACGACTAAGTAATGAGGCTAGTCCACACCTCAATCGTTTAACAAACAGTATAAAATGATGGGTGTGTGAAATAAAATATGTTGAGGAAAAATCACATATGAAATAAAACATGCCGTGAGATAGTTGATTGTATGAAATAAAACATATTGAGAAACAAATGGCATGTGAAATAAAACATGCTAAGAGATAGTTCGGCATGTGAAATATAACATGTCGAGAAAAAATGGCATATGAAATAAAACATGCCGAGAAAAAATGGCGTGTGAAATAAAACACACTGAGAGATAGTTGGGCATATGAAATAAAACATGCTAAGAAAAAAATGGCGTGCAAAATAAAACATGTCAAGAGATAGTTGGGCGTATGAAATAAAACATGTTGACAAATGAAAGCGCAAAGCAACATACATATACCATACAAACCAAGAAAGTGCAGTACATAAAATTAAATGTCATAAGAACTTAGCATTGCCTTAACTATATTCCAATTAATAATTACACAAGAATGCAGTGTACCAATACAAAAAGTCCTATGGCCTATCTTCAGATTCAGTAGAAGTGATTCTTAAATCATTAGTTGGGGCTTCCAACAGCTGGATTCTCGGAGCGGGTAACTTCTTTGGCAGGAGCTTCCTTGTCACTTTGGTTCATACTCTCGTTACCTTCATCTTTGTTAACACTACTAACTATATCGTCAATGTTAGCAAAGTAAAGACATGAGGATCATAATCGAGATGAAGCTTCAAGACCTCTTCTCTTGCTGCTTAAACCCCCTCCAACAACTTTTTGCGTAGAAGCCTCTCATATTACCTACTAGGAGTGACTATATCGAAAGCCTCTTCAACAGATGGTCCCCTTCTTGCAATCTCCTCCAACCCGGCCATACAGCACTATAAGTTCAAGTTGTTGATCTCCAACTCATTTATCTGCATCCTAAGCTTATCTTCATCATCGCTCATCGTGCAAATAATTTGACCCAAGCCCCAGCACTCTTCCTTTTTCTTCTATAGCTCCTCTTTCAAGCTTTCAGACTTTTTGTACTATTCTTCCATCTTGGCCTTCAGGCTAGAAATTTCATCAGTGGTAAGGTCATATGCCAATTTCTCGGCAGCAAGTTCCTCCTTAAGCTTTCTCGCCTCCATTTCAGCCCTAATCCTCGTATTCTCAACAGTAGTAGTTTGGGCCTTTGATGCATTATATACATCCCCAAATTTCTACAGCAAATTCATTTATTACAATAAAAAATGGTTAGGTGTTAGATAGATACAATTGAAGATGTTACCTTCTTTGCCTCTTTTTCGGCCTCATCCAAAGCTATTAGAATGTAGCTGCTCATCTAGAAAAGGAAATGTATTAGTTACCCTAACAAATTCGATAATCAAAAGCAATGGACATGGATTCTCACATCATACAATTTGGCCACGATATGGGCCTTATTGCAACCGCCGACCCTGTCAATATCGTTCTTAATGATACCTTTGTCTTTCAGAAGAATTATCCCTTCCATTAGAGCAAAAAGATTCGTCCCATTTCCTATGGCTAAGTCGGTGTCCAAAATTTGGTGGCTCCAGTAAGGGATGAAATACTTGCTAACCTCTTTGTTAGGGACAAATTCAGTATTGATGCCAAGAATTTTAGAATGCATTGCCTCCTTCGCCCTTTTGTCTAAGCCTTTAAACTTCTTAATAGGTGGTTAGCTGACGAGTTCCTTCCCTAGTCTTCTATCACCACTTGGAGCCATCGCAATCTCCAACGATGAGCCTTCTACAGCAATAGCATTTCCATCCTCACCGAGATGTGTCTCTCAACACTCGCCATCACTTGGCTCGACTGAAGTTTGAATAATCACTACCTCAGGCTCCTCAGAACAAACAACCTTAATTGGCTGTGTTTTCTCATTTTCCTTCGGCCTCTCAACAGGACAAGAGATCTTCTGCGTAGCCATCTACTTCGCTATAACTTCCTTTGCTGGTTTCTTTGTGACAACAAGCTGAATGGCAGCTACTGAGGTGGTTGTCCTCTTATCAGCCTTGGATTTTTTTGCTTTTGCTTGAGCTAGTAGCTTTATCGGATTCACCTCTCCAGTACCCATATCTGTAACACAAGTAAACCAATTAATATAAATATGGAAAAAATATGAATTGACATTTTTCGTACCAAATAAGGCTCAAAGTTCACTATTCTCCCCCTAAGTCTTGAGAATGACTTTCCTCGTGGCTATACTCGACACGGTAGTAACACATTAGCATACCTTCTTTTTTAGAAAATATTAGTTCTCCATTTTCATAACACCGTATAATTCTCTTGGCGTCCCAAAAGAATATTTTGTTTCTCCTTCTCTCTTGAATTTTCTTCGCTGTTGCTACATCATTCGACATCAGATCTATGTCTTTTGTATGTATTGGCTTAATCCATTGGGTCCAAAAGTCTAAGTCCTTATCAAACACTATTGACATAAACTTATCATGGTACTTATGAATCTTGGATTCTAACCCATCCATGAACTTGTGACCATGGCTTGCAGCAGTAAAGTACTACCCGTTAGGCTGCCTCCGAATAGTGAAGAAATACTGAAATAGTTGAGGTGTCGACCTGATTTCAACTTCTTCGTAGACTATCTCAAAGGCCGCTAGAAGTCGATATGTGTTAGGTGAGAACATACTCGGCATATCTCTGAAATAGTTGAAAAAGCCCTTAAAAAAAGCCAAAAAAGGAAAGCATAACCCAAAATCCAAATATCTCAGGTATATATAGAACTCGCGCTCCCTAGGGAAGCATTCTCTCTACCCATCTCTCAGCCTCCTCAAAATCCATGTTTCAGGAAGATCTTGCCAATACTAATTATATTTTGTGATGAGAACACTGTCGATGGAACTGGCGATTTCATCTAGAGAATCGCAAAAAAAGGCTATCGTGTTGAATAGATATCTTTCCAAGGACCTCCCTTCCTTATCCTCAAGATAATTATCTATAGAAAGCTCATTGATCCAAGAAAGTTTATCCCACCTTTTCTCCATACTGTCGGCTAAACTGCCCGAAGAACAAGCCGCCTCGCTCCTTATTTTGGGGGGGGTGGGGGAATGATACAACATGAATCGAAGAATTTAAGTTGAAGATGAGGAAATGAATGAAAGTTTAAGATGCGACTAAAAAGGGCAATTCTAATATAAATATTACTTTATATAAGGATGATTTATCCTCGTAACTACAAATCTGCTTTTAATAGTAATGATGCGCTGATATGTTTAGCTTATAGATTGCTGATGCATGTTTTATGACAAAAATCTGACGACTGAAAACTCTTTGACAATTATTAGGCCTACCACAACATAATAACCTAAGCGACAGATGTCATGCCTTTAATTTCTTAGTTTCTTGAATAGGCAGGAGTTTAGAAATGATGACCTTTCATCTGGGATGTAACCTATCCTACTTCCCATATTACTAGGCATAAATCTAAAAAATCTCTCCCCCATTCGGCCTCTTGTGTAATATATATATGTGTAACTCCCTTTATTAATTACTCAAACATGGGAGTTAGGAAGCAAATATTAATAGTCAGTTTTCGCTTGTCTAACACTCGACCTTTTGTTTGTCGAGATGCCACGTAACCAACTCTCTTAGTATTCGCACTGGACAGATGACATACGGCTTTATGCCGAATATAAGAAGCACTCCTAGTTTGAATTCAAGTCTATGGTGCGAATAGTTATCTTAAGTACGGTTATATTCCACAATTGCCAACTACCCCTACATATGAGGGGAGATGTCAAGTCAAGAAGCTTCTACGTATCTTAACAGTTATCCCGACAACTGCCTTGGACACTACAATTATCCATAAATACCAGAAAGAAACTCTATAAGGGTCTTAATACTTGTTATTCACATACTTGATATACTAAGTTACCTTATTGACTTTGATATCGAAGTGGCCACACCAGATTGACCCCGGTAACAAGTATTTCATTTTCTCTTATAAGATTTCTCCTCATCCCAAAATTTACTAACAACAGAAGTAACTTTGGAAATTAAAGGAAAAGAAAGGGAAAAAGAGGTGACGGTTGGAATGGGGGAGAAGAAAAGGATTTTGTTTTGTGTTGTAAATGTGTTTTATAAAAGAAAAAGGTAGGGTCTACAAGGGGGATAAGGTAGACGACAAGGGAAGGGATAAAGATGGAGAGAAAAAAAAAAATCATATGAAAAGTGGAGAGATTTTCTTAGAAAATAGAGAATTCTAAATTGAAAGTGACACATGTTGACATTAGTCAACACTTTGACTTGGTGACTTGGTCAACATTTAACTTAATTAACTTCCTTAAATTGTATGTAATTCATGTACATACCGATGGAATTAAGAATAATTAGGAGAAAAACTAAGAAAATGAAGGTAATTATGAATTTAAATGAAATAATTAGTAAAAACGATTATTAAAACCCCATTTTGAGTTTTTATGTCCTATATATATAATATATATATACAGTATTTAATATAATACATAGCATATCTATCATGAAAAGTGTAATTTAGAATACTAACATGGACTATATGTAGTATTAATATTAACTAAACACTTAAATTTATATAATACTAACTTAAGTTATATAATTAAGAGATTAATATGATCTATAATACAATATCATAGTTTCTAATAAATTAACTTAGTCATTGATTGATGATTTTATATGATTTAGCATATTGTTAGGTGTTTACATTCAATTAGGGTTTTAGTGTGTATCTAATGAATAAGCACATTGTTTAAGCTTAAAGTTAGGGTTTTAAGATTTTTATCACTTTCAAGAACAATCTTTGGTGTTTTTACACATTTAGGGTTTAATATGTTCACATACGATTAAATCTTTGATTTTTATCTTAAGGTTTTCATCTTAACTAGTCTTATTAACTCTTATAGTTGTCTGGCACACTTGAATCTAATCTAGGATTTGGATAAAAAATTTTAGGGGTTTACAGGCAACCATTGGGATTTTAGGATAGTGAATTCCCAAAACATGTATATAAGCTCAATAAAGCCTTGTATAGACTTAAGTAAGCTCCTAGAACTTAGTATAAAAGATTGAGCAACTTCTTGATAAAGAATGAATTCACTAGAGGGAAACTTGAGACAATATTATTCGTTAAGCAACACAATGATCATATACTAATTGTCCAAATATTTGTAGATGACATTGTGTTTGGTGCTTCTTACATTGATTTAGTTAATGAGTTTGTCCAATGCATGAAAAATGAATTTGAAATGAATATAATGAAAGAACTCAACCATTTTTTAGGTCTTCAAGTTAAACAAACCAAAGATGGAAGCTTGATCAACCAAGCTAAATACACTAGGGAGCTCTTAAAAAAGTCTAAAATGGAATATTATAAGACTAAGTAAACTCTAATGAGCACCACTCTAAAACTTGACAAAGACAAAAGTGGAAAGAACATTTGTGAAAAGATATATAGGTGCATAATAGGAAGTCTTCTATATCTAACTGCATTTAAGCTCGATATCATGTTTGCTGTGCATCTATGTGCAAAATTTCAATCTTGCCCTAGAGAGTCTACTTAAATGTAGTCAAACGCATCTTTAAGTATCTTATAGGCACAATTGAAATCGGTTTGTCGTATCCCAAGTTTACCTCATTTGATCTTGTTGGTATTCCGATGCCGACTTCACCGGTTGCAAAGTCGTTTAAAAAAGCACAAGTGGCATATATTACTTCATTAGTAACTCATTAGTGCCATAACATTCAAAGAAACAAAACTCAATAGCACTCTCTACTGTTGAGGTTAAATATGTAGCAGTCGGTAGTTGTTGTACCGAAGTACTATAGATGAAGCAAACATTGCTTGACTATGGTATAAAATTCACCAATGTCTCAATAAGATGTGATAATACAAGTGCTATAAATTTGACCAAAAATTCAATTCAACATTCTAGAACCAAGCATATAGAAATTAGATATCACTTTATTCATGATCATGTGCAAAAAAATGATATTTGCTTAAAATTTGTTGATACTAGCAAACAAATAGCCAATATCTTCACTAAACCCTTGAGTGAGAAAAGGTTTTGCACTATAAGAAGAGAATTGAGAAGGATTATGCAAGATGAGTGCTAGACACATAAGAACTAAGATAGCATTTTTTAGCAAAAATAATATACTAAGCAAGTTAACTAGCAAAATCCACACTATGAGGTATAAGAAACATAATCATATGGATTTCATGCATTAAATATCACATTTAGCATGCTTTGAGCACATTTGAAGTCATTCATAAAGTATTCAAGCTCATACATGTACAAATTCATCATGTATCGGTTTTCATGCCCAAAACCAGCTTCACATGTTTATTTTCATTCTTAAATCTTGTTTGAGTGATCAAATTAGTTTGATTTGAATTTAGTTAATATTTGACCTCCCCTATACCCTTTTTAGGTTATATGTGCATTGTGGAGCATTTCTTACCTATTTATGCCTATATAGATATTACGTATCTTGATTACGTATCTTGATTATGTATCTTTTATGCCTCTTAATATCTTTTAACATGTTTGAAGCATAAACTCCTCTTGAATATTTTGGTTTACTCATATGTGCTCCTTTTCATTTAAGTCATGAACTCTATAGCTTTTAGGATTCAATTTGGCTAAATCTTTGAAATCTTGCTTATATTTAGTTTTTCTAAGCCTTAATAGACGCAAATAAACATGTTTAAAGTGTTAAAATATTCTTTAAATCACTTCAAATCAACTTGAGCTTGCAACTTAGACAAATGAAGTGGACTTAACTCATTTTCTACAGAATTGTAGACAACTAGTATGTCAATATCCACAACCACCAACTTACCGATATACCCTCACGAATAAGAAGCTAGTTTCAGTTTTGTTCCAAGAACTGGCATGCTTGTATACTATTTCTACAATAACTTGGTGAAGCTTCTATTCCATGCTGGCTCCATACCCTATCGGCATGCTAGTACCTTAGTTTCCAAGCGTAAGTTAAAAAGCACCAATCATTTCTCTCACTTCCCATCTTCTTCCCAAAGTCCCTCTTTCCCTTCCTTCAAACCCTAGCCTCTTTCTCTCTCTTTGATCCACCATCTCTCCTCCCTCAAAATCTTATTTTTCTCTAATCAATCAACTCCCCACTCTCTCAACTCTCTATTTCTCTCCTCACTTTGCCCCATCTTACCCTCATGTTCTTCCTCACACCACCTTCTCTCTTTAAAACTACCCATTAACCATTATGTTGCCAATCACAGTCCCAACGCCGCCAATCACCATCCCAATGCCTCTACCATTAAGCTGGCTTCCATCACCCATACTCTCCACTCACTATCATATACAATTTAACCCATCTCCCTCATCCTTTTCACCTTACACACCTCTACCCATATCCATCACATACATGGCACCACGTGTTGCTCACGGTCCCGTAATCCTCGACTTATGACCACTACCTTTTTCTTTGACACTAACATGCCCAACGATTTGAAAAGTTCACCAACTTTGAAGTTGACATTGGAATCTTCTATCTTCCAAAGGTACTTGAGGAATTTCACATTGCGGCCATTCTCGGTATCATCACCAACTATGTCCTTGACATCCTTTGGCTTCCCAATGAGATACATGATGACGCTCTTAAGTATTTTTACTGTAACATGTTGTATTCTCTAGATGATTAAGGTCGGCCTAAATTGAAAATGAATCCAAGTGGTGAATGCCATATTGTCCTTTACACATATGTTTATGGAACTTTAATTACTATTACTCTTGATATCTAAGGCCTCATTGATGTTGATGTTGGAGGATCGAAAGTTAATGTCAATTATTATAAGGTAAAATTCTATGAGCAAGTCTTTAAATATAAGGGTATTAGAGGAAATTAAGGAAAAGGCCAAAAATTTAGCAACCATCCGACTAGACCTTAGGACTTAAATCCTCCACCACATTGTAATCCATAGCTATTGCCCTCATCGAGGCCAGTAATCCAATGTTACCCTTTAAGATTTATGGATTCTATATTATTTGCCCATGAATAAGCAAATCGACTTTTTCAGTATACTAGTTCAATGCTTTAAACATGTCACAAATAACTCTTCTCAAGCCTTCTTTTGCTTTGGGTGGTTGGTTATCCAATTACTTATCCGAAAGGGTGTTTAGTTCACCACACCTCTATAGTTAGCTTATGTCAAGTATCTTGAACTAATTGACATTTGTCGGGGGATTTAAAAGAAATCTAGCAATAATTGAGTTAGGAAGAAAGACCTTCCTCCTCTTGATCTTAATTCTGAGCACAACTCCTAGGATTCAATTACATCCTTTAATGAATTAAGGAGTTACAGTACTTATACTACCTCTAGTGCAACTCCTAGTCATGCTGCTACTCCTCTTGAGGGCTCTTCTCATGAGCCCCCACCTGACTTTGGATTTCCTCCATTTAATCTAACTGCTCCTCTTATGTCTCAGCATCCTTTCTATTAGTACCCTGAGATGTGCTTCAACCAACTCAAGGAAGATGTTCATGATCACCTTTACAACAGATTTCAAGGGCTCTATAGTCATTTCCAACTGAATTATCATTATCCCTCCTACCCTTTTCCTCCTCTAGCTCAAGATAATGATCTACATGCTGCTTAGTTGTCCATTTCAGCTTTCTCTTATCTTTCTTATATTTTACTTATGGACTTGGCTTTTAGTCACTTTATGTTTCTATTATATTGTGAATTTTGGTCATTGATGGACTTACTATTACTGTTGGATGTTTATTGCTTTTGTAGTATGTTTGCTAAACTTTTCTCCTTAAAGAACTTAACTTACTATTCTTGGTTGTCATTGCTCGCTGTTTTATCACTCCTTTCGAAACTCGTGTTTCTTTGATCTTTTTCTTGTAAGGGGCATACTCTCTGGTATAAGCTAGAACTCCATCAAAATTTTGACTTGAATCCTCTTCCCTCTTCCTTCTTTATCGCTTGGATCCTCTTCTTTTTTTTATGAGGCCAAAAGGAGGAGAAATATTCAAGTCGTTAGTCATTTGAAAGTCAAAAAGTATAAAATTGCTTAGATTAGTTAAATTAAATTTTGTTAAGTTGATTAGATAATGGTTCTCTCTTGGCGTATCTTAAGTCCTAAAAAGAATCAATACTCTCATTTTGCAAGCTCACTTAATTTTATCTAATTATTAAATATATTGAAATTAAGTATTAAATTAAGGGAGAGTATTAGATTGAGGGGGAGTTCTTAAGTGTATAAGAATTTTGTCCTCATCAAAAAAAGGGGAGATTGTTGAACTAAAGGTTCACTAATTGCTTTTGATGAGAATAAAACAAAAGTGGATGATTAAACTAAGTCTTATTTGACCATATTGAGTTTATTGAATAAGATCGATAAATTTGTTTAATAATTAAATATATCAACTAACTCTACAAGATATTTAATCTTTTAAGTAGTGATCAAATAATCTTGAAGTTGAATTGCAAAGTGTATTTGTTCGTTGTGTGTTGAAAGTATTTTCAGGTGATACTTAGCGTAACAGCATGATAGCTTAAGGAAGAACTAAACTAATAGTGTAAAGTCCTGAAAAACATAAAGAAAAGCTGACTGGCCTAAGGAGCCGATATACCAGTTCACTTACCGGTGTTTATGCTGGTAATATATTTTCTTACCGTCATGCTGGTAAGAGTAAGATATTGGCATTGCCAATAAGTCTATTTCAAGTAATCGTTAGAATATGTAATGCGCAATAATGAAAAGAATTCAATGAGTTGATATAAATGCTCAACAATCCAACCAAAGAGAATTAAGAACTAATATTCTACTACAATCAAAAGATATTCTCTTATATCCTTTAGCTTTATTACTTACAAATTATCTCTTGTACTCTTTACTTGTTATCAAACAAAAGAAACTTAATCTGTAGTGCTTGAGTATTTATATACTTTATAATCTTAAGAAAAAGAAGAGAATTACACTAGAGATTGTTGTATGAAATAGTGATTGTGTGAACTTATGTAACTTTTTTAGCATCATCTTGAGTGATTAATAAAGTGATGTAAAGTCCTTAATTGAAGGTGTTTGTGAGTCCATGAAGATTAGGGAGCGGTCTGAACTCCACATTATATCCAAATTTGAATCTCTCTATCCTTATCTCTTTTAATTTCCACACCTATTATTGTCTTGATCATTCTTATTATTGTATAATTTATAATTTTAAAAAGAATTGCAATTTATCTTATAAACTCAATTCACTCCACCCGCTCTCTAGTTTAACCTAATATTCTTTGGACTAGAGTGTTTTCTACTCTCTTTTGAAGGTTCTCTTCAAGGCAGTAGCTGGTTCACAAAGAATACCTCGTTCAATCTAAAATATTTCACATAATAAATACATCCTAAAATTTACAAAATCATATGACGCAATGAATTTGTGCATAATGAACTCTGATGTCATAATTTGCAATAGCAGCAGAGCAGCTGTTGTCAGTAATCCTCTATTAACTAACTGCACTTAATTTACTTGAAAATTTTCTGCACTTCACACATAATTGTGACATTTTTCTGGGTCCATTCAATGGAAAAATTTCCCCTTTCAATTGAGAAACCATTTTGTGGATAATTTTCTAACATGTGAAAGTGACCTTTCAATGAACTGCAATTCTTATTAAATTACTTTATTGAAGCCAAATATGGGCTATTCCTTTTGAGTTTGCACGGCTTCTCTATAGAAACTTATAAACGGTAGTTTGGCTGCATTTGCTGACAAGATGGAAAAAACTGTGTCCAACTGAGGGAAGCTGCTTTTTGCCATGGAAAGGGTTAAATTAAGTCGGCTTACATGTATGTGAAAGGCCGAAGAAGGTTTTACCAGCAATATAAACTTGGAATCAGATAATGGAAATTATAATTTCGTGCAACCTAAAGTTTGAATACAAGATTATGTTATTTTTACCCTTTAGGGAATCGGTAAGCTAGCAAATTAATCCATCTTTTGCATTTTGTTCCTCGTAGGAATTTTCAATTAGAAAGTTCAAAAGAAGTCAGCGACAATTCTACGTTGGATGGTTCTGTGAATGTCTTATGAAGGATTCGCTCTTTAAGTAATGTGACTGGAGGGTACCAACATTAGTTGTTGCTCTTATGGTAGCTTTCCTTTCTTCAGTTAATTTCCATAAGAAAGTTTACTGCTTAAGATGCACAGAACCAACGGATGTATCACTTAAAATTTCTAAATTCCTTGGGCAGAGAATGACAAACCGCTGCTAGGGGAAAAAATAAAATAAATAAAAAAAGGCTTATTTATAAGCTGCAATGAAGCTACATGTGCTTGTAGTATGGTCCATGTGAAAATCGATATTGTAGAATGAGAGAACATCCTGATCAAAATGAAGTCTTCTTTCTTCTCATAACATGTGCATTTTAAGCCTGTTTTTTTTTTTTTTTTTTTTTTTTGAGCGATCAGATGCGTGAACAGGATTTTTCTCTTGTTTGTTGATGTTATCAGCTGATTTTGATATAAGACACATGAGATAATTTCTTTCTGAGGGTAACAGGATGTGTATGGTATCGTTTCCTGTTTTGAATTCTCAAGAAATTTAACGATTCAACTATTCTTAAGTCTGATGTATACTAATGCTACCCCACTCTTACTCCTAAAAGGTCAAGTCTCGACAGAAAGGATAACAAAAAGACTACAAGAGAAAGCAATGTAAAACCTTGAACCTAACAATAAAGCATATGCTAAGACCACTGCAATGCATCATGTCATAAGATGAAAATTGCATATAGGAGGGTCAATGATAAGGAAAGTAGCAAATATAGTAAGGGATAGTTATTTGGAAAAAAGTACTTCCAAATATAAGAGCCACTATGCTAAGAAAAAACAAATATTCTTGAAAGCATGAAAAGGTCCGTTGTTTTTCTGTCTGTTTCCTCTAGATTTAGAAGCAATCTAATTTTTATACTCCTTTTTTTGAGTCCTTGATGATTATCTTTGGGTGTGCCTCTTCTCAAGCCTTGGCTAGTTGTGTTTCGCCCTGCTCTCCCTTTACTCAAGCTCGAGGGTCTGCAGTTAGTTAGCGCTCAAAGCTCGTTCTTGGAAATTCGAAACATCCCACATATCGCCATCCATTGTTATTATAGTAGGTTGTAAGCGTTTCGTGTCTATAATGATGATTAATCTCATTGCACACCACCTTTTAGAATTTCTCGAGAATAAAGTACCATGACATGTCTTCTCCATGCATTTTCTCTAGGAATTATGTCATGGCCTAATATCAATAATTATGTTTGCTATCCCTGGATGCCTTGTGTCTGCTCATTGGTGGTTATAAAATGTCAATGTGGATATTATTGAAATACAAATTATATAATTATAAATTACATAAAATAATTATTAAAATACAATTATTATATCGCATCTCGAAAATGCTACATTACTATTTGTAATAATATTACGACATTAACATTTATATACTATAACTATATCGCATCTCAAATACACTAATGTCACATCTTATACTACATAGGTGTAAATGTACCATCGCATAGCATTTTGATAATGTAATATTAATATAAATAATTATGTTACATTCTAAAAATGCAATATAATAATTGTATTTTAGTAATATTTTTTTATTTAATTTATATTTGTATAATATTTATTAATTTTAATAGTAAACATGTAAATTTCTTGAATATTATTTTAGGATGGAGCCAACTTTGTGTGGTTAATTAGGGAATTTATGTCTTTTCTCATATAGACATTTTATATGCATTGCATATATGTCTTCCTCATATAGACTTTTCTCTCTCTCTCTCTCTCTCATTTTCTTCCTTTCTAACTAACTTTAATCTAATAAAATATTAAAAGTATCTTAATTTGCAACTTACTATATAATATATTTCATTGGACTTACTTAACATATGGTTTTAATAACTCTATGTATAACAATTTTATGAATCAATAAAAATTGAATTTTGATAATTTGAAAAGAAAAAATAAAAAAAAAATCAACATGACCCAAGTAAGGGTTGAACATTTCCAATTACAATAATATTCTTAATTTTACTCATCAGAGTTTCATATTATTATACTTAAATGTATCACAAATATAAGAACTTTTCAAACTATTATTGTTTTGATATTAATTATGTATTTGTACAATATTTTGAAATAAGATAAATTAGAAAAAAAAAAAAGAAAAAACATACAAGTTCCAACAAATACCTTATATCCTATAAAATTTATAAAGTATAGTATGGGTTGTTCTAGTGAGCAACTCTATTTTTTTTTTTTCTTTTCTTTTTGTCCCTTTTTTTTTCATGAGTATCCCTTTAGGTACTTTTGAGGGTGCCCTTATTTGTCACTACCAACCTTGGAAGGAGTGTTAATTGTCAATTGACCTCTCCTTGAAGTCCAGCCCTCAAAAAACTTGAGGATAATGCATATTAGAGTATTTGAACTTTTCGTTTTCAGTAATTTAGTACACAAACATTCAAAATTTGAATTTTAGTACTGAAACATTAAAAATTTGTTTATTTGAGTGTTTACATTTCATAGACATTACATGTATGATGGGCATTCAATTGCTCAAGATCAAAAATCCAGTCACTCAAGTAAACAAATTTTCAATTCTTGAGCATTGAAATTTAAGTTTAGAATATTTAGGCACTAAATTGCCCAAAATCAAAAGATCAGGTACTCCTATATGCATTATTTCAAAAACTAGCATATGAGTCTCACATACTTTCTAATGCTCCTACCACTCTCTTCATGTGATAGTACACAGAGGCATATGTTGTAAACCCAACAAATCTAACCTTCTAAGTATATAATCGAACTTACATACTGTAGATGATTTCCTTAAGTTAACAAAACCAACAAGTTTAAAACCGTTTAAAATCTTAAATTTGAAACTTAAAACAAGTATGAAAAACTCTAATATATTAATCGAAATCCTAATCAAATATAAAACCCTAAATCCTAAATATGTATAATTGTAAGAGATAAATATATATATATTAATCTTTATAGTATCATATTTGCAATGTCCAGGAGACCCAATTTTTGGAGACAATATGCCCTTGGATTACTTCAACTGATCTACTATGACTGAGTGAGTAATTCTTGATGACTCCATACTTGATTTAGCTTATAAAGTAGATGCACTTAAATGTATATAAAGAACTTAGATGCTTGTGGGATATGGGAAATGCATGTATATGATATTATGTTTGAATGCTATGACTTATTAATTGGATAATAATGGGAATTGTTTGTGATGATATTTATGTATAGTTATATGGAATGAATTTGTATGACCCCCATGAAAATAGGGTTAAGTATTTATTTGATTAAGAAATTCAATGAATCATGCATTTCTCATAATCGCATCATACTATACCAAGTGCTACCTCTCTTAGAAAATGAGAAGAGACTCACAAGAGAAGGGCCTCCTATAGGATTGGGCATTAGCTACGCCACCATTATATTATTGAGTCTTTATCCTAAGTTAACAAGCTCACTAGGCATTAGGGGATGCTAACCATTAGCGAAGACCCATGTCTTGTGGCTTCTACTTAGGACGTGTGATTATGAATTATAAAGGCCACTATACTGCTAGACCTAGTAATTTTGGTTTAAAGTACGAGATATAAAAAGAAATAGTACTTTCCATATTAAAGTGGTATATGTTATATATATATATATATATATATATATATGGTTTTGTTTTGACTTTAGCTTAATAGTACAATTGGTATAAAACCTAGGTGCTAAGACCCGGTTGTGATTTGTATCAGTTAATCATCTCCAACCCCGACTATAAGGAGTGTAATTCTAAGTTGCATGCAGTTCCTAGGTTGCTACACCTGATTGTTCATGTATTTATATGTTTATGCATTAAATAAAATTGTTATGCGGTATTGACGAGGAGATTTATCTCACTAAGCGTAAGCTTATACACCCAATATATTTATTTTGATGCAAAATCACCTCTTCATCCATTCGGGCTAAGGCATGCCTAAGGTAAGTCTCGTATGAAGACGAGACGGTGCATTTAGGGAACAAAGGGGGAATTTTATAATAGCATTTTGTAGATATTTATTTATCTTTTCTTAGTTCATATTCTAGATAACAATTTCTAATGCAGGTTCTTATGAGAACTACATTTGTATTATAATATTCTTTTGGTGTAGAATTCAATAAATCCACATGTTTACTTTATCATTTTATATCAAAGAGTAAATTTTAGTTAAATTGCTCAATATTACATATCTATGGGCGTAATGGCAACGTATAGTGGAAGGAGCCTTGTGTGTCATATGAAAAGCCTATGATCAACGAGAGGGTTGATTATAGATCATCATGCAGTACATAACGATCTACTACAACAACGATATTGTTGAGTCGTGATAGTACCTCTCTACTAGGAATAGACAAATGTTGTCAATATTTTCATGGTGAGAGAGTAGAAGACTAAGAGTGGTTCTTTACTCCTTATATTGCATTAAGTGTCACATTCATGTTAGGATGCGAGATCTCAAACATGATAGCATTGGAACACTAGAGGTAGTCTATTAGGGATTCATATAGGCATTAGTAGATGCTCAAGAGGTATGATGCATCTCTCTTTGGTTATTTGCTTGTCATGAAATGTTGGAGAAAAGACTTGCTAAGTTCTTTAAAGCTTATAATAGAGTTAGGTATTGGTAGATGCTCAAGAGTCATAATGCATCTCTATTTGGTTATTTGCTTTTAATGAAATGTTGGAGAAAAGACTTGCTAAGTTCTTTAAAGCTCGTAATAAAGGTAAGCTTCGGGATACAATACCAGGTGTAAGCAACATTTTTAAGGCACCATGTTAATCCATTGTAGAGATGTAATAAGTCATGCAAAGCATAGGGTCCTTGGACCATTGTTCCAACTAAGGGATTTTGATTTTTGCAAGGAAGGATTTCTCTCATATAGTGATAAGTGTGTGAAACCATACGCTTATATAAAAGATTTATCTAATGATTTTATGTGATTTAACATAAATTTGATCTAAAATTGTATTAATTTTTCATTAAAATCATATATTGTTGTTCTATACAAGGGTACATTATATTTTTGTGATTTTAGTGTTAAAAAGTTATGTATATTAGAAGAATTTCAGTTTTTATTTCTTTTCATTGTAGATGTAGCCTCTACTCTAGAAGCTAAAAGAAAGAAGAAAAGGAATACATGGAGGAAGGATCATTAGCTGGATAATGACTCATTTCATTGTCAGGCCGGTAGAGCAAGGAGACCGACTTTAACAGCTGTCAAGTCGATGCATCTAACGGTGTTGTGAATAGAAGCTTAGTAATGCTTATTTTTTGAAATAATGTATGTTGAATATATAATTTTAATAAAACGTATTTTTATCATAATTGCTTAATAATTATCAAAAACTTAAAATTTGAGCATGAAACGTAATAGGCTCTTAGAAATAGATTATTTAGCTTATAAAAATAATATTTCGTAGTCAAATAACATATAATGTAATTATATAATCATACTATAGACACTATATGTACCTAATATGCATATATATTAATATAATATACTAATTAATAGATGAAAAACATATGATATTATTAAAAAATTATAAAAAATAGAAAACAAACCTGTAATACTTGGAATTAGGCATAGCATGGAATCTAGACACAAGAAGGCAGTAAGTTGAGGTGGCAAACCTTAAACAAAGCTTGATGTATGAATAATATAGCAAATTGTACATGGAAGGGACACTTAGAAATCACTTTTCCTTTTCCACTAACTTAGCAACTTATAATTGTGGACTTAGATTGAATTTTTATTCATTTGTCAAGTCAAAATAGAAGAAACTCCCTAAAAATTGTGAAGTGAGTGAAAAACAAAAATTAGCAGAATTAGTGCAAAATTCGAATTAAAGGTAGGGCACTTAGGGTTCCTATAATAATTGGTAACTTAACATCAAGTTGCTCCAAACTTAAGGGTTTGGAGGCGATAGCATTTTTTTTTTTTTTTTTACACACTTAGGTGGTCGAAGGGTGCCTAGACCACCATATATCAATGAGTTCAAATTTTGCACTCAATTTTTATTTAATTATTAAAAATATCAAATCCATTAAAAAATTATGAAAAATTGTTTCCTAAAGTTCTTTTTTATATGGACATTAATGTAATAATTTTATTTTGTTAAAATAATAATGATTTATAATACTTGCTTAAGAAAGTTCATTATTCCAACAAATTTTAAATTAATTTTTTTAGATGTTAAAGGAATTTTTTTAAGTTGAAAATTTTCACATAGCACATTCATAATATATACTAAATTGTGGTATAAAAAATTTTTGAAAATCTCTATGTGTAATATTTATTGTAATCTATTTGGCTATTATTGGTATTTTTTTTTTTTCAAATTAAGAAAAACAATGAGTTCTTGAAATAATCTATGACTAGAAATAACATGTGATAATTTCTAGTGAATAACAATGTTAATATATATGTTATATTCTGATCTTAAGGATAAGTATAATTACTTAACTATTTTTGGAAAATTCAAGTTAAAACAAGCATTTTTAGAGATGTTATATAACATATTGGTACTTTTTATGTTCAAAACTTAACAAGTATAATTTTCTAAGTTTAATACATTTTTTTGTGGATTTAATTGAATACATACATTAATTATTGAGAAGTTTCTCGATATTCACATATATTTAGTTAAATATGATAAATGAGGTAAATCATATAATCAACACTGTAACGAGAGGAGTCTTAGCTAATATTACATCTAATATGTTCAATGCTGGTCATAACTAGGACTTATTAAGAAATGGGATTTTATAAGTGAATATAGTGATTTGATCAAATCATAGGACGAATCAGTGGAAGAATCAAAGGATACACTTAGAAGCCTTTGTGTAAGCTGGGCTTAGAGATTGAATCAGATTAAATACTTGAGATTCTTAATAGGATAGGGCTAAAGATATATGTCAAATGGTATTCATTTGGAAACTTCAAAATTAGTATGATGTAAAGGATAATTCAAAGGATAGTTTAAAGGATGAATTACAGGATGAATCAGAAGTCTGGGATGATATTCTCCTAAAGAATAACCTTAACTCATAAACCCTAAGTAAGCTATAAATGATTTGGAATATACATATAAACTATAGTTGACTTTGGTACTATGTATCTTTGTTAGGTGAGATAGTTGAAGAGGAGCCTCATATTGATAAATAACTTAGGAATGATTAGCAAGCCCTAGTAAGTGGATATGTGTGTAAATAGTAGATCTACATCTACTTAATAGGGAGTAGGTTTTTCTTGTATGTGGTTATTGTGACTAATGTGTAATGATTGAACTTATTATGTGAAGAAGCTATGTGATGTTTGATTGTTTGTATCTGATGTTGGCTAAAACAAGATCTAATGATGTGCAATTATCTAAAGTTGTGCTAACTTGGAAAAATGCTAGGTACCAACCCCTACCTCCTAAGATGTTCACCAATGTATACCTAACATAGAAAAAGGAAAAGTAAGTAAAGTAAAGGCTTGGTTAAAAGTTAAATAGACAAGCTTGCTTGCTTTACTTGATGATATCTAAGATGTGGTTGATGCATTCATAGCATAGTATAACAAGGACCTATGACTCAAGTTTTCAAAACTTATAATTATGTTGAGATAAGTTTTAATTGAAAATTAGATTTTTGTGCATATAAATTTGCCTTAACCAATGATCTTAACCACATTCTGTAGTTAATGCTAGGCTAAATTATTGCTAGGTTTCTAGATAAAATATCTAGATGCTTGTATTCTAAAGTCGACCAATCGATGACTACTAGGTTAATCTAGGATATTGATACCAATGCATGTCACATGCATAAGCATAGCATACAATTGTTGCATTTTCCTTTGTTTGGCTAAGTAATCTAATTTAATGGGATAACTGTTATGCATGAGCAATGTATTTCACGATGTTGTTGCTTATTTATTAACTCTTACTTAGCTTATAGTAAGCTAGGGGAATAAAATGTTTTGTTCTTAAGTTGAAAAGCAAAAACTGGGCACCATTATAAATGGGAGATAAACTTTTGAGAGCGCTAGTGGAGTCAGTTGTTTTTTGGAAATTGAATTTTTACTAATCAAGTACAATAGAGACAAAGATGTTTAGTGTTGATAAATGGAGTTTACTTTTGGTCTTTTGCATCTGTAAATGTTGTAAAAATTTGCAAGTCCACGGTCTAAAGCTAAACTCTTTTTAGAGCATTAAATGTACAAAGTATGATCTATTGTTAGAATCATATATGGTTGAACCATGTAATCCCATGTGATAATATATCTTATGCCATGCTTAGGTGTGACATGGAACTTAAATTTTAATTTTTCGATATATAATAGTCTATATGTATAAATCATGTGTTTATAGCTATGATATTATTTCATTTAGTTGATTTTAGAAATAGAAATTTACTAAGCCAATTTTACTAATTTCTATCATCACTTCATAAATTTTCAACTGACAAATAACTTTTTTCAAAAATCCTAAATTTGAGTGCAAAAGCCCAAAGTGTAAATTTTCAAGGTTTATAATAGGGTATTATTTTACCTCGTCTTCTAAAACATAGATACTTAAGTGAGGAGAAAAAATTAGAATCTAAAATCTCTAAACAAATAAATAAACAACAATAAGGAAGTATCCAATTTACCCTTGTGTTCTAATTCCATCATTTTGACCATCAATACCATATGAGAGCCTATATTACCATTCTTTACTAAAAAGTCATAAAATATCTATTAACATAATTTCTCTCACAAAAATGATAAAACAATCAAGAAAATTACGATTCTTGAATTGGTTGACTTATACCAATAACTTTTTCCCACTGAATGTATTTTATGGCTTATTATAAAAGTAAAACAACTACGAACCATAAACTAGAACTCTTATCAAGTTATCTAAATATACAATTGTTTTAATTGATATACATCATTTGGACTTACTTTAGCTTCAATATAATGATCATTTTCCAAAACAAACTATATCATCGATTATAAGAGCATTTCTAAATGATTTGGAAAATATTTCATCTTAACAATGAAGCATGGTGAATTTTCAATGGGAAATGAGTAGTGGTTAAATGAAGCTAATAAGGTTTTCTAAATGTAGAAACCTTAAAGAGCAAATCAAGGATGATCTTTTTGGTATTTTTCATTCATATCTATAGAATAAAACGTACATGTATATATGATAACCCTCTCCGAGCCCTTAACAAATAAAGGAAAATTCTAGAATATCACCATACACAACATTTGCTATCTTTATTTTCTTTTCTTTTTTTTTTCTTTTTCTATTTTCTCTCCTAGTTTTTCTAATTTTTTTTCTTTTTATTTCTATTGAAAATTCTAAACTATAATACATATAATATGTAACATATAACATTCCCTTCACCTTCAAACTCTTGTCGGCAAGGGTAACTAAATGCAATAAACATCTTTTGTCTTGAAATACTAGGCTTGTGTGAAATTGTAATTTTATCCTTGCATAGTGAATTTATGACATTGGAACCATGTAAAATTGTAATCATAATCTAGTCCTCGTAGAATGGAGTTGCAACTCTTTTCCTTTAATTTCAATTTATTTCACCAATTCAACTAATTAAATAATTATCTTGAAACTATATTCCTTTTTCTTAAAGTTGCCTTAAGCTTTTTCACCAATATCCTCAACATGTCACTTCCATTCCATGTACCTATACTTGCCTTTTGACATAGTAGCATAGGACTCTAGGAACCCCACATATTCTTTCTTCTTCCCAATTGTCCACTATATACACCTTTTTCTCCTTATCTCTTCTATTCAATCATATACGTGAATAGATATCCCAGGCTCATGAATGTTTTTCACCAATTTTCTTCACTATTAAACATTCTCATTTTACCTCTCTTTTTCTTCTCAACCCACATACCCATTCCCTTTAGACAATCATTTCTATTTCTCTATTTATATCTCTTGTCCATGCCTTCCTTCTTAATTTTCAAGTATAAGAGAGGTGTAAAGCTCCATAGGATCCTACACCTAAATGTAAGGTCATCTTCTTCCTCTTTAATGTTCACCCAAAATCAATCCCCAGTAACATTGCACATTAAAATAGGATACACTTCACTTTCATCAATCAAAGCTTTATCAACTCGGTTTTTCACATAATTACTAGCACAAACAATTTCCTCCTTCACAAATCCAAAACAACCAAACCCTAAAGTAGTGTTATGGTTTATCCTTCCTTCTATGTATGATATGTGCAGTAGAGACTTTGGGTATAAACCGGGATCTTTCTCCTTTAGCCTAAAGTCAACAGCTAAACAAAGAGCCTTATTGGCCTCCCTTGAAGGTTTTAACATGCAAGGTAATAACAAAGTGGTGGTCCTATAGTCATTAAAGCAAGGAATCAAATGGAAAATTGAGTATTTTCATGCTACCCATATGTTTGATGAAATGTTCCAATGAAATGGTAAAGGTATGTTTCTTCCCTCGCACTTATTTCTCTTCTTCTCCTCTTCTCTTCTATCTAAACTGCGCATAAACAATGTTAATGGCATTTCTTCCTTAAGTCTTCCAACTTCTTTCTTACTTTGCATGACTTCATCAAGTGCCCTTTCTAATTCATTTTTGTGTGCTAAGTAGCATTTATTGATAAGCGACATTGTTGAGTTGAAAATTCAATTTCATTCTTTTCTTAACTCAATTTATATTAAACCTAATCACTTAATATAAATCTCTCAAACAGGGTAGCAAAAGCTTTTATTTAAAAAAAATAACTTTTGAAAAAGGGAGTTACCACCCAATTGAAATTGGAGAAAAAAAAAGTAAAATTAGGATCAATAGACCTAATTTTAGTTACTTATCCATAGGCTTTTAAAAAAAAATTAGAATATAAAAACCAAAAATCCATTAGGCTCGAAGGTTATGTTATTAAAACCTAAGCAATTTACATAAGAGAAATCCATAAAATATCTTAGCAAACCTTAAACATGTTTTCAAATAAATTGAGCTTTTCATTATATTTTATTTATTTTTTTTGAAGAAAAAGGTAAAAAGCAAATTTTTTTATTAATTTGTACTATCTAAATTGTCTATGTATACATAGAGTGGGATCAAGCCTACGTATTTCTTAATTGATGAAAACTTTAGTTTGTTGATTTATTTTATTTTTTAAAAAAAATTTTTACTTTAAGTCCATTAAATTTTATTAATTTTGAAAAATGAGTTTTTTAGCTCATCTTTGAAATTTCTAAAAACCTAAGTTTTGGAAAAGAAATGGTTTATTTTATTTTTATAAAAACTATTTTATGTGGGTAGAAAAGAAAATAAGAAATTTTTGGGAAAAACCCCATATTATTTGAAAACGATATTAAGGTCCATCAAAATGAAAACATGTTCATCAATTTTTTATTTTTTAGGATTTTTTTTTTTATTTCAAATAAAGCATGAACACATACGATAAGGAAGAAGAACTTACCTCGCGCAATAATCGAAAAGTAGCTAGTTTAGGGGGATTCTAACTGATTCTTGGACATAACTAGTAGCATTAAACTTTAAGACATTGAGCTTCAAAATCCCTAAACTAATTTCCCATGAATTTCCCATGAAATTAAATGAAATCAAAGTTTAGGTTTTGTTCTTAAATGCAAGTAAGATGTTTCCAAAAAATTTCTTGGATCAATTTTCTCTATATTGAGAGAAATAAAAGAGGGAGAATGAGCTATGCACTTAGATCAAACTAGAGAAGGAAACTAATATTATGATTTTCTAGAGAGATTTCTAATTGTTTGTGATAATTTGAATGCATGGAGGAGATCCCTATTTATAGTTTAATGTCATCATTCCTTCCCAAAAAACTTTCATTTAAGAGAATGATTAAAATTTTGTGTATTAATGGCATCCAAGTGCGTTTTTTAATTCTTCCTATTTTAACCCAAATTAATCATGATTTTATGGAAGTTTTGGGAAAATCGTAGCTTATCAGGGATGTGGTTTCCAATTTTGCATTGGATTATCATGGGTTATTGAGGGAATTATCTAAATTTGCTTAATTTATTAATGGTGCATTAAGTAGGTATTTTCTTAATACCCAATTTTGCAATTTTTTTTCTCCTATTTCACTTAATAATAATTCAAAAATTGAACATTCTTGAATAGGAGACTTCTTAGACCTTCATTTTGATTTTTTTACAAACTTTTAATCAACAAAATAAGCAAGAAATCGGGTAATTTACCACACGAGCTTCCAAGTTCCTATTATCTATTATGCTCATTTGAATTAAGGAGGAGAAAATGTGGGGGTCGTTGTGGCTCACATGCCACAAGCTCCTATGTGTACTGCGTATACATGCACGAGCCCCCCTATTCTATTTCTTTTTCCTTTTCTTCTTCTTTTTTTTTTTTTTTTGTGCCATGGCACACTACGTGGCATGCCACATCAGCGAAGATTTTTTTTCTAACTTTTTCTTCTTTTTTGTTTTTTATTTTCTTTCTTTTTTTTTTGTGTTTAGGTGCCACGTCGTGCAACTGCATGTGACTATATGTTGTTAAGTGGCATTACATAGCATGCCACTTCAATAAAGAAAATTTTTTTTAGACATTTTCCTATTTTTGCATTTTTTTTTTATTTTCCATTCATTTCCAACCCTACCTCCCCCATTTTAATTTCCAAATTTTATATTTTTGCCCTTTTTTCTTTTGGTTTTTTTCTTCAACTCTTTTCTATGAGAAGAGGTTTCTAAATTGATCAAACGTATCATGAAGTTCAAGCTCACCACTTCCAGTAGTTTCATACGAACACTGTGAAAGTAGAGTTAGTGGCACAAGAGGTGATTCAAGAACAACCAACACCATTGCTGCAAAAGTCATTCGTAAATTAATCAAGTCGTTTGTTTTTGTGGATTAGTCTTATAGTCATGTTACTGAACCTGCTTTCTTTTTCTTCTTTTCATTCTATTTTTTATTTTTATCTATGTTGTCTTGTTGATGCCAAAATGTATGGAGTATAGTTTAGTTGGTGGGTTAGCAAATGAGTAGTTGTATGAATTTGTTTGAGTTATAAGGATGCGGGTATTGGAATTAAAGGGGCCGTTTGCTTTGGGTGGTTGGTTTGATATGGGTTTGAGGTCAGCAAAGACGATGGGTTGCGTTTTTGAGTGGTGGTGTAGTAGTTTCGTAGCTATTGGTGTTAGGGTGTAGGTCATTGATGGTGATGAATGGTATATTTAGGTCATGATGATCTGTGCATGGGTACAATTTGGGGTTAAGTGATGTAGCTAGCATAGTTGGTTTGTATTCTAATTTAGTGGATTAGGTTTGTGTTACAGGCTAGTTAGGTTCATAATTGTGAGTGTCAATGGAATTTGAGTCAACGGTAGTGATTGAGGTTGGATTTAGGTTGCTTGGTTATTTTAGTTTAGCAAGTGAATAGGCTTGGTACATGTTAAGGGGGTTGAAACATTCTAATTGAATGTCTAATTTCATGTCTTAATCTACTTAGAAAACAATCATTTTGTTGAGTTCAACCTTAGTTGATTCATCTTTTACTTCTACTTGCAGAGACTTCTAATTTGTAAAGCTCAAAGATGGAAGATGTATGGTGGTTGGCCCTGAAAGCTTTAACACCACTTGATGCATGGTGAATTTTTAACGGAAACGAGTAGTAGTTGAATGCAACTACTAAGGTTTTCTAAATGCAAAAAGCTTAAAGCACAATTCGAAGACAATCTTTTTTTGTTATATTTTTCATTCATATATGTAGAATAAACTTGTACATTTATATATAATAGCCCTCCCTAAGGCCTTACCAAACAAAGGAAAATTCTAGAATATATACTATATGTAGCATTTGCGATTCCTTTTTTCTTCTTTTATTTTTTTTCCTAATTTTTCTATTTTTTTTTTCTCTTTTTTCTATTGATAATTCTAAATTCTAGTACATATAACATTTATTATGTAATAAACTATCATTATTCTTTTCCTCAACTATCATTTATAATCGAGTTAACATCACAAATGATGTTCAAACTTTACTATAATTATCAACTTACTATTTGTAGTTTGAATTGATTAATTTTATTACCTAATTGAAGTTTTTTCGTCATCATTTTTTCTTTCTAAATTAACTCTTTTAGTTTTGTTTGCTAACTTGGAGATAAGGACAAATCAAGAATTAAACATGCAAGTGACTGGTGACTACTTGTAAGTAGTTGCAGACCCCCCTCCTATTAGGTTGTTTAACCCACTAGCAATGAAGTCAATTGTTGTTTTATCTCCTTATGTTTACGTTAGCAAATTGATTTTTGTAAAGTATAAGTAATAAATTATATATTTTGACAACATTTAAATATCATTTTTAGCATTAACCCTTATGACCAAATTAAAATGTGGGCGTTAGAAAGGATATAAGCAAAATATGGTGAGCATTACCCTGCTATTTTCTTTTTATAAAAAAGAAAATCATATGCATAAGAAAGTTAGAATCTTCCTCGGGGTTTTTTTTTTTTTTTTAACCCTGTTCACAGATTTTTAACAATTTCTATTTAAAGAGTAATAAAAGAGAGGCGTTCCACCCCACTCCCAAAACCCAAGATTGTGAAATGTTTCACAAGAAACTAAATTTTTAGTGTATAAAATGTAAATTACAATTTACAAGGTAGAACCATAGTGATTTCTGAAATCATCCAAAGGTACAAGAAACAGATCTAGCATGCTGTTTGATGATTCATCAAATATTTTTACACGAGTACATATGAAAATCCTATGCTTCTGCCGTTCCAAGATGCCATAAGAAACTCCTCTCCTTCGGTATCCTACTTCCCACCCTTGCAGTAGCTGTCTCGCAAAGTTACTGTCCAGTTGAATACTAGTTTTTCCGGTGTGGAATCCTTATCAACAACGAAATATCCTGGAAAAAGAAAAGAGAAAATTTTTTATAAATGAGACAATTCTGTCCAAAACATATAAAAATACGGTAAAGAGAAGGAAATCTTAAGTCATTAAAGCCAAAGGTGAATCCGATCATCAAGAAAGGATTAATTGCGTTAGAACCATACTGTTTTTACATATACTGTCGACAAAACTATTTCCAGAAACTTCACAAACATCTCCCTTGTACAAAGGTTAAATCAAAGACTTGAGTACAGCCCAATAGAGGAAGGGATGAAAAAAAGTCGTCCGTAAGATTTAAGAATCAGAAAATTCAAATCATGACTTATGATCTTCACGAAGATCAGAAGCTTGGAAATTTACAATCAAACAACTACACTGAATATGTATGTCACATCTTCAGTTAGCTATCAGACAAAACTACAAAGCAACCTCCTTGTGGGGAAAAGTCATGATGATATACCTATTTCTGAATAGGTTATAATGATATTTAGAATTGGCAAAACCTCCTTTTCTTTTCTTTTCGTTTCTTTTCTTTCATTTTATATTTTTGGGTTGGGGTGAGGATGGTGGGTGGCTTTCAAGGGAAATTATTCATCTTCAATCCTAAACAGAATGTGCCTTCTGACCTTTCATTGAGGTGGTAATAGAGAATTCGTTGAGAGTTACAACCCTAAGATTTCACTGATTATTTAAAAAAGAAAAAGAATCCTAGAGAAATTATGAACAGTAAATTAAACATGGCAATGCCTGACACTCTTGGGAAACGAAAATATTCTTTTCATTTAGTTTATAGTAGTGAAAGTAAATTTACTAGCTCAACCTAGGAGAAGCATTTATTCAAAAAAGAAAAACACTAATTGAAACATGTGTAATGTTGAGATGGTATGTGTACTATATGTGTCATGGATAGCAACATTAGGAGAATACAATAAAGATATCATGCTATCTATTGTAATCTATTTGTATTTACGCATCTTTTAGGGAATAAAGTTAGCATTATGAGTATTTTAGGAGAAACAAAGAGACATTATAAGTATCTTAGAAGATATTCTAGAATCTTTATTATAGGAAAGGTAGGTCTTAGAGGCCTGTGTCCCTATAAGAAATAAAGCAAGGCAGAAGTATTACTTTATGTAGCTATCTACTTATGTAATTGGAGGGTTCTCTAACTAGCCTTGGTATTAGGAGATTGGAAAGCTCTCACTAACAAGCCCTCAACCCTCTCTTTTACATAATTCACCTGTGATTAAATCCATTATCCAACCCCATAACAAGCTAGAATCAGAGCCAATTGGGTGACTCTTGCAACTATTGGCTGCACCTTTCCAACAGTAAGCACAACATTGTGAGAAATTTGAAGCCAAACTAGTTGAAGTGTCCAAACAGCAGGACACACCCAACAAGAGCAGCATTGGCAAGGAGATATGCTCACTATCTTGCAATTTGTTGTTTCATATTTTTTTATTTATGCATCTTTAAATAGATATTGCTAGGATTATGAGCATCTGGGAAGGGATTATAAGTATCATGCAAGATGTTAGAAAAATCTTTACATTAGGAAAAGTAGGTCATAAAGGCTTGCTACTTACCGTGATATATGAGGAAAGAAGTATGCCAAAAGTATACCATCATTTCATCTATCTTTGTTTACATGATTGAAGAGTTCTCTTTAACAAGCACTCAATAGTAGGAGATTAGACGGTCCTCCCTTACAAGGCATCAACCCTTTCTTTTACATATATCACTGGGACTAAATCCAATAACTGGACCATAACAAAGTATTATCGCTTCTCAACAAACTAAGAAGCTTACTTTTTTCACTTTGTCTCCCAAAAATAAATTCTCGTCTCCTATAACTTAAAAGTCTCTTGTTTCACCAACTTTATGACAAAATATGTGACTTACCCTACAACTTACAAGTATTCCACAAATCGTAAGTAAAAAGTTAAACTATCACAATAGATTCAATTAGTCACTTCCTTATGAGGAAAGCCACAAGTTTTAACCTAGATTGGCAACAAATACCATTCTAAATGAATAAACTTCAAATGGTATCTTCTACTTGTTATTTAGTAATTCTTATGATCTCATCCACTGATATTAATGGAATTAATATCATGTTGTATCTAAGAATTTATTTCAATTGCAAGACACGTAGCATTAATGGAATTAAAGTATTCTTGAAATTGTTTCTCTAGCTTAAACCTTTTGACAAGATAAGTAATAACAATGACATCCAACTAGTAAAGTCAAGATATACTTCTTCATTCATGTTTGTCAATATCCAATTGAAGACACCTAATACATTCACAACTATTCATTTTTTCAAATAGAAATTTTAGAATTCCTTAATAATTCTTTTACCTCTTGTTCCTCTCTCTTTGCAAACAGAGCTTCCATTCATAAAAAGGGAAAAAATAAAATATTTGTAGGAGAACCTTTCAAGGCTTTGCCTCTTTTTGGCGACCTTACCAACCACCAACCCCCAAGGCCCTTCCCCCCCAACCCCACCCCACCACAACCCTAGGTTTTTTTTTTTTTGACATGGGAAAACCTCATCTTAAGTTAAACGTGAAAAAATAGGCATTGCAAATAATAGCTAACCCTAGCTCTACTATCTCTCCACTTTGAAGAAAGGACCACATACTTCTCTCCTTAACCATGTTGAGGCAACATAGTTACATTTGATTTGATCCTCCATCAATAATCACCTTGCAATTGGTGAATTTGATGAGGAGTATCTCTTTCTTCTAATCCCTTTCCATTATACCCAAGCTTACATTAGTTCATCCCAATTTCACTCCACCATCAAGTACATTTAATTACCTAAACATCTGGCCCTTGCAACTATTTCAATAGTAGATTTCTTCTATCTTCCATCACATGCATTTCTTACCTTCTCTAGAGGAGCAATGCATTCTCTTAATGCTTTTTTCTTTTCAATTTGTTTCGTTGGACAATTATAAAAGCTCTCTGCACCTTCTGAACAAAATTAAGCATCAGATGAATCAAGAAGAATTATCACACTACTATTTGTGGTAGGATACCACAAATAAGACACTTCCTTGTCTTTGATGATTTTTTAGCTGTAAAACTTCCCACTTTGCCTTCACATTCCTATGAATAGACTGTAACTTATTTCAGTAGGTTTAAAGCAAGAAATGAGAGCTCACTACAATTGCTTACTCAAATGGAAAACAACTAATCATACATTGAAATTCCAATAAATGGTAGGTTGCAACAAATTTGACACTTTTCCCTCATTCCTTCTTTGCTTGGGAAAAAGAAAAAACAAATGCTGAAGTATAAGACAGAAGTTCCATTTTTCACCCTAAAGAAAAGGGATAAAATGCTGACGTAGAATTCAGAAATGTCATATTTACATGAAAAGTCACTTGAATATAATCCAGCTTATATTGGCAATGATTTAACCAATGAAACTTAGTAAAAAGAGCACATCTTCAATCGTTTGCTTACCATTGGTAAAGTATCGCAACTCCAATATTGAATCTTTCTTCTCTTCGAACATCTCATTCACAGTCTTTTCTAATTCTTCTTCAATGACTTCAACTCCTGCATGCATGCTCAATTAAGTCATTACTGAGACCTAAATATAAAGACAGATAGAGGAGGAGACAGGATAAAAATTGCCAACGGACTATCAAACATAAACATAAGTGAGCAAAATTTGTTTTCTAAGCAAGTGAACAAAATGTACCTAAAATATAAAATAAGATAAAAAGGATTGGTTTCATATTTAAATATGATTAGGAGTAACTCCAGCCATACCAACACCACAGGATTCTTCAAATTCATCTAGCTTAAAGTCTTCTGAGCCACTCTTGCCAAAAAAATGCAAGTGCAGCATCCAATTGAGCTGGGGCTTTGACCTGTAAGCATAAAGGAACTCTTAAGAACACAAGAATCTTCAATGCTTATACCCAGATAACTAAATTTACTTTCTTGATTCGTAGAACTCCAGTATATTACCCTATATATATGCACATCACATCAGCTACCATAATTTCACTGGTTAAGTATAACTTGCATTATATAAGTAACTCCAAGGAGTGTGCTTGGTGGGATATGAAACAAGACCTCATGTAAGTTGTCATAACAATTGGGGATAATGTGTTGAGGTATCCAATTGGGTTACCTTTTCTTTTTCACTATCTAGCTGATGAGACATACTATTAAAACAGAAACATTTTAGGTAGGCTTCTCCTAGGACTAACGAATTCAGTACATAAGGATTGATTTTTGACAACTCACCATGAATTGGTAATACTTACCTCGGATGACGCAATGTACTCTAGCAGTTTAGGTCTATGCACCAAAGCATTTGCAGGATATTTTGTAGCAACCTGTGCCAAAAAGCAGCATCAACTAAAACGAATTACAAAATCTTACTTAAGAAACCATTTATAAATCAAATCAAATTCATAAATAATGGATGATAAAAGCAAATATATCAAAGGAAAAATAAAAAAGAAAATAAAAATGAGCTACTTATAATATGCAAAGAAGGTTACCGTACCGTATAAATAAGATTCCCAACGGTCCTATTACATCCATCAACTACACCAGCCTGAGAACCAACACGACAACAAACATGTAAATTTGCGAATGATGCGATTGAAAGAGACAGAAATGGAAGATAGGTTAGGTTTTTAATAGTTATAGAATACCTCGTGAATGACAGCTGTTAGATTAGCAGTGACCTTGTTGTTAGCAATGGTGTTTTTGGCAGTTCATTAGTCTAAGCCGATCTTCAAGAACAGCTCCAATGGACCATCAACGCGGCTCTCTTCCTTCACCATCTTCGATTGACGACAATGGAGAAGACAGTTACCGGTCAAGGAAGGGAGATAGAGTATGCAGAGACAGGAGGCGGAGAGAAATGAGGGAAAGGATGGTAAGATACTAGAGAAAGCCAAAAGCTCTATCTTAAAACATACTTAATTTTGTGGTCCGTCTTTATTTTGATAGGACTCGTTTTTATGTTGTAAATTTGAATCATTAACGAATCAAATCAAAAGTGAAAAAGATAACCATAATAATCTCATTGATAAAAAAAAAAAAAAAAAAAATGGTATAGAATCTAGAAAAATCTATGCTTAAATATCAAATATCAACGGACCCTATCCATTTTTCTCTCTCACAACACAGCTGATAATTATCAATTAGCGGTCAATCTACCCTAGTACAAAAATAATCTATTACTATATAGTAGATCGTGCATCCATGATATTTATATAAAGAAAAAAAACTCACACTTAAAACTTTTGGAACCTTTACAATCAAATTAAGTATTTTAATTTGAACAATTTATTTTTAGAATTCTTTAAAGATTTTTAATTGGATAAGATTTTTTAAACAATTTTTAGTAAAATCATTAATAGAAAGTGGATAAATAAATAAAGAAGTATCATGAGCAATTTTCGTATAATAGAAAATAAAATATTGAAATTATGAATGAAAGTTATATTTATAGTTATGAGAAAGAGAGAGAGATGAATGGGAAGATGTGTTTGAGAAGTAAGAGAGAGAGAGAGAGAAAACGGATAGTTACAATGATAAAAAAAAAAAAAAGAGTAAAAGGAAAATGAGAAATATAATAAAATCTTATATTAAAATTTGTTTGAATAGTGGTTAGAATCAATTATTTTTTTATTTTTCCTTAAATAATATAGATTATACTAAATGAAAAATCCATTTTTAATTATCTATAATTAACAACTATTAAATATTTTTTTCATTATAGTTAAAAAAAATTCAAACCCATCCTATAATTAATTTCCACCACCACTTAAACAATTTTCCTCAAAACCAGTTTCTTACTACTTAAATCATTTTTCCCACTTACAAATTAAACACATTGCACTTCCATAAAAGGTGCATCCTATGGTTAATGCAACTATATTTTCAACTTTCAACCACATCCATATTTAAATTCACTACATATCTATAATAAATAACACACTCCATTATAGATCCATATTTTCAAAATCCAATGTATTATTTATGTATCACAAATATTATTTGCTATTTGTATAAATAACGGTAAATTGTTCACTCATTATAGATATCATTTGCTACTCGTAGCTTTTGAAAATTATTATTTGCTATTCTTGTATTTTTCTTTCCTTCTTTCTTTTCATACATTTCCTTAGGTTTTTTTTTTTTTAATGTCACTTAATTTAATTCTTTTGCACAAATAGCATAGGTGTACCAATTGCTAATATTATATTAAAGTTAAAGTCCTTTATGAAAATTATCTATTTTATTATATATCTATTATATTAAAGAGAACATCCTTTATTAACTATTCATACCTAACAATCACTAATATTTTTTCATGATAGTTATAAAATATATATATATATATATATATAGACCTATCCCACAACTAATTTTCACTACTACTTAAACCATTTTCCCTACAATCAATTGCTACTATCATTTGAATCATTTTCTACCATATAAATTAAACACACAACACATTCATAAAAGATACATTTCATTATTTATATAGCTATATTTTCAACTTACAAGCATATATAAATTTAAACTCACTATACATCTATAATAAAAAACACATTCTATTATGTATCGATATTTTCAACTTTTGATGCATTGTTTATATATCATAAATATTATTTGTTATTTGTATAAATAATGGTACATTGCTCATTTACCATAGATATTATTTATTATTCGTCGCTTCTAGATATTATTATTTGCTATTCTTTTGCTTTTCTTTTTTCTTCTTTCTTTTCGTAGATAATATTTAAACCAATAAAGGCTATTAACTATCTTTAACTTCTATTAGACTCCATTTAATTAAATCTTACTTCAAAATAATTTTTTTAACTACTCCACTTAATTAAATTAATTAATTAATGCATACAAAACTCAACTGCTTTCCATGATCACTTTTCTCTAATAACTGCTTCATTTATCATCTATATTACTAAAGCATATAGAGTCTTAAGTAATTTTTTTTTTAAATTACATATTTACCCTTTATTTATTATTATTTAACCAAAAACGAAAAAACTAACAATAAAATTAATCATTAACATTATAACTAATTGATCCATTTTTTTTTTTTTATCTTCATTTCTCTACTTACTTCGTATTTTCTCTTTCCTATTTTTCCATATTTTCCTATTAACTATTAACTAATAACTGCACATATCTCTCTCTCTCTCTTTCATGCATCGGGGGCTCGTTTTTTCTTTATAAACCGGCATTTCTGTTACTCTCTCCGCACTCCATTTTTTCTGCATCTCCTTCGTAATTCACATTCCTTGACATAGGTAGAAAAATAGTCCCGTGAACATCCATTATACATATCTCTTCCCTCCTTTGTCTCCCATCCATTTTTTAACCTTATTATTCCATGGATGGGAAATTCCGACTAGGTGATTTTACGACCACGATTGCGATCAACAAGCAAAGGTGTGTGTGTCTATTGGAGAAATGAGTGATAGGGTACTTCCTTTGCGTGCCGATGATGTTTATATTGATGCATTCCTCACCAATTTTTATTAGTAAGAGGTTGTTTTGTTGTTATTCGTTCGTCAATATTGTTTTTATAGATTGAGTTTATGAGCCTGGATATTTGATCGAATAGTCCGGAACTAATCCAGATATTGATGAGAAGCCACGTATTCCTCTTCGCAATGCACTTGAAAAGATGAAGTCGTTTTTGATGGTGTATAAGTTTATTAAGGATTAAGCTAAGTGGACGGTAATACTTAACTTTTCATATGTAATTGGTTTTCTGCCAAGGATTGATATGTTATTTATTCATGCGAGAAGAGGGGAAAAAAAAAAAACATACAGGTATGATTTCCGAATATTTGTTGATTTTTTTAATGCAATTACCATTAAGATGAATTTAATTGAATAAAGTATCATTTTCTTTCCAAAAAAAAAAAAAAAAAAAGATATTGTCAAAATAAGATCATCATCAAGAAATTGGTTTGTTTATTGCCATCGCCATTAAGATGGATTTACTTCGAGAAAGTAACTCTTGTTTATTTCTCCCCTTAAGCTATGCGAAGAGACGAATCTTTATAATATTACATGTATGTATAACATATAATCTACATACATGTGTGTATATATTTTGTATATTACAAATATATTATCTATATACTGCTATATACATACACATATATACAAAAGTAGATAGATTACATATGTATTATATCTATAATATATTAAAAATATAAAATCTTTGTATTGTTATAAATAACTATAAGTATTTATCTATTTCTAACAACAAACATATAATCTATATTACAGATGCAGTGAATATATATTGATAACAAGACTATATCGAAAATATTGTGTCGTAATTTTGTTTCAAGATTTAATTAGTCGTAATTTCGTATCAAGATTTAATTACGAAAGTCTTTTGTAGTGCTTATTTTGTAGTCAGTCTCAAGAAAGTGTTTTTTTTTTTTTTTCCGAAAAACAAAGAATTTATATTCATCTTTTTTTTCCTGCACCAAATAATGGTTCCATTACGTACAAATAAATTACGTACACATCAAGAGCTTCAAATACAGCTTTGGTTGTTTTTATTTTATTTTATTTATTTTTTAAATTTTTAGCCAAGGAAAGCTTCAGCCATTTTGGTGATACGGTTCCTAATGTGTCTTTTAGCTTCTTTTCTTTTCTTTTTTCTTTTTTCTTTTTTTTTTTCTCTCCCAAGCGGAAGGAAATAATTAATGGGGTTTATATTATTATACATTAATGATTGTTAGTTATATGGTTATTTATCCAATTGCATATTAATTAAGATGAAATGGACTCTCCATTCCACCTTCTTAAAGCCGAAATCGCATTTCCCTTTAAATCCAAAATCATCCATTTCAAAGAATGATGATTTCGATTTCTCAAAATGCATTTAAATATTAAAAAGGAAATTGAATATAACATTAAGGATCGGATATATAATAGAAAATGTTTCCAGTTTATTTAGAAGGATAAATTATTTTTAGAGGAAAGTGTTAAGTAATTTTCGGATTAATGGCATATTGTTCCTTAGCAATACAGAAAGTGGGTACTCTTCTTTCGATATATACCTCACGAAGACGTTAAATAGAAAAAATGATATGTTTTGCTTATCATTCTCTCTTCTCTCTTTTTTTTCTTTTTTTTTTTTTGTCTATTAGGTTTGTACAAATTCCCCAATCATCCCCTTTATCCACATACACACACACACATATATATATATATATATATTTTTTGTTTTTTTTTTTGTAACAATTTTACGTGGATGATGCTGCCACGTAGAGACATGAAGGGTTTGTCTTCCCCAAATTAAAAGTTCGAAAAACTTGCAGCACCAACATAACCACTTGGTCTTCTTCAGCAAGTCCATCATTTTGAAGGCTCACATGATGCTTCAACTTTTTCTATGAACTAGATGGAATTTATTAATCAAACAAAATGACGAAAGGGCTTAAATTCTATATTTTCCGGTGGTTACTAAGAAAATTTTCAAATTCAAGATCTTATCATGTTGTTTTATTGTTATTTTTCAAGTATTGCTAGAGATTTAAACTTTCAAATGTTAATGCATGTGGTCTAAATGCTTTTACTAAAACTTATTGTCAATAATTATATGTACAATGATTCAATTTTACATATACCTTTGAAAAGCCGGTCATTTATATATAGTAGTCCTAAACTCATGATCGGATCAAATCTAGCCTGGGCTTACCGAGTTAAGTGCTCAGTTACCCTTGAATCGGGACCAGCTTGGCTTAGGCTAGTTGCGGATCAATTCACTTAACACGACAATTCAGCAGACTGGTTTTCAACTAATGAATTGCTCTCATTTTTTTTATTTTTAATTCAATTTTTTTTTATTTTTAATTTGAAAAAATAACTACTAATAAATCACAAAAATTTAAAATTTTGACTATTTCACTTTATTAATTATTAAGCACTAAAATCAATGATTCGCACCCTATTAATTATTGAGTACAATATTAATAATTTGTGTTTTTAAAAATAGATAATTATTACTTTATATCCACAATTAGTAAATTGAATAAGTAAACATCTTTTTATAGGTAAAATCTCAAAAAAAAAATGTTAATATAATCAATGAGAGACTAAATTTGTGATTGGTAATAATCATTGTACTCTTTTATTACTTTAGAGGAAACTTTAGAAAACAATACAATCTATGTGGAAGTTGGATTAATGTTGTAAAGAGAATGATATTTATCTAATATTTATAATACACTTGCCATTTTATATATGATATAAATATATTATTTATGATTTTTAATGGTATTAAATTATAAATGTACTTGCATTTTTATAAATATACTTGTACCATAACTATCTATCTTTACCAACATTAAAATATATGGGTTTTAATTATTTTTTTTTATAAACTTATATATATTATTCAGTCCTCATATCAACTTCTAAATATAAGTAATAATACATATTCAATTTTATTTTATATTTTAATTAAACTAAATACTTAAATTTAATTTACAAAAATCTTTCTTTTTTTATACTTTTTTTAATTTTCGAGTCAGAACTGAAAAATTGAACCATTGGTTCCTTCGACCAGGACTTGAACTGGCTGGTTCAACAAGTCCAATACATTGAACCACGTCAACCCACCAAACCCGACGAGTTAAACTATAGTTCAAGCTTATGGCCGGGTCGATTCTAATCTAGTTCACAGGTTGACCTGGCCTTTTGAAATACCTTAGTTAGGTTAATAATTTAATTAAGTTATAAAATTTTTTAAGCTCGTGCTTGTTAGAAATCGTTTCTTAGTAAATAATTATTTAATTTCGTAAACTTTAATGCAGTTCGATATTCATTCTACGTGTATCCTATAATATAGAAGTCTAAATCAAAATTCCAATTCTATTTTTCTAAAACTTTTATTTTACATAATCACTAAATAAATTAAATTTTATTTTTCGAATAAGGTATAATATTTTATTAATATTATATATATTACGATGTTTTCATATATGAACTATTTTCTTAAATACTATATATTCTTATTTTAATTAATTCTTTATTTTTTTCAATTATAAACTCACGCTACATTCTAAAAACGTTCTAAAATGATTTATCTTAAAACCTTATTCTAAACCTACTTCATTTTCTCTTTTCTCAACCTAAAATTTTTGTTCCCTTCTGTGGAATCACCCTCTCTCTCCCTCCCCAGACTCTATCTCGGCACTTTTTATTCTCTCTCACACGGTTCTCTCTCTCGGCTCAATTCCTTCCCCTCATCCCCTCATTGTTGCTTTGTCCACACTTCCTGTGCATTTCAATTCCCTACACAAGGAAACCCTATCCCCAGTCCATCTGCATTTTACGTGCTAAAATTTTCCCAAACCCCTGCTCGTCTCTTTACCCCCTCCATTCCCCTCTCTCTCTCCCTCGTAAATTCTTTTCCCATTTCCTTTCCCTGTCGTTTTAAAAAACAAACCGGACCCCACCCCACTCTCTCAATCTCGCCCCCAATTTCCAAGTCCCCTGTCAGCAAAACCCAATTTCCAATTCATTCATTGCGAGAAACAAACTCGTCCGAATTCAACTTGGGTTCCGCAATCTCGGTTGAGTTGATTTGTTTCCATTTCTGCACATTCCAAGTAATTAATACTAGTTGATTATTTGGGTATTTATTTATTTAAAATGTAATTTCCATTTTTTTTTTTTTTATGATAATCATCATTCGATGTCAAATTGTGCTCATGTGATTTCGTCTCGATTTAATTTCGCGAAACATTCTAATTTATTATCAATACCATATACGTTGTGAATTGTTTTTTATTTTATTTTATTTATTATGTTCCGTTATTAGAGTGACAATAAGTATTTGTTAGTATCCAATTTCTATTAATAAATTATTCAATTATCATGTTATATAGTATTATTTTATATAAAAAAATTACCATTAAATATTTTATTGTATATCGAAGTAATGGATATAGATATATATGTTGGGGCCAAATTTATATTTTATGTTGTATTCAAGTTGGATCACTATTTTTTGTTTAATTATAAAGCTATATTAATGCTCGTATTTTATACATAAGTCCTAAGTGTTGATTTGATTTACACCGACACTATTTTATTATTAGTATGCCTTATTATAAATATTGATAATATTATGATTTAAGTATTTTTCTCACGATAGTATTATAATTGTATTATTATTATTACGTTCTTCTTTACAAAAGTTTACGAATCATAATATTATCCGATTAAGTACGTATTATTTTATTACCATATCGATTTGTTAATCTATATATTTTGATACCCTAATCATGTATCCACTTTATATTTTCTTATATATATATATATACATATAAAACATACTTTACGATTTATAATAAATAAGTAATCTTATATAGTTATACCAACTTTTTGTTTAATCATATTACGTTCTATTTCTATTCTCAACTTATTATTTGATTTGACTATTTTCTTTCGAGACCTTGATTAGATAAATTATAGGTTCGTATATAACTTCTAGGAAGAACTTAGTCATCGGGTGCTTAAAGGTTAACATGATTACTTGTTTTTCATTTAAATTTATGGTGGTAGTCGATTTTTCTTATTGACGTCTAATCTTTTGTTTCGAGTTATGAGATTAGAGTTGTGTTTTCAGTTGTAAAGTAATTCCAAGTAAGTGGTGTTTGTTAAGACTTATAATGTAATTAGACTAATCTATATTCGGCCTAAATCAATAGTTTGCTAATTTTGCTTGATTTGTTCATTCTAAGGACTCGCAGTAGCAATTCATTAGAGTAGCAATCACTAATCATGTGCGAAGTTTCCTAGTAGACTTTTACATGGGATGATGCAACTAGAATATTAGGTTTTTGGATTCTGGACTCTAGGTGTAAAGAACTTAAAGGAAAACTTATATTATATTCACATATATGTATAGACAAAGATCAACATATAATAAGGTCATGAGTACCCATGGATTGTATGTTGACTTAAATTAAAGATAATTAAACTATTGTTTTCTTATATATTGTTACAATTGTATTATACACATGTATATGTCTTAGGCTTAGTATCCATATGTGTTATTGCACCTGTATGGAAATCATTAACATTAGGTTAGGAAGAAGAGACGGTTAGTTATGTATGTTATAAAAGATTAAGATCTAGTTATTTAGTATGTTTTGAGCTAAAATGATTCATCTCACTCAAATTGTTGTATTCGAAGATTTGTTATTTTGTATTAAATAAGCGGTTATTACTAGTGATCTTGGATAATGTAGTTAGTTTTAAAATTTTAACGTGTTCTTAATTAGTAAAGATAAAGCAAGTTGTGACACTCTTCAGTTCTAAAGCGTTATAGTCTTTCTCAGGTCTAAGTATTCTATGCTAATCTACTTAAAATTAAGGTTTTTCCATTGATGGTGATTACAACCATTTAATTATTAGTAGTTTTATTTCATAGATTAGCCATTTTGTTTATGCTTTGCGAAACAATTATAGTTTATTTAATTGTTTATTATTTACATTTATTACTTTGTATCCAATTTTTTTACACAATATTTAGTCCAACCTTCCAATATTAGATAAGCTTTTAGGTTTTTTTTTTTAACATTTTTATATATTACAAATTCATATTGTTTATCAACTATTTATGATTTGCTATTTCCATTTGGTATGCTCCATAAAAAAGGTAGATCAATGTGTGTTCTTAGGAGAACTTACCTGTTGGCATGAAAATTTCCCAGTTTAAGTGGTTATTTCTATCTTATTTGTGTATGACTCTATTCTGTTTACTGTGCTATCTTTTTGCTTAAATTTCATCCTTTTACCATCAATAAGGAAATAAACATTGATATTTTCTTGCGTGAATCAATCGTGCAATTGCATGCTTTAGAAAAAACGGTGCCATTTTCAAGGGAAAATGTGGCCAATAATGTCAACCAATAGGATGTTTACTTCCTTTTGAGATTGCTTTTTAGGAAATTTTGTCACTCAAAATCAAGACCTGCACTCATATCCATTTTCACCAAGCAACGATTTTGTCGAATTATTACATCTTTCTTTTATTCCATATTGGTTATAAATTTTTTATTTTGATTTTTCACATTTCATTTTCTTTGTTCAATTTCTAACATAAAAAAGGTTCACGTTTACGTTGATGTACAGGGAGCTTAATCATTTGATGACTAGATGTGGTTTTTTTTTTTTTTTCAACTAAAATGTTTTAAGCTACTATGTATGAAATTCCTCATTTTATATTTTGTTCCCCTTTCTCTATAGGCACATGGCGACTTATTTAATAAAGAAAAATATTGTGCTTATCATATTTTTTATTTTAATAAATATATTTATAATTATTGCTGTAGTTGCACATTTTTTCTATTTAACATTTTTAAGAATGTCTACATATATGTTTTTTCCCTTCCTAATTCATTGGTCATGTGCATGGTTTGATTCACTAATTATTCAATGTTTTAAATTTTATCATATTATTATATTTTATTTTTATACATACATTTTATTTTTATACATACATTGTGGGTGCACGCACGGTTGCCAGTTTAATATAATTTGAAGATAAAAAATACATTTTTAAAATCTAACAACTGATTCTATTTGAGAGCATGCTCAATAAATAAAAGAGTAATTCTTTACTATAGTGGATGGATAGAAATTGGGAGTGGGAAGAGTAGGTTATAGGCATATGATATATAGATAGATAGTTATGTTTGTAATTGCATATATTGGTCTAATACATATGATAACTGCAAGTTACTAAAATAAGTCGAAGGTGCTTTAGTATTTTGATTAATATTATATTTTCCAAATGTATATAAGACACCGAATAACAATTGTAGGGTTTTAATATATGACTATGAAAGAATGATATTTGAAACTTTAGCAATTATTTACAATCTAATTAGGTTATCAAATAAAAAATAACAGAAAACAATTGAAAGATCGAAGATAATGGAAAATGGACTGATCAAAGATAAAACCTAACATTGTCCTAAAGCATTTGAATTTTACAACGAGAGGTGTGTAAAAACATGATTTTTTTTTAAGTACCTTCTAGATATGAGTAAAGATGAGAGTAATAAGATAGGAAGAGAGTTACCAATTTTAATTAGGGAGAGAAAGAGAGAGATCTACGATACTTGGATTAAGTCGTAATAGCAAGCCATCTTTTTCTGTTTTGTTCTAGAAGGGAATAAGAAATGAATTATGAAGAAAATATTTTTTTCCCTTCATTTTCCCACTTTTCACGATAGAATTATGAAAGTTGAGAAAATTCCAAAATGAGAAGAAAATTTCATGTTTCTTGACTTAACCTATCTCATATATTTCATTAGCAATCCTATGCATCGCATTTGGTGTGCTTAAATAAAAGCAAAATAATACAATGGCTCTTAAGAGATAATCCTGTCATTAGCATATGATAATTGCTAATAAGTTATTTTGGGTCTAGGTTCATAAGGCATAATTCGAGATCCCAAGACCTAATCCAAGTGCCTCAACCTACTTGAGTCCCCTCAAAAACCTTCTTAAAATGAGGGACCCAACCTCATCTCGCAATCTCAAGGCTAACGCTCAACCTATTCGGGAGCCTTAGGGCATACCACCATGCCATGATCATTCGTAACCCAACATAAGCTAATTGGTCCATCTTGAGTACCTTAGGGTCATTGGAGAGGTTGAGGTAATTTCTTTCCTTTCGGGTAGACATCGGGCTTTTAGCACACAACTCGGTGCTTGCAATGCTCCCACCTCATGCTCTCCCTTTCTCTTTCTCTCTCTCTTAATTTGTTGCCTTTTAGCATTCATGGTAATGTAAGCATGCCCTACAGCTTTGAACATGTCAACATTCCAAGTTTCAAATGTAGCTACCAGCATATTCATAGCTAATCAAGTGATAAAGCTGTTTTATCTCCTCTACCACACATGTCCCTTACACATGCCATATATGACCAAACCTCAAGATAACACATGTCCTTAGTATGTAAGCTTCTTGACTTGTAAATAGAACAAGAAGCTAAAGGTACTGGATCTCTTTTCTCTCTTCACTCACTTAACTTTAGAACACTCCAAGTGTCAAGACTCGAAGGTGGCTTAGTCATGGCAAACACTATATATCGCATAAAAGACCACATATTGATTTCCCTTTCAGTCATAGATCCTTTATACGATATGCAAGGCTACTACAACCACTAGCTTCTCAAGAGTGAGATAAAAATGATATCATAACATACATATATTTACATAACAGTTAGATCCAAATAATTACACTAAACAAAAGATATAGTACTCTAGGTTAAAAGTAAAGTAGTTACACAAGATCATAACGAAGCTACACATAAAGTCTATATATATTCTCTCGACGCTCAAATTGACTCACTCTTACCCAAAATTTTGTACCAACCTCTGGCATCTGGTAACTAATTTCTATAAAAAGATAGTCCTATAACAAAAGTCTATAAAGGTATAAGCTAAACAGCTCAATGAGTTAATACCTTAACTATACTAACAAACAAGTTATACATATATTTGAACAAGTAAAATGCCAATCAGATACATACAATTAATTAGGTATGTACACAATTCAAATTTAACATCCTCCGAAATTAGGGTTAGAGTATACAGGGCACCAGTCAGATTCGGATATTATACCTAAACTTATGTTACTACAAAGCTTCACGTTTCGTATTAAGATAAATCAATCCATTTGTTTTGATTTAAAAAAAAACAAGTTCTAGGTATAATTGTGAGAAGACCCTCGCAGTCTACACTTACCCTAAATTAGAGGCCTCTAAACTCAACCCTTAACCAAGCAGTTAATGTCTCCAACACCTATTATTCCTGTGGGCTAGAGCAAGGTTATATTGTTTGTGTGCATTGTACTAAATTGTTCTATTCATAAAATTAACAACCCTTGTATAGCCTCTCCTTACCTCTGTGTGATATGATGGCCAGAACTAATTTATGCAATAGATGTTTCAATTTACTTAGCAAGTCAAATATAATTAAGTTCGATTATTATATGACCAGACACTATCATAAATAGTACAACTCCAATCCATTCTAACATGCAACAAACAATTTGTTATCAGGATTTAAAGTAATTTCATAGTTTAACAAGTAATAACATCCAAATGTATTTCCTGACCCCACACATCATCCAATCAACAGTATACTTTAAATTCACTAACTACAATCACATACAAGTATGGAATTAGAAGTGTGCAAACGGGTTAAATGGACCAACCTGGCCTGACCTATTCTAGTCCGTGGGTTAAACGGGTTTGGTTCATTTGGTCTACTTTTAAATAAGAGGAAAAACTTTAGTTCTAACTTGTTTAAAAAGTGGGTTAAATAAGTCAGCTCGCAGGCCAAAGATATAAATATATTAAACAAGCTAACATTAACTAGCCCACTTTGGCTTGCAAGTTAAGTAAGTCGAGCTCATTTGACCTGTTTTTAAACGGGCAAAAAAACCTTAGCTTAAACTTGTTTAAAAAGTGGGTTAAACGAGCTAGCCCGCGGGTTAAACGGGTCGACTCACAGGCTAAAACCTATTTACACACTTCTATATGGAATCATAGAGATTACTTACTCAACTACAACGTCTCTCATATATTATAATAATCCTCAAGAAGATCCGAACTTGCATTAGAACCACTTGATTATTATAAAATGGAAACGGTAATGAGCAACTAGATACACTAGTTATCCTAGGTAATTGCTTACCTAAATCTACTTAGGTTTTCTATCAATTTTCCCTCAATTGAACTATTTACTAATCATATATAACTTTTTTGTTTTATTTTCAATATTTATGAGCTTATAGTCGATTTTCATCATTTTCAAATATAGGTTCACATGGCGGGTCTATTTTGGATGTTGAGACCTGCATTTTTTTATGTAGGTTTAAATTATTATAAATTTAGTTATTTTGACTTAAATATTCTTATTTATTCCTTTTATATCTCATTTTGTTAATTTATGTTCTAATTAATTTCTAAATTGTAATATTCTTAAATTTTTGAACTTTTAGTATTATGTATTATTATTATTAATATAATTTACAGTTTAATTAGATTATTTGAGTAAGTTGTCGACATGCCATAGGTTTATTAGTCCACATAGAAATTTATTAGATTTTCTTAATTTCTATATTTCCTAAATTTTATCTTATTATCATATGTACTTACATAATATTAGAATAAGTTGATAAATGCTTTATGGGTTTAAGCTTTATCTTTATGGGTTTCTACCCATACATTCATGTATACATGTATGTGATTACTTTATTATATTATATTAAGTACTTGTATTATAACATACATATGTATTCATTTTATACTTATATGTCTAAGTATCTTATGTGTATGTCCATATATATATATATATATATATATTTAGTATATTAGTATATGCACTTATACATATACTTGTATGTATAATACTATTATACGTATATCCATACGCGTATCTATGTACTATTATATATGTATATTTATATGTACTTTTGTATTTTCAAAGTATAATTTTATGGAATTTTCATATGATTCGTGTCTATACACTATCATGGTTCGGTTGGCATACTTTTATGTATATATACTTAATATTCATATTACAATCAGTTATGTACCTAAGTAATACATATATATAGGGATGTGTGTGTACATGTATATGTGTATTTATACTATATATTCTACTAAGATTTATACAGACATACTCCATATATGTTCATATGCTATATGTAAATATGTACTTCTACACTTACATATATATGTATAGGTGTTCCTATATATCCTAATATATGTACATAATACATAAGTTTTGGAAAGAAACAAGATTATGCATATAACTCCATTATATATACACAAAACTTTTAGAATCATCATCTAAAACATGAGCTCAATATTTACTAATATACTAAGCATATTAGCTCACAAAATTAGATGAAAAGACAGCATAAACATACTTTATATAAAATACTAATACTAGCATAATAAATATACCTCGATTACTTTCTAAGAAAGGATGAGGGGTTATGATTTTAAGAATAATAATTGGTAAGCTAATTTATAAGGGAAAAGGCTATAAGAAGCTAGAAAGGGGAAAAGAGAGAGGGAGGGTTTATGATTTGGAATGGGGGTAAATGTAGGATTTTTATTGTGTTTTAAATGTGTTAATAAGAAGAAATCGAGCAGAGTTTAGAAGGGCTACAAGTGGACGGCGAGGGAGAAGAGAAAAAGGGAAAAAAAGAAAAGAATTCAAAAGAAAATGGAAGAAGATTTTGGTTGAAAGTGATGTGTTGACTTGATCAATACTTTGACTTAGTCAAATGTTGACTTGGCTAACTCTCATAATATTACATGCATTTATTATATATATTTTTAGAAATAAAAGTAATTAGAGGAAAAGTTAAAGAAAGAGGGAAAATAAGAAATTAAATGAAATAATTAGTAAATCAATTATTAGAACTTTCCTTAAACATTTATAATCCTATAAATAATATTTAGCAACATAATTAATATAAAAATAATGAAAATTATAATACTAACAATTGCTATATATTGTCTAAATAGCAACTAAACACTTAAACCTACATAATACTAGCTCATTTATATAATTATAACATTAATATTACTTATAAAATAATATTATAATTTCTTATAAATTAATTCAATACATGCACATTCATAAGCATTTAAGAATTATCTTTAATTATTGGTTAATAATTCTACGCGATTTAGTATATCGTTACATATTTATACTTAATTAAGATTTTATCGTAATTATATTGAATTAGTACATTTATAAGCTTAAAATTATGGTTTTAAAGTTTTTATCACTTTCAGATATAATCTCTTGTGTTTACATACATTTAGGGTGTAAGGTTTTTTATATACAATTAGATCTTCGATTGTTAGATTAGGGTTTTTATCTTATTTGGTCTTGTTGATTCTTAGGGTTATTTAGCACACTTAAGTATTTAGATCAGAAATTTAGGATTTAGATCAGAAATTTTAAGGGTTTATACTAAGCACTCCCTAAACACTTTCGGAAACTCTCTTAAACACAAAATCACTCTTTTATTCCCTTTCAATCTCTCTTTACTAACTTAAGCATTGAAGAGTCCTATCAATATAGCCAAAGGGGGCTTTTTACAAGTCACTTGTCGAGTAAGGAAGACAAACCTCTTAAAGCAATCCTTAATCAACCTTTACACAATTGCCATTTAGTGCTCATTATTTTTGATAAATCCACCTAAGACATGGCAAGAAGTAAGAAAACACATCCCCTAGCATCTCAACAAAGCTAACGAAGGTAAGTTACCACCACTATTATGTACATCTACTTTATTGGCTCCAGCCAACCCAACTTATGAGCTGGAGCAACTTAAGGTGATGTTTCACCAGATGATCAAAGAAAGTTGCTAAATTTAAGAATCCAATGTTGCTCTTAATAAGGAAGTATCTGCCTTGAAAAAGGTACAAGAGAAACGTTGCTAGGAAGACAAGTGGAGCACAAGCTCCACTTTAGCACCCATTTGAACTCTGTATATCCACACGAGCATATTTAACTTGATCACTATCCTCCCGAAGACCTTTGTAATCAATTGAACAACAACGGCAACAAGATGCACATGCCAGGTGAGCAATCTAGCATGAGTAGAATTCCTAAGGAGCTCTCTTTAGGAAGTCCCCAAAAGCTACTCAAGTACATGAATGTTCAAGAGTTAGATAAAGATATTTGTCATGATTCTAGCACGTACGACCAAAAGAAAGTCAAGTCTTCGACTTGTGTTTCGCGACCAGCCGCTATACAGAGCTCTTTTGTGCCTATCATACTCGAAGAGATGCTCCTCCAGGTATCAAGCTCTTACTTGAGTAACTAGGATGGTTTAGGTAACCCCGATGACCATTTCGCACATTTTTGCATAATGATAAGCCTTTACAACGTCTTAGATGCCATCATGTACAAAGCATTCCCTATTAGCACGTTGATGAAGGCTATACTCCTTTGGTTCAATACCTTACCAGATAGCTCGATTAGTTACTTTGACAAATTGGCAACAAAGTTCCAATAGCACTTTCTTAGCTTTAAGGTGCTATGTAGGGACTCCTTTACACTTTACAACATTAGGCAACGGCCCAATGAGACACTTTAGGCTTATTTGGAGGGCTTAAGCCAAGCTAAGCTCTAAGTTCTCAAGTTGGATACAAGGGTGGCACTTTAGGCCTTTGTTACTGGAGTCAACCACAATGGCAAGCTATTTGAGGCCATTTCCCTCGACTACCCTAAGTGGAGCAATGAATTCATGCAAGTAATGGAGAAGTATGTGGCCTAAGAAGATGCTATAATGGCAAGGCTTAATATCGACCATGATAGATGTAGTTTGGTTAAGAGCTACCTCAACCTAAGAGACATCATGCCATTCTCTTCCTTTAAGGAATGCTAAAAGTGGCAAAAGTATAAGTTTGTAGACTACGTGATCCACACATACTTGAATCACCCTCTTGGTGAGGTGCTTTACAAAGTCAGGAGGTAGCTACCTTAAGCTCCTTAGGGTCGAGAAACTTAAGAAGTCGTAAGATTTAGGCAAGTTCTGCAACTACTACAACTTATGTAGACACAACACTAATGAGTGTTGCCACTTAAAGAGCGCAATTGAAGGCTCTATACACAAAGGCCGTATTGACTATCTTATAGTTGACGAGAGGAACCAAATCCAAAGACCCACTCTAATTGAGTTGCTATAACAACAACAGCAACAGTAACAACAAGAAGACCTCCTTGATGACCAGGAACTAATAAATGTGCAAAATTGCATATTTATCGCCACTTAGAGCACATATTCATTCATGTAATATGCACTCTTATGGTGAATTTTGCTTAAAAATTAATAAATATATGTTTTTGATCAAATGTATATATATTAAGAAAAAGGATCAATAATTTAGGCGTTAAAGGGTTAAAGCATTAATGGCACATTTTTAGCTTAAATGTTTACTGTAATGTTAAGTTTCTTTACGTGTCATATTTAGTAGATACTCATGTTCTAACCTTATAGATTGAGTACACTAATATGCTAGGACATCATCAATTCATTTGCTTTTTATGGTTGTTTGGAGTTAAACTTTGATGTCTTATTGAGGGCTTTAGGGTGTTATCATTGCCTTCCAAAATCATGTTATTACAATCACAAGGGATTCTTGGGTGCATACAATTTTACTGTCGATCAACCACTATAGGAAACTTTCTTGTGTATAGAATACAAAGAGCATGTTTTTTGTATTGTATTTGGTTTTGGAATGCTTTTGAGTGGATAGTGAATATTCATTTGCAAATAGACATGTCTTGATTGATCGTGGCTTAGAATAATTCAGGTAGCTTAAGAACATATTAACTACATGACTTTGATTTTTGTTTCTTAGAAATGACTTGGAGTGATTAATCCTATTTTCTCAATTGCTATCTCTCATAGATGCTACATGAATGTAGTTATATGAGTATTGTAGCTCACTTGCAAATTCCAATTAATAGAAGGGGCAGCACTTATATGAATTGGACAAGCATCTCGAAGAAAGACTAAGCACCCATATGGCACAACTCTACATGTTTTGAACTTGCAGTAGCTAACTAAGCTGCTAAGCATTAAGTTAAGTAGCCATATTATTACGCCTCGAAGTCGTAGAGTCATAACAGTCCCACTATATAAACCAACCTATGACAATAACTAACCTCACAGTGCTTATCATAGATATGATATACACAAGGTGTCAACGACTCCTCACTTTGAAGTAAATAGTTCAATTAAGAATTTAGCTAAAAATTATAATAACGATTAAAACCTTAAGTCAATATATATAGTTACATGTACATTACCGTAAAATTCCTAGAAGATTCTACATCATAACATAATAGTTGGCTAATTTACATATCATATATAAGTTCTTCATCCTAAATATACTAGTAGAACCTTAAATAAAACTTAATCATAGATTAGTTGATTCTCACTTCCTAGAGCTTTAAAAGAGAATTAACCTCTAGATAGTTGTAACATGGCAAAATAATTAGAAGTCAGGACTTGCAAAAGAATCTATGTGGGTATGAGTAACTACAGCTTAGTAAGTTGAATTGGAGGCTCATGAATGTATACAAGCATAAACAATATTATCAAGAAAATTATTTTTATGTAATGCAATAAGCAAGTATCATCACACAACGTAGTTCGGTTTGTTGCAAAATTAGAGTAATTTCACTCGCTCTAATCCAGGTTGAAAAGTTTTCATGTTATGAAGTAGCTCATAACCAAACCCATGTTTATGTAATAGAGACACTACTCCTTCTAAGACTATCTTTCGAACCAATGCCCTTATTTTCACTAGGACCTCTTCTCCTGTCATTTAGTTCAATTAAGGATGAAAAAAAAACCAATTTACTATCCAACATTATTTTTTTCGAAGATATCGGTGTTTGGTTGGAGAATTCTAATGATCTACTAAAGGGTTGTAATGCAAGTCTTTTTAGAATATTTAGGTCGATTAGGATTAAGTCTGGTTTGGGGTGATTAGACAATTTCACACCATTGTAATCACAATAGGCATCATACATAACACAATTCTAGTACAAAATCAGATACATAAGCATATGCATAAGACTGCTTACAATCACAATTATACACAAACTTAAATCTTCGAGTACTCTAAAATAGTATTCTAAAATACAATAAAGTATTAAACCCAACTTACCTGAAATTCTCAATCACTCAATCAATCAGTTGCAGGTTGGATCATCTTCGTGTATCTTATAATATAAATACACTTTTTAGTATTTATATTTTAATGATATATATTCTAGGTTTTGATTTAACTCACTTCTCTTTATATACCTGTTATTTACTAACAATTTGTTTTATGTTAGTTCAGGGTTTGATTTTTGGTTTTCGAATCTGATTTTGGTTTAAGCTCTAAATTGGTTCCAACTACGAATAGATCCTAAAATTACGTCTCGAACCCTAATGTGAAATTAATTACATCAAGCTCAAGTATTCTAATATTATATTAGGTCTTAATTTAATATTCTAACCCATTCGGTATACTTTAATCCTAAATAATGTACTAAGTTTACTCTTAATGTGAAAAAAATTTTACATTTCTCGTATAATAACCTAAAATTAATTTTTGTACTAGATTTAATATGTACTGATATTATTATTATATTATCTAATTTAACCTATTATTTTACATTTATTAAAATTCTAATTTCACATATTACTAAATTACTCACATTTACTACATAATTCCCATATTAATTGCAATTAATACTCTAAATACTAGAGTTATGTTACCTCATCAGAGATTAACATTCTTAAACATCTAATTACTTTCTAAATTAGTAATTAGTCATTTAATTACATAATTAGTCCAAAAATTACTCATTTTCTCATCATTTTAGGGCTAAAAAATTACTTAAAATTTTTGAAAATTAATTTTAGAAAAAAAGCTTCATAGCACTATTTTATATTATCCTAGTAGTCTATAGAAAAATTTCGAGCTTTAAACTATACTCTTAAGCTTATTTATTTCTAATTCTAAATATGCTTGATTTTGTTCAATTTATTAAGTACCCTATATTTACAAACATGATTAAACTTAATCACTATTTTTCCTAAATCTACATACAATAAAATATTAGAATAACAAATTTCATAATTTTCTAAGCAAAATTAATAATTTTACTAAATTTTGGAAAATCGGTTGAAAAACTATACTCACTTGACTCTTGAGCTTTCGACCACCAGTAATGGCCTAGGGGTGGTTGACCAGTCCGAACACTCGGTTTAGAGTGGGGTGGTGGTGGTGGTTGCGGTTTCAGTTCCAGGTGGTGGTGATCCGTGAGTTTGGCTTAATTGCCCTAATTGCATAGTTTTGTGTAAATTTTTGAAAACCTAATTTTACCTCTTAATTTTCGGTTCTCTCATTGTTTTTTCAACTCTCAATAGACTAAATGAGCTCTTGAAATTTTCTTGCTATTTATAGATTTATAAAGAAAATTTAGTGCATTAATTAGACAAGATTATGGCTTATCTTTTTCCATTTTTGGATTTCAAGTATTTGATTTTGATTGGCTAAAAAGTTGTTTTCTTTCCCTAACTGTCACGACTTGATCTAAATCATTCTCTATCTCTCTAATTTTTCTTTGATTTTTTTATAATTTTCTTTAATTATTTAGGAATTTTCTACCAAATTTTAAATAATTTAGATAATTTCTTGTATTTTTACCTATATGTAAATACATATGGAGTATAAGTAAATACTTCTAAATATTATTTAGGTCATTTTATAATTTTTAGCATATATATAATTTATTTCTAGTGATTTATTAATTATCGGAATACATTTTACGTATTTCCGATAAATAACGAATAATATACTTAAAATTTTAGAATTTTAAATTCTCTTATTTTATTACTTATTTTCTCAAATTCAGAATTATTTTTATTAATATCTTTTGTTATAATTTATAATTTAAACTTGATCGGATCATTTAGCCGATCATCCTTATTAAGTCTGATCCTATAGTTATAAAGCTTACATTTAGAGCTTAAACATATCACTTCCTCAATGGACATACTAATTGACAGCAGGCTACCAACGTGTAACTGAGTAGTCCCTCCACACGTTGAGCTCCTTATCATGAAGGATAGAACGGCTAAAGGCCCCTTTGACCAAGCCGAGAGTAAACCAGCTGGACTGAACTTTAAGCAACTAAGCACCAGCCATGACACTTGCAAATCTGAGCAGCTAACAAGATCCGAACCAAATTCCAAGCTGTTGATTTGTACAAGCAATAGCCACTTTGAACTAAACTTAAGGAATTCAATAGCTAGATAATTGAAGAGCAGCTGCTGAGTTAACAATTTAAAAGCTGGCCATAGCTTTAAATTTGGACAAGTGCAGGCCAGATCTAGTAAACTAGAGAGTTAGATGCAGCAAATGTGATTGGACACATTAAAGAAAAGAGCAGCAACCTTCAACAAGAGGTCTTCATGGATCCAAACTAAGAATTAGTAAAGAAAAGCCAATTGTTGCTAAATTCAGTGGCCAAATAGCTTTTTCATGCATTCATGCCTAGCTACTTCACATAACAGCGGCCTATGTTCATGTTGCATTACCCATAAGAATATAGCAGCTGCACGTGGAGAGTTGGAGCATGATTTCAAGAAGCAAACATATATAGTAGTGATCTTCAAGCGTAATAAATGATCTTAGCAATAGGCTGAGGTCTTCATTGAGAGCAACCTGCAATTAAGCTCACTCCATGCTAACTAACAAGAAAGCTGAAATTGTTGAACTAGCCGCAGCCCCTTTAAGAAAGTTTAGATTCACCAAGTCAAGAGCAGCATATACATTTTTCCTTATTCCCATCATGTGATCAAGCAACAATGGAGACACTAGGAGTACGCTAGAATTAACTACACAACTAAGTCGATGCTCCATGAAGGACACAACCAAGTTTAGAGCTCCAGCATACATGAGTTGTGAGCTTCTCCTGATGGTTGAGCAGCAGCCCCTAGCAGATTGAAATTGTAACACCCCAAGCCAAAAGCAATAAATAACCAAGTCAACAAATACTAATGAGCTCATTTCAACTATTTGACCTAAAAGTTTTAAGTTTGTATTGATAAAATATTCACAATCATGACCTTATAAACTAGTATTATAATATTCTACAATTCATATGAGACACTTAACTATAAGATCTCATAAAAATCCAAGCTCCAACTCGATTGATCCAAGCGACTGACCAAAGCATGCTCAAAATAGAAGCTCCTGCGGTCCAAAGTTTTCTGCAATTGCAAACTTAAGCCAAATTGAATAGCAGCCAAAGCATTACCATGAGCTGGAAATATCAGCAGCACAAAGTAGTCTTAGCGGGCTTGCAGCAGGGACTTCACATCAAGCCAACTGAGCAGCAACTCCATTCACGAGCAGTAGCTGCAACACGAATTGAACCCAAGCTACAGTCATCCGAGTTTCTCCTTCAATGCTCCACCAACAACACGAGCAGCAGCTTCTTAACTCCAACAGTAGCAGCAGCAACCACCGAACCGAGCAAGAAACAGCATCTAAGACACTCCACGTGACAGCTGCAATGAACTGCAGCAGAGCACCAACAAGCCGAGACCAACAGCAGCCATTTTAACGAAAGTTGCAGCAGCACCTTGCGTCGAGCAACTCTTAGCTGAACCAACAACCAACACATGCCGAGCACTCCACAGCATACTCGATCAGCCCTTGTCTAAGCAATACCAAACCCGGACAGCAGTTGCGACACGTCAATAAGCCAAGAACACAGCAGACCCGATCATTCTCCTGCAGCAACTCCACGCAACCAACAAGTCAACAGCAGACAACGGCATTCAACAGCAGCAGCTTCTTAATTCCAAACCGAGCAGCTGATAGAACCAAACACGTTGTAGCAGGCCGTAGACTTTGAATTCGAGTTTCCAATGTGCCAAACCATGTTGAGAGCAACCCCAATGCCAAGTTGCTTTCCTTAGCAAAACAGAGCAGGCCAAGAAAATTTAGCAACAGGCCTTGAGCTTCAATACGTGGCAGCAACAGAACATTTAAAAAAGAAAAAATTCAGTAACTAGCCGAACAAAGCTAGACAAAGCTTCAAAGTACACCAGTAGCTCCTGTCCAATTGCTATAAGAAGTTGACGAGTGCCTTGCCATTTCTATTTGGAGAACAAACGTGGGCTGAGAAATTTATAGCAGGTGCATGTGTATAGTTTTGGCAACTAATAACTGTTATTTTCGGAAAAACGGCAGCCCAGCGCTTAGAACATTCTACTAATTTCTGTATTGCATTAAGAGGCCCATTGATGAATTATTAATGGCCCATCTTGCTTCCATTAGACTTGCAAGCCCACACGTGAGCAATAGGACACGGGATAACAATTAAAAAAAAAATTAAGAGATAGCATCTTAGTCGAGGGGGAGGAGAATAGTCGGTAGTTAGTATAACCGGTAGAGGGACAGTGGTTTGAGAAATAAAAGTAGAGAATAGAGTAGAACATTACGAACAGAATTTGACTTTTATTTTTGGTTATGTTTATTTTTAGTTTAGGGCACTATAGCCCTTTGCTATAGCTATACCAAAAAGATTATTTTGAATTCCAAATATATTGAGATATGTTAATTTTATTTTCTAAATTGGATTTAAAAATACCGATTAAGTTATTCTCTCTTTCTTGTTATTTCAATTGCATTATGTCTTGATTCTCTTGGGCACACATTGAGATTGTATTTATTACATGTTGAGTTTTTCAATGATGAATTTGATGAGCTAATGTAGTTTTATGAATTATTACGATATTGATTATGAGTATTTGGATATTTAACTATTATATTTATCATTTAATTAATTAGTGCTTAGCCAACACTTTTTAGTTAGATAGAGTTAAAAGACACTCGAGAGGATTCTGATAATTTGTAGTGAATATATCTTGAATTTTTTAGTAAGCTCGTCATAGGAATATATAAATTTTAATTAAATTTAAGAACTTACACTCTTAATATGGTTAGAAAAATTGTTTGGATTATAGAGACATGTTTGGTCAATATTTCTAACTAGAATAGTAATCCTGGTGTGAATAAGTTACTATGTACCCAATGATTATAGATAAATCATATTAAGGAGATGATTTATGTTATAATTAGAACTTCATAACTTTAGGAGATAGGCAAGTTCTTATAAGTTTAGTTAAATTTCATTCAGTTAATTTTGATTATTACATTAAGGCATCGTATTGATTTACATGAGAATAAATTTACAAATCTCAAATTGATTTTTACATCTCTTAAACCTAAAACCCTCGAAGTATAGTTTGAACATTTTGTTTGGTGTTCATTTGTTTGTTGGTTTTTACTCTATTTTTATTCAAATTTTGATAGCTTAAATTAGGAATTGACTCAAGTAGTCTAGTTTTGTACTTAACTCCTTGTGGAATATGATCTTAACTTACTATCTATACTAGTTGCATGATCTGATTCACATGTCAATTTTCACTTACTTTAATTTGAGTTAGTCGTTGTGTAATTTTCAAGTGTAAGTTAAAGTTTGTAAGTCAGCAACGTTGGTATTAGAGGGGCTAAGTCAACACATTCATCAGAGACCTTATGGTAGGAGGAGTAACCTCCTCATCTATAATCAAGCATGAAGTTCTTATCCAAGGCAAGAAGGTAAAGAGCGTCACCATGATCACCTTCTCTACCAAGGATAAGGAGGGCACCAAGTACTTACAAAGCAATTCCTTAGTGATTAATGTAGAGATTAGGTACTTTGATGTCTAATGTGTTCCTATTTGCATATATTATATATATTGATTTTTTATTGAAATTTGAGTTTATTTTTAAACAACAAAATTTAATTGAGTAAAATTTTATTTTTTAGGTTTTGAAATGATCTAGGTGAGAAAACAAGAAGATAAAAATAAGTTTTACTTAATTCGAAGTTAAAATGAGTAAGTTATGAATGTTTGAAGATCGATACAATTGAACAATATTACTGTGTCATTTCTAGACAAATTTAAAGCTTATTTTCAAGTATCATAGTCTAGTATATGACCAATGACATGACCATGTCCTCTATTATGTCATTCCCAGTTTTGAAAAAAAAAAAAAAAAGAGAAAAAGGAAAGTAAATGTGAATCATAGTCAATGATACGACTAGGTCATATGATCGTATCTTTTCCAACTGACTTATTTTTTTTTATCACTTCCTATATAAAGCTTCATTAGGGTTTTTTTTTTTTTATAGAACTTTTAGGCATGACTTTTTGAGAATTTTTCAAGCCAAAAACATTCAAGATAGCAAGGAAAAGAGAATACTTTGAGATTCAACTTTTTGTGGATTTCATGACTCTTACTTCTAATTCTTTCTATACTTTGATTTTAGATTGTTATTTTACAATATATAGAGAGTAGATCTAGATCTAGATCTTTGGTACGTAGATCTTATGGAACCTAAATTGACTTATGTTAATTCTTTAATTAATGTAATTCTTTAGTCTTTTCTTGGTTCAATTATGTATACTTCATGATTTAGGTTATTAATTTTGTGGATAGTAATCTAGAATTTAATATCAATAAAAGAATTGGGAGATTTCTTATAAGGTTAGATCTTGACATAGTTGATAAGGTTATTGCAAGATTAGAGATAATATGTAAGATCTTTTCGAAATTTTGAATTAAAGCGTAGAGAATTTGTTATGCAATTATGCAATCTTAAGTCGTGCTATTGAGAAGAGATTCTAATAGGTGACTTTAAGGTTATGGTTAATTGGATTAAGAAAGTGATTAATTTTAGTGAAGAATTCTCTTGGTTAAGAAAAATTAAAGAATAAATTAGATTATTTTTAGGAAAAAACATATGTTAGATTTAGGGAAAACAAAGATCTAAATACGGTTTTTTTTTTAATCTTGAATTAATCTATACTTTTATTACTTTCTTGTTTAAGTTCTTTAATATTCATTAATTACTTTTTAATTTAGTAGTTGTTGCAATTTAATTTAGATTCTTTAAGTTTCTTAAACTCAAATTCCCTAGTTAGATAATAAAGATTTAGTGAATATTAGTAGTCAAAATCCTTGAGGAGTTGACACTTAGACTTAATTTACTTATTACAAATTTGATAGATGCACTTCCTAACATTAATGTCCCAAAGGCATTTTTTGAAAGTGTTAGTTTGGCAAATATCCTCTTTTATTACGCTTACAAGTAGATGAAAGAGCAACTTAGGGAGCCATTGTAGCCATATAAGTACAGCCACCTTGGCTTGGAAGGCTACAAACTTATGTTAGCTGAGGGGCTCATCACCCTTCTAGTTTGACTTGGTTACGACAAGCACCTTACCTACAATTGATCAATTTTATGGTCATTGACTACCGATTCCTATGTAGTGCTATGCTCGAGTAACTAAACATCACAAAGTTTGACATACTGATTGGTCAAAGGTGGCTTAAGGTGAAGTTTCCCATGCCAATCATAGTTTGTGAAGCATGGGGCAATCAGCAGTTGTCCAATCCCTCTACCTTAATGCACAATCTCAAGACAATGTGATGTACATAAAATTAGCATCGAAGGAAAAGCTATGCTTACCCTCTAAAAAAAGAGACCAGCCTGTCGATTTCCATCAAGCCAACACTGATGTGTTCGCATCGTCCCTTAAGGACATGCTGGACATTACTGACATCGCCAAAGTGATGCACTACCTCTATGTAAATCCTAAAGTGCAGCTTGTCAAATAGAAGAAAAAACATTTTGCACTAGAGCAATAAGACTTCAATCGAGTAAGATGTGCAGAAGCTACTACGAGCTAGATTCATTAGGGAGGAGTACTACCTTACTTGGTCAGCAAACATTGTTCTTATGAAGAAGTCCAATAGTAAGTAGCGTATGTGCATAGACTACATAAATCTAAATAAGACCTACCAAAAGGACTGTTTTCCCTACCCCAAGATTGACCAGCTTGTCGATTTGACTTAAGGCTATGCCATGCCTAGTTCCATGAATGCCTACCTAGGTTACAATCAAATTTGTATTGCTAATGATGACGAGGTCTATACCTCATTCATTATCGACTTCGAAACATATTACTACAAGGTCCATAGCTTCAGTGTAAAGAATGCCGGGCAATGTATCAAAGGTTGGTGATCACCATCTTCAAGCCTTAGCTTAGAGAAAACATTGAAATCTATACTGACTATATGATCGTTAAGAGTAGGGAAAGGAAGGACCATATTGAGGACTTGTGTAAGACCTTCAGAACTTTACACAAGTATTATATGAAGCTAAACCCCTAAAAGTACATCTTTGGGGTGGCTTGAGGTAAGTTCCTTATATTTATGGTCATAAAGCGTAGCATCGAGGACAATCTAGATAAGATACAAGTTGTTCGCGACATATAAGCCCCCCGAATTGTGAAGGAAGTCCAATAGCTTACGAGAAGGGTTACCATGCTTAACCATTTTGTGTCCAAAAGTGTTGACAAATGTTTTAAGTCCTTCAAGCCATTAAAGAATCCATCAAAGTTTTATTGGACCAAATAATGCTAGGCTACATTTGATAAGCTCAAGTAGTTTCTAGAGAGGCTACTCATCCTATCGAAGTTAGTCTCTAAAGAAGAGCTTTACTTATACTTGGTAGTTAGTGACTAAGCACTTTCCTCCATCCTCATTCAAGTAGATGGATGAAAGTATAGGTCGGTCTACTACATCAGTAAGTCCCCTCACTTGTGGTGAAGCAAGAGGGGCTAATTAACATGGTCTACCAATTTCTTAACCATTGCCCCACTCTAAAAGAAGGTGACATGTTATGCTGCACTAATATGTGTAAATCCTTAAATTTTTCGACCTAGCATCTGAAGTAGACTTAAGTGTATTAGATATTTTTAAGAGTTGACAAGGCTAATGAATGTAAAAACCTCAAAATAACAAATCAATTGCATATAAAATTTTTCTACCCTAAACATGTGTAAACACTAAAGATTTCATTTGAAAGTGATAAAAACCTTAAAATTATAACTTTAAGGGTATAAAACCACAAATTCACCATAATTTACCCTCAAACCCTAATTGATAATATAATCTTAGTATTATACTAAATCATTGGTAAAAGATTAAATATAACTTTCAATCATTCATAAATACATATAATACTAAAGTAATCCTTTAGAAACTAAGATATTGCATCATAGATAACATTCATCTTCTAATTATATAACTAGGTTAGTATTACATAAAGTTAAGAGTTTAATTGATGTTTATGTTATATGTAGTAAGTATTAATACCCTAAATGAAACTTTTCATGATGATTACATTAAGTGGCCTACCAAATGATGAATATAGGATATAAATACCTAAAGGAAGATCTCATTACCTATTTTTACTAATCAATTCACTAAACTTCTTATTTCCTTTCATTTCCTTAATTTTCTTCCTAATTTTTCTTAATCACTTCATTATGTACACTTAGATTACATGTAATTGCGAAATGTTGATCAAGTTAAAGGTTGACTAAGTCAACATATTGAAAAGTTAACATATGTGTCCTTATCAATTAGAATCTTTTCTTTCGTTCTATTGATTTTTTTTTCATTTCTTTTAGATTTTTTCCCCTTTTCCTCCCTTATTGTCGTCTACTCCTTCCCCACTTAGGATCCTACTTGTTTTCATCTTCAAAGCACAAAACAATACAAAATAAAGTCCTTTTCTTCCTCTTCCAAACCATGATTCCCTTTGCTTCCATAATTCCAAACACTTTCTTACTTCACTTTTACACTTTCTACTAACATAAACCAAGGAGAAAGAGGTATGTTATCATATGATTTTTTATTTTATGTAGTAGTTAGTTATGTAAGTTAGGTTAGTGTAGAAAGTTGGTATAATATGTGCATATGTGTTGTTGCAAGTGGAAGCTCCATAGCTATGTATAGAAGAGTAGGAATCCTTAGATAATTAGAAGAAGAACACATGTACATATACCTAAGTATGTGTATATAAGAGTATACTTGATAAATACATGTATAAAGACCTTTGTACATAAGTATCCATTATGTACATAACCTAAAATGAGGCACATACTAACTATACCTACATATACCATGCTAAATACACCCTTAAAGTATAAAAATATGAAATTTGTGAAGCTTTCTTAAGAGGGAACTTTAGGCATACGAAAATACGTATAAAAATACATATGTCACTGTATGTGTATATGGGTATATGTACTAATATATGTATAAGTACATAAGTATACATACTAGTATGTTAGAAGTATAAGTATATATATAATATATGTATAAAGTGTATAAATACATAAAGATAATAATAGATAATGATGTAAGCAATGACATAATTGAATAATAATGTAAGCAATGTTGTAATTAAATGATGGCATAAGCCATGATATAAGTAATTGATGATATAAGCGATGGCATAAGCCTCTAAAATAATAAACTATAAAATCATTTAAGTGTAAAAATTAATGGCTAATGAAACTACTAACTACTAAAATATAACATAAAACTAATCAATAAGAATAATTAAGCTTCAATAGTTAGAATTTCAATAAATTTAGTCTTTATCGTAAAACATGAGTTTTAAAGTCCAAAACAGACATCACCATGTGAATCTACGTCCGAAAACAACTATAAATTTGTAAATATTAGAAATAAAATGAAAAAGTTACATACGATTAGTGAGAAAGTCTAATCGAATTAAAATTGATAGTAATCTACGTAGAATTAGGTAAATAGATGTCTATAATTACTAGTTAATTCAATTGCTTACTATTGTTATTATATCGTAATGATCAGGTGATTCTGACGCAGGCTAGGATCTCTCGATTGATTACTATGACTAGAGCGAGTCATCATGCCGAGTAAGTATTTACCCTATGATTCCATGCTTGTATGTGATTATAAATAGTAGACTTAAATGATACTGTTAATCAATTGTTGTGTGAGGATGAGAAATGCTTGTGTATGTTATAATGTGCTGAGTTGTGAATTTACCTTAAGTATGAATAATACTTTGTTTGTTGCATGGTAGTATAGACAATGATTATGTGTATTTTTGGATAGTCACATCATAATTAGACTTAACTATACTCGGCTTATAGGAAGAAACTGATACATGCATCAACATGCATTGCATAGACATAATTCTAGCCGTTATATCACATGAAGGTAGAGAGAGGCCATTTGGGGGTTGTTATTATAAATTTATTGGTTCTGTACGATGCATTCGTATAAAATGATCTTACCCTGGCCCGCAAGAATACTAGGCATTGGAGGTGCTAACTGCTTAGCTAAGGGTCAAGTCTAGAGGCCTTAGTTTAGGGGTGAGAGTGGGTTACGGGGGCCCACTCACGATTATACTAGAACTTGATTTTTATGAAAATAAAGGACTTGTTTGATTTAAGTACGCAACATGGACTTTTGTAGTAAAGTAAGTTCTAGTATAATACTAAGATCTAATTGGTGTCATGGATACTCCAACCCTAACTTTAGAGGGTGTTAAATCTGAGTTACGTATATGGATTAGTTAACTATACGTATTGTTTAGCATTCTATTTGTTCATTCATTCATATGGTGAATATAATATATTTATAACTTGCATATGGTGTGGCTAAGGGTTTTGCTCACTAAGTTTAGGCATACACTCCCTTAGACTTTTGCTGCAGGATGGCTTATTTGTTGAGGCTGGTTGGGGAAAACCATAGGTTAGCTTGGGGAATTGAGTAAGAGCGGGCCATTGGGTGTGATGAGAGAATTGACTATGCAGACTTTTACTTGTGTACTGTTGTTTTGTTAGTAATATAAACCTAAAAGTACTAAATTACTACTTACTGTAAACTCTGTAGTTTAAATTTTATATAAATATGCTTATGTAATGATATCATGTAGATCTGTATGTTCTTAGGAAGCTAGTGATTGCAGAGCTTTGTATATTATGTGAAGAGTTTATGATTGGAAGGGTAACCAATCAGGGATTTTTTATACAATATACGATGTCTGCCATGACTAAACCGTCCTTAGTTCATGACAATATGTCTATGCCCCTAAGTCATCGTGAGTTTAGCTTCCTCTTTACATACAAATAAGGTCTAGCTGAGCTACTCATGAGCTTAGCGCTAATTGCATCGATTTGTTTTGTAAACTACTCTCTATGGCAAGCCCATACCAACAAAAACACTAACCTTATCTCTTCACCTTAGAATTTATTATGTGTTGCATCTACTAATCACTTTTTAGAGGCTACTTATCCTATGACTTCAATCCCTACTGCCTGACAATTAATATCCACCCCCCCCCCCCTTTTATGTTTACGGGCCCCTATTTGTATTTACTTTGTAAATATTGATTTTACCCTTTTTAGTAATTGTGTAAGTAGGATGTAACCTTAGCAAGGTAAGTATAAATACCTTGTGATAAATATTGTTGTAATAAGATTTTCACTTGAATTAATGAAATATTATAACCATTTTCCTTCTCCTCTATGAGACATTCTCTTTGCGAAAACCAAACCTTAGCTCATATAAACCCTTAAGCAAGGTTGTGTAGAGAGTAACCTTCTATATGGACCGGTGAGTCACATTCGATAAGGCATTGGTTATGAGTCTTCGAGTGGTGCGTCATATCCACTAAGCAACTCATGTTGGCTTAACACTCTTATCATGAACCGAGGATGGCCTAATCGTGGCAAATGCTGTATACTATACAAAGAACCCCTGATTGGTTACCGTTCCAATCAAGAACTCTTCACACAATATATAAGGCTCTACAACCACTAGTTTCCTAAGAGCATATAGATTTACATGATATCTTCACACAAACATATTTATATAAAATTTGAATTACAAAGCTTACAATATATAGTAATTTAGTATATCTAGGTCTATAATACTAATAAAAATAGAAGTACATGAGTTAGAGTCTACATAAATTGTTCTCTCTCAATACACAAGATAGCTCGCTCTTGCCCAAGTCCCCAAGTTAACCTATGGCATCCCTTAGCCAGCCTCTACGAACAGGCTATCTTGTAACAAGAGTCTAAAGGGGTGTAAGCCTAAGCTTAGTGAGCAAAACCCTCAGCCATACCACAAGCAAGTTATAAGTACATTATATTCACGCATATGAATGAATGATCAAACAGAATGCCAAACAATATGTATAATTAACTAGTTCATATACGTAACTCAGATTTAATGCCCTCTGAAATTAGAGTTGGAGTATATATGGCACTAGTCAAATCCGAGTATTATATTAGAACTTACTTTACTATGGAACTCTACGTTCCGTACTTGAATTAAATAATTCTTTTATTTTCATAAAAACCAAGTTCTAGCATGATCATGAGTGAGCCCTCGCAGTTTACACTCACCCCTAAACGGAGGCCTCTAAACTTGATCCTTAGCCAGGTGGTTGGCGCCTCCAACGCCTAGTGTTCCCGCGAGCCAGGGTAAGGCCATTTTGTACGAGTGCACCGTACAGAACTAATAAACTAATAAATTAATAATAACAACCCTCGAATGGCCTCTCTTTACCTCTATGTGATGTGACGGCCGGAATTGTGTCTATACAATGCATGTTAATGCATGTACTAATTTCTTTTTATAAGCCGAGTATAATTAAGTTCAAATTATGCTGTGATCATCCAATAATACACACAATCATTTTCTATACTACCATGCAACAATATCGCATTATCTGTACTTAAGGTAAGTTCATAACTCAATACATAATAACATACACAAACATTTCCCCTAACCCTACATAGTAGTCAATTAACAATAATAATTAAGTCCGCTATCTACAATCACATACAAGCATGGAATTATAGAGTAAATACTCACTCGGCTATAAGGACTCGCCCTAATTGTAGTAATCGATCGGAAGATCCTCGCTCACTTCAGGATCATCTAATCATTACGATATGATAACACTAGTAAGTAATTGAATTAACTAGTAATTGTAAATACCTATTTGCCTAATTCTACTTAAATTACTATCAACTTCTATCCGGTTAGACTTTATTATTAATCGTATGTAACTTTTTCGTTTTATTTATGATATTTATGAATTTATAGTTGTTTTTCATCGATTTCGGATGTATATTCACACGGTGATGTCTGTTTTGGATGTTAAGATCCATATTTTACGATATAGACTAAATTTATAGAAATTTTAACTATGGAAACTTAATTATTCTTATTACTCATATTTATATCCTTTGTTTATACTTAATGATTTAGTTAACCCTTAAATTCTTATACTTAGAGAATTTTACTTTGCTGTTGCTAATTTATGTACTTAATTAAGTATAATCCAATTTAGAAAGTGTATTAGGGTTTACTAATTTAGGTACCTAATTATTAGACACTTTTCATATTTTCTTATTTTATAAACCTATGCTTATGTCATCGCTTACATCATCATTCAGTTATGTCATTGCTTAGGCCATCATTTGCTTATGTCATGGCTTATGTCATCATGTGATTACATCATTACTTGCATCATCCTTCACTTACCTAAGCCTTATCTTATGATTATGTGTTTTATGTACACTTATGTACACTTATACATAATGTACATATACTTATACCTTTCCTCTACTTATATGTATACTAGTATACTTATACATATACTTATACTTATACCGTATTTATACTTGTACATATACTCATACCTATATGGTCATATACGTATTTTTATACAAATTTCGTATGCCTAATTTTCCTCTTAAGAAAATCTTCCTAATTTCATTCTTTTGTGTTTTTAAGTGTGTATTTAGTATAGTATAGGTATGTATAGTTAGGATTTGTCTTAATTTAGGTTATGTACATGGTAAATACCTATGTACAAAGATCCCCATACTTGTATTCTTTTAGTATATCCTTATGTACACATACTTAAGGGCATATACACATGTATTCCTTTCCTCTTCTTCATGATTCCTAACTTCCTACACTTAAAGATGGAAACTTTATGTCCTATTCTTCAAGATCAGACATAATACATGTCTACTTATCTAATCTACCTAATTACCTAACTAATGAGTAATATAAAACAACATAAAGTAACTTGATCACATACCTTAGTTTGTGTTGGAATTATGGAGACAAAGAGGAAAGTGTTGAAAGTGAAAGGGAAGAAGAGGGGTCATGGCAATGGAGGGGGTTTTGCTTTGTTTCCTTTTTGTTTTGTTTTGATTATGGAAGAAAGAAAGTGGTGGGGTCTAGAAGGGAATAGATGGACGACAATTAAGGAGGAGGGAGGGAAAAGAAAAAACAAAAGAAAAGAAAAGTAATAGTAATCATTAGATACTTAGATATTTTTCTTATGCATTAGTGTCTTTTGTTGACTTTAGTTAATATGTGTTGACTTGGTCAACCCTTTGACCTTGGTCAACATGTGTTGACTTGGTTAACTTTCCTTAAGCATATGTAATTTTGTATACATAATGTAGTAATTAAGGGAAATTGAGGGAAAAATTAGGGAAATGAAAGGAAATGAAGTATTTGGTGATTTGATTGGTAAAAATAGATGATGAGGTCTTACTTTAGGTATTTATAGCCTATATACATCATTTGGTAAACTATTTTGTATAACTAGTATGAAAAGTACTAATTAGGGTATTAAGGTTTACTACATTTAGCCTAATCTTCGATTAGACCCCTAACTCTATGTAATATCATCTTAATCATATACTTAAGAGATAAATGTAATCTATAATTTATTATCTTAGTTTCTAAAGGACTACTTGAGGATTCTAAATATATATGCATGATTGAAAGTTATCTTTAACTTTTTACTAATGATTTGGCAAAATATGAGGATTATATTATCAATTAGGGTTTTAGGGTATATTATGATGAATTAGTGCACATATGTCTTTATGGTTATTATTTTAGGGTTTTTATTACTTTTGAATGAAATCTTTAGCATTTAGATACATTTAGGGTAGAAAAGTTTCTTATGCGATTGATTAATTTTTTTAGGGTTTTCACTTTCATTAGCTTTGTTAACTCCTAAATTGTCTAATATAGTTGAGTCTATTTCAAAAGTTAGATTGAAAATTTTAGTGGTTTACTACTCTTACCCTTTTGATCTACCCTAACCCATTCCCCTTTTTCTTCAATAGTTTCTCGAAGGACCCATCCATGTTGTTGGTAGTTAGATATCATCCATTACATTCACTCGTCAATTCGGCTAATGAGAAGTCGAGTAACCTACTTCTTGGTAGACATCGATTAAGACAGATCCGTATTTGTTTTGAATTTTAGGAAAGTGGTATGAACAATTATCTTTTGGCATGGTTCCCTTACATAACCGCCAATTATTCTTATATTTCAAGAATATACTTAATCATGAGGTCTCCACGTGTCTCAATGATCAAATGGTTAACTGTTGTTTCAAATACTTGACATTTACCTATAAATACAGAGAAGAAGCGCTGTAAGAACTCTCTTATGATCCATAACTATTCATCAATCTTCTCTTAAACACATTTACTGACTTAGGCATTGGAGTTGTTAGATTGAACTAATCTCAATACCCTTTAGTTCTCTGTGTTTTGCAGGAATGAGATTTCATCAAAAAATTATATAACAACATTTGGTGCCGTTTGTTTTTTATTATACACCCACATGGCAAGAACTAGGTTAACTAAAGTGTAAATACTGGTACTTCATCCCACCACCATGAAGGAGGAAGTAAGCACACTAATGAACAACGTTTAGCTAAATTGGAGCAATTTTGCCTCAACTTAGCCAAAGAAAACCAAGATTTGAGCAAAAAAAATGAAGATCCTCGATCTCTTCTATGGTAATGTTTACCTAAATCAAAACAAATAATACGACGATCATAATGTCGAGAATAGTGATGACTTGATCTATTCTCCCAAATTACCAAAAAAGTAAGCTAAAGTTACAATGGAACCTTTGGCCCTTATGCTCAAGAAAAATGATAAGGGGAAGTAACCTTAGTAGGTGTAGCATGTTAGACCCTCGCATGCTAGCACCCTCGCTATGATGAGTAAACAATTTCAAATTAAGAAGAGCCTTTTTATCCCCAAGATCTTAGACGAGGTGATACGACAGCACATTAAATTGTCATAATTTAAAACTTATGATGGAATGAGAGATCATGAAGATCACCTTGAGTACTACCGCACCTTGGCCAAGTTGCATGGCTTGAGTGATGCTATAGCTTGCTAAGCTTTTCCCTCAACATTGAGGAATGTGGCAAGTATATGGTTTAAGCACCTAAAGCCGAACACAATTTTGTGTTTCGAGGATTTGGCAAAAGTGTTTCTCTAACACTTCCTTGCAAGTAAGCTTTTTGTCAAGGATTTTTTTATCCTTAATACAATAAAACAAAGATCAGATAAATCTATTAGAGATTATCTGGCTAGGTTTATGGCCGAGATGGTCTAGATTCTAGAGCTGGATATGAGCATAGCTCTTAATGCAGTTATTGATGGGGTCAAACCCTATAGAGACTTTTTCAAGTCTCTTGCTAAAAATAAGCTAAGAAGTTTTGTCGAGTTCAAAGCTAAAGCTACATCTTACATTTGATAAGAAGACAATATTAAGGCTCACTGAGAAGCTGATCGAAATAAAGGAGATAGATAGAGAAGTGTGAAAGATCAACTAGGAACAAACGATGATCAATCTCCTAATGCCGAGAAAAAGAAGCCATGTATCTTGACAAATTTAGTCCACACACCACTCAATCATCTTATTACAGCATATTGATGGAGGTGTGCAAGTAAAGAGGTGTGTTGTAGTGGCTAGAAAGGATGAGAGGAAATCCTTCGAGGCAAAATTCCAACAAATATTGCAATTTCCATCATGATAGGGGCTATAATACCAACAAATGCATCTAACTTAAGAATTCAATTGAGGATGCAATTTAGCAAGGGTACATGAGCAAGTTTCTCGCACATGAAGCTAAGAATATTGAGCAACCGTCTCAAAGGAGATGAGAAGAGTGGGAGAATGTCACTCGACCAACTTATGTCAGGAAGGATGCAAGAGATGGGAGCACTAGTAGAGCACTAAATCATATAATTAACATTATTATCGGTAGATCTTCCGCCATAGGCCAGTCAAGCTCGAATGCCATTCATTATGTCTGTAATGTCAAGGGTAAGAAGGTCAAAATTGGTTAGACAATTTCCTTCACAGAGGAAGATTTTGAAGGCATTCAAAGGCCCTATGATGATATACTCGTGATTAGTGCGAGAATTGAGAACTTTGAGGTCAAGAAAATTCTTGTTGACACTAGAAGTTCAATAGACATTACTTTCCAACATGCTTTTAATCAGATGAGACCGAAGATCAAGACATAACTAAGATCCTATAGCAATGATTTATATGCCTTCAATAATTAACTTATCCGGGTGATTAGAGTAATTTCTCTCCCAATGTAGATTAGAGATGATGTGCATGTTGCAGAAGACAAAGTGGACTTTCTTGTTATCAAATATTGGTCCCCATGCAATATGATTATGGCATGCTCGTGTTAGCACTTATTCGGCTTATCCCTTCCACTACCTACCTCAAGGCTAAATTTCCTACTCTTACTAGAGTTAGTGTGTGTAAAAGGGATCAACAGTTGGCAAGATCATTGTATATGAGGGCATTAAGGTGAGAAGAAATTTTTCAAGTCAAAACTTGCTTATAAGGAAAGTCAATTGGCATAGATAATGGCGAAGATGAAATGAAGGAAATTTCATTGAGAGATGATCCTAAAAGGACCATAAAGATAGGGAAACCCTTATTGATAGACATTTGCCTAAGTTTAATCGACTTTTTGTAGGATAATGCCGACGTATTCGCATAGTCCCCCTCAAATATGCTTGGTATCCCTAGAGATATCATGATACATAAGCTTTACATTGATCCAATTGCTAAGGTGATTCAATAGAGGGAAAGATATTTTGCCCCCAAGAGGCAAGTAGGCATAGAAGAAGAAGTTTAGAAATTCTTAAAGTAAGGATTTATTCGGGAAGAGCCTTATTCGACTTGCTTAGCCAACTATGTGTTAGTTAAGAAGTCTAACGACAAGTAGTGTATGTGAACAGACTTCATGAATTTGAACAAGGCTTGTCTTAAAAATTGCTTTCCCCTACCAAGAATAGATTAGATGATTGATTCAACTACTAGGCATGCTTTACTCTCTTTCATGGATGCATTTTTCGGCTAAAACCAAATTAAAATAGATGAGAAAGATGAAGTTTACATGTCATTCATCACTAACTTTAGAACATATAGTTATATAGTGATGCCCTTTGAGCTAAAAAACGTTAGTGCAACTTATCAGTAGCTTGTCACTATGATTTTCAAGCCATAGATCCATTGAAACATCAAAGTGTATGTCGATAATGTGATTGTGAAAAGCACAACAGAGGATAGGCATTTCGCCGATCTTAAGGAGACATTCATCAGTTTAAGGAGGTACAATATGAAGCTGAATCTACAAAAGTGCATTTTTGGTGCTACTTCAAGAAATTTTTTAGGGTATATGGTCACTCAGCGTAGTATTGAAGCAAATATGAGAAAGATTGATGTGATCAGAAACATGAAGTCTCCTCGTATTGTTAGAGAGGTTCAGCAGCTAATTAGGCAAATAGATGTCCTTAATAGGTTCGTGTTGAAAAGTGTGAGTAGGTGTATAGAATTATTTAAAATTTTAAAGAATCCGAAAGATTTCAAGTGCACAGATGAGTGTAAAAGAGCATTTAGTGAGCTTAAAGAATTTCTTGCATCACCACCAATACTTTCAACACCTTATTGAGGAGAGAATTTATATTTATACTTGTCAATTAGTTGTTGAGGACTTTTCTCTATGTTGGTCCAAATTGAAGACAAGGGGCATTGGTTAATTTATTACTTGAGTTAGTCTTGCAAGGATTGAAACATTGATATATCAAAATTGAGAAATTTGTGTTAGTAGTGATTCTCTCAACAAGGAAGTTGAAACCATATTTTTGGCCGAGTTCATGGGTAAAGAAGATAGCATAGAAATTGCCGAGAAACCAATATGGAATCTTTATGTCGATGGTTCTTTAACTAGAGAAGGAAGTGGTGCGGGTCTTGTCCTACAAGGACCCCACAATGTTAAGGTTAATTATGTCTTGAAATTTGGATTTTTAGTCAACAACAATGAAGCGAAATATGAAGCCTTAATAGCTGGACTTAGATTGGCAAAGGAAGTTGGTGCCGAAAAAGTTGAAGTTTTCTCCGATTCACAACTTGTTGTTAATTAAGTCAAAGGGAGTTATGTGGTGAAAGAAAAAGAAATGAGCAAGTACTTATTGATAGTATGAATGCCTACAGAAGAATTTCAGTCCTTTTCGATTCAAAAGATACCAAGAAGCAAGAACATCGTAGCCAACAGGCTATCAAAGTTGGCTAGTATGTCACTTCTCGATTTGAGCAACAAACTCTTTATCGAGTTTCTCTTACGCAAGAGTTTACCAATTGTTTAGTAGAGCTTTAAACTAGCACCCTACCTAAAAGAGAGGTCATAGATGGATCTAATTGTAGATTATCTAAAGGATGGTCCCCTTCACGACAATAACAAAGAGGCTCAAAGGTTGATTTATTAAGCTGCAAATTATACATTGATAGATAATTAGCTATACAAATGCAGTATTTCTTAACCTTATCTTTGATGCCTTCCTCCGAAAGATATACAACGAATATTATTCAAGCTACATGGTGGTATATGTAGTAACCATGTGAAAGCATAAACATTGTATATCCATGCCATGTGACTTGGCTATTACTAGCCGACAATGAAAGATGACACGAGAAAATTAATTTGATAGCATCTACAATGCTAGATGCATGAGACGTCAAGTCATGCACCTTCCATTGAGATGTGCTTCCTAACTAGTCCTTAGCCTTTTGCCTAATAGAGATTAGACATACTTGGATCATTTCCAAAGTCTATGGCCTAGCAACAATTTGTCATTGTTGCTGTGGATTATTTTACCAAGTGGGTGGAAGCTGAAGCATTGGCAAAGATTACCAAACAGAAGGTCAAGGCTTTTGTTTTAAACTTTATCATGTCAAGATTTGGGGTCTCATTTATGATAATCACAGATAATGGACCATAATTTGATAATGATAAATTTCAAGCATTTTGTGAGAAACACAGTATCTATTTGGACTACATATTTGTAGCTTACCCTTAAACTAATGAGCACGTGGAAGGTGTTAACAAGATCATCTTACACGATTTAAAGAGGAAAGCTAATCAAGCTAAAGGAAAATGGGTTGACAAATTAGCAGATGTTTTATGGGGATATCGGATTACCTATAGGACCGTAACAGGGGAAATGCCCTTCAAATTAGTATACGGTATGAAAGTAGTATTGTTGATTAAATTGGACCTGCCAAATCTATGCACCTAAAATTTTGACGTAATGACCAACTAGGTTGGTTTGACGACTAATTTGGATACTATCGAAGAGATAAGTGATGTTGTAAGAGTAAGAGTTGTAGCATACCAACATTAGGTAGCCGGGTACTATAATTAGAAGGTGAAACATAAGGTTTTTCGGCTTGGAGACTTAGTTTTGTAGGAAATTAGAGGAGACTAGCACGTAAGATAGACAAGGGAAATTCGGCACAAATTGAGAGGATCCTATTAAGGTTCAGGAAGTTGTTGGCTGGGGGGGGAGGTGGGATGATGGGGGCCTATCGACTAGAGAGGTTGGATGGAACAATCATCCTTCACGTATGGAATGCTAAGAACATAAAGCTTTATCTTAATTAATCCCTTTGACGTTATGAAATACTCACACTTGTTTTATAAGGCGAGAGCCTAGTTGTTGTTTTAAATGTGAACACATTCTAAGTTCTAATATCGACTTGTTTTTCTTCTTGATCATTTCATGATTAGTTAATTGTTATTAAGTTTAAACTGCATAGTGAACAAACTAATATTTAATAAGTTCAGACCTATTGTAGTTACTGAACTTTATAATTTAGCCAAAAAGCCAAATAAGGAATGTATTAGTTCTTATAGGCAATATCGTAGTTGAAATAAGGCAATTTGTCTACGTCTCAAATGACTATGGATTTTGTCTTTAAAAAACTCCCAACTTACCGCATGTGAAACAAAACATGCTAAGAAAATTAGGTATATGAAACAAAACATGCTAAGAAAATTAGGTGTGTGAAATAAAACATGCCATGAAAAATAGGGGTATGAAATAAAACATGCTGGGAAATAAAGTGCATGAAATAAAACATACTAAAACTATTAATTACACATGATAGGAAATGTGGATAATATTAAGACAATATTAAATGTTCAACCACTTGGTCGAACCTTGTCCATACAACTCCATTAAAAAAAACAAATAATAATAATCCTAAGATGTCGAGTTGTTCTTAGATTGTGTAGAGGCATTCCCTTGATTAGAAGATGGGATCTTACTATAGTATATTTCTTTTTCGATGTTGGGGGCTTTGAAATAGGTGGATTTTTCTTTGTGCACATAGGGGATCTCCTTGGATGGTCAGTCCTCGTCATCGCTGGGATCTTTGGTGCAAACTATATTGTTATCACTTTGTGTTTGGACCTTAGTACCTATATCTTCGCTGGCTTCTTCGTCACAATTTCTAATATTATCATCAACATTGGCAAAATTCATGCACAAAAGATTGTATTCAAGGTGAAACTTTAAAATTTCTTCTCTCATCACTCAGACCCCCTCTAATAACTTCTTTCTCAACAATCTTTCATATTGCCGACCTATAGTCACAATCTCTAATGCTTCTTCAATAAATGGCCCTTTCTTTGCTGCTTCCTCTAATTCGGCAATACGACTTTGCAAACTGGACTTATTGGTCTCTAATTCTTTTATTTGCACCCTAAGTTTGTCTTTCTCATCACTCATTGAGTTGAGCATTTGGCCTAATCCCCAATACTCTTCCCTTTTCTTATGAAGCTCTTCCTCAGTTTAACCTCCTTATATTGCTCCTTACTCTTAGCTTTAAGGCTTGAGACTTCATCGGCCACTAATGGATGTGCTAATTTTTCGACAGCTAACTCCTCTTAATATTTTCTAGCCTCCATCTCAACCTTAATTCTTGCACTCTCAGCTGCCACGGTCTGAGCCCTCGAGGAGTTGTATGCATCCTCAATTTTCTATAATAAGTCGATAATAAAAAATAATAAATTCACTAGATCACCCGGCAGAAGAATAAAATATTATTACCTTCTTCATCTCCTTATTGGCTTCATCTAATGTTATCAGAATGTGGTTCCTGATCTATACACAAATAGGATTATGTTAGCAATAAAACATGTACCATAAATGAAAGGATTCAATTAATACTTACATCATACAATTTAGCTACAATGTGTGCCTTGTTATAGTCGCTAACCCTATTAACTTCCTTCTTTACAATCTCCCTATCTTTGGGAAGAATGATGCCTTCCATCAAAGCTAAGGATTTGGTCCTATCGCTCAAGGCCAAATCAGTGTAGAGATTATTGTGGTCCCAGTACGGAACAAAGTACTTGCCAACGTCGATGTTAAGGATGAATTCGGTACTATTGATGCTAAGAGATTTGTTCCTTATGGCCTCCTTTGTTCTTTCATCTAAAGTCTTAGATCTCTTAGATGAAGGTTGGCCAACAAGCTCCTTCCCACTTCTTTTGCTAATACTTAGCATAATATCCTCTTAGAGTGACGACCTCTCGGCAGCCTCATGATAGGTGATTTCAGCCTCGTTGCAAACACCAATATCTTGGCCAGAATATCTCGGCTCTTCAGCTATAGGAATACTTTTGGCTAGTGGGATCAATTCAACTTATGCAGCCTAAACAACCTTAGGCTTTTTACTCCTTAGCTGCTTGTTGGTTGGACAGGACGCCTTTTTCTAGGTTACTACTTTCTTCATCACTTTATCTTGTGCAGCTTTCCTTAGAGCAATCTGCTGAGTCACAATCACCTTAGCACTAGCTTATTTGTCGGCTTTGGATATTTTGGCCTTTGCTTGGGCCAATAGTTTGGTAAGATCTACATCGTTTGCACCCATGGTTGTAATAAAAGGTAAATGCATTAACAATAAAGAGAGAAATAAAGGACCTACATGTTTTGTACCGAGCAAGACTCAAAGGCAACTATTTTTCTCCCATACGGCTTTCCTCTTATAGCTTTACTCAATACGGTATTTACTTAATAGCATATCTTCCTTTTTGGAGAAGATTGGTTCCCTATTTTTATATCACCTTATTATACCCTCGGCGTCTTAGTAAAAGATTTTGTTTTTTCTCCTTTCTTAAATCTTTTTGCCGTAATAGCATCATTTCACATTAACTCAATATCTTTGGTGTGGATAGGTTTAGTCCATTAGGTCCAAAAGTCTAATTCTTTGTTTGAAATGAAGGACACAAACTTATCGTGCCGCTTGTGGATTTTATACTTTAATCTGTCCATGAATTTCTACCTATGCCTAGCGGCCGCCAATTTCCAACCATCGAGCTATCTCCTTATTGTAAAGAGGTACTTAATTAATTGAGACATAGCCTTAACCTTGACCTCTTCACAAACAATCTTAAAAGCCGTAAGAAGCTGATTAATGTTTAGTGAGAACATGCTTGGCGTAACTAGGAAATAGTTGAAGAATTGCTCACTAAAAGTTGAAAATGGGAAGCATAGTTCAAAGTTAAGATATTTTAGATAAATGTGAATTTGCGCTCCCTTAGAAAGCATACCCTTTCCTTGTCTCTTGGCCTCCTTGGATTCTATATTTTAGGAAGATCTTGCTAGTATTTGTTGTATTTCGAAAGATTAACTCTATCGGCAACATTGACTACTTTATTTGCAGAATTGCTAAAGTAAATCACATTATTATATAAATACTTAGCTATAGATCTTCCTTCTTTGTCATCTACATAGGTATTTACTAAGAGAGTTAATTTGGGCAAGTTTGTCTCACTGCTCTACCGTACTGTCGATTGAGCTACTTAAGGAACATGTTGTCTCACTCCTTTTTTAAGGGGGAGAAGTTGCCTTGGTCTCAATAGTCTCGAAATTTGAAAGAACAAGATGACGAATTACGTTTTGAACCATATTTGATTTTTGCTATACAATAAATAGCATAGAAATTTTGAGAATTTTGAAGATGAAGATGAAATGCTGAAAATAAGCAAAAGCTTATGGATACAGATGAAAATGAAATGAACAAATCTGTTTTTAATATTGAAAATTCCTTGTTTATGAATTATTTACCTTGTAACTATAACACGTTTCTAATAGGAATAATGTGCTGATTAGATGTTATAGTATAGATTTTTGACATGTGTTTTGAGACAAAGATTGAATGGTTATCGTAGCTCTTACAATTATTAGCGTCTGTAATGTAATTATGGCTTGGGTAATAGCTGTCGTACGTGCTACTACTTAGTTTTTTGGATAAGCAGGAAAATTGAAGAGTCGTGACTTTTTGGTTGGGACATGATTTGTCGAGTTCTAAATGAAAATAAAAAACTTCCCACATTATTCAGCATTTGGGAAACTTAGTTTTTCACTCAACCCCACAAATAGAATATTAAGCTTCATTTACTCCCTTAGTCGAATTCTCAACCATGGGAGTTAGGGGGCAAATGTTGATGGTCGGATTTCATCCATTACATTCACTCGTCAATTCAGTTGATGAGAAGCTAAGTAACCTTCTTCTCGGTAAACGTCAACTAGTACAGATCCATATCTATTTTGAATTTAAGGAAGGTAGCGTAAACAGTTATCATCCAGTATGGCTCCCTTACATAGCCGCCTATTATTCTCATATTTTAGGAATTTACTTAATCATGAGGTCTCCATGTGTTTCAATGATAAAATGGTTAACTGTTATTTCAAACACCTGACATTCGCCTATAAATATAGAGAAGAAGCATTGTAAGAACTCTTTCATGATCCATAACTATTCATTAATCTTCTCTTAAACATATTTACTGACATAAGCATCGGAGTGGTTATACCGGACTAAGCCCTGTACCCTTTAGTTCTTTGTGTTTTGCAGGAGTGAGCTTTCATCCAAAAATCGTATAACAACACATGCTATGTTAATACTTCCTCTAAGGCTTGCTTGTGTTTTTCGCTTATCATCTTAGTATTAAAGCTTGAGGTTTTGAGAAAGGTTATGAGATGAGTTGATAGTAGAGAGTATTTGTTGAGTGAATGCAATGATTATGTAGAAGTTAGGATCATAGTTTTGGGTCGAAAGTATTATGGTTGGGTAATGTTGCTTTGTATTTATGAGTATTATTTTATACCTATTTTCATATTTGAAAACAAAGCAAGGGAGCTATTGAATAGAGAGAAGTGGTGGTAGTTGTTGAGAAGGATAAAATACTTTTTGAATTGTGTGTATGGGCTATCCCATTGTTGAAACAAGTGTAGTGATTATTGAGCTATTAGGTATTGAAGTGTGGTGTTGTATTGGGTATTGATGAAAAGATGACTGATCCTAACGTTAATGTAGTAATAGAAGACAATGAAAGTGATGCTTTAGGAAGAGGACAATGAAAGGAGTAAACCCTAAGGTCTAATGATGGGTGAATGGACTGCTGTACAGAGCTGTTAGAGAGTACGTTAACTATAATGCAATGAAATGCTGTCATTCGTATAAGAAGAGCTCATCTAATTGATAGTCAAGCTGTTGCCTAAGCTAATAAGAACATCTCAATTGAAAACCCAATTGATTATAGGGTTTACAGAGCTTATATTAATGCATAGAAGAGAAGTCTACCTAACTCGTAATGTATAAGTTGGAGGAGTTGATAGAAGGGTTGGTAGAAAGATGGAAGTAGTGGAAAAAGAGGAAAGTGATGATGAGGAGTTCTATGAGGTCAATGACTAGATTGAATTCCATAATGCTAACCTAATAGAGTCATATACCTTATTGGAAACTTTTGAGGAAGAGCAGATCATCATGCTCAATGAAGGATTGATCTTGATGAAGTGGGAGAGATTGACAAGAAGTTTGATGAGGCTTATTATGAGGATGGATGTAGAGTCAGAGCTTCCAAAAGTATTGACAATGTTAGAATTTAGATTCTAAGTTACTTGAGGAGTGGTAATGTTGATGAGTACTTAGACTAGGAGGAGATAGTAGAAAAGTTGTTTGAACGTTACTAGTATGCTTAGGAGGACAAAGTGAGACTTAATGACCTAGAATTCATCAGGTATGCTCACTTATAGTAGAAGAAGTTGCAAAGAAGGGATGGAAGACAAGCTATGATGACATAGGAGGAAATGAAGTGAGTCGTGTAAGGCAAATTCATTCTTGATACCTATTATTAGGATACTTTTGCAAATTTGTAGGAGTTGAGGCATGGAAATTGATCTATTGATAAATATATATAAGAGTTCCAAATGTTAATGATCAGGTGTGGGATAGATGAGCCTAAGGCTTGAATTGTTTTTAGATTTATTTCTGGTATCTTTGAGGTGCAATTCTTTCATACCTTTAAGGAAGCTATCAAAATCACCCTATGAGTTGAGAGACAAAGAAAGAGCCGACCTTATTGAGCTCCATCTTGTTGACCTTCTCAATTTATATGACCTATCCAAGAGAATAGCAGGAAACCTAATAGCTTAGTGTTGAGTAAGAAGGAATGATAGATGTTGCATGTAGAAGGAGTGAGGTTGGAACAAAGAAGGAAAGAGGGGGAATTTGAAAAGGGGTAGACCTTATAGAGAAAGGCCAATATGATAAAGTGCTTAAAATGTAAGGGTTTTAAACATATGGCCACTCAAAGTCCGAATTGATGGACTATGTTAATTAAGGGTGAAGTCCTAATCTTTAAAGTGTATAGTACTAACAAAGAAGTGAGTGAAGTTGTAGAAGAAATGGAAGAGGGAGTGAAGGTAGGGATTGCTAAAGATAACATTTATCTCGAGGAAAGGGATATGCTAACATTGGTTGTTCGCCAAACTTTGAGTGTAGAACATAATCAACAAGATGAAGAATGAGAAAATATGTTTCACACTACTTGAAAAGTAAGGGATCAACCTTGTGCTTTAATTATTGATAGTGGTAGTTGTACAAATGTTGCATCCACGAGATTAGTTGAGTAATTAAACTTGTCGACCTCTTTACACTCTAAGCCATACAAACTACATTGGTTAAATGAAAAGGGATCGTTGCATGTTACAAAACAAGTGTTGCTACCAATTTTTGTTGGGTGTTGTAAGGATGAGATATTGTGTGATATATTGCAAATGTTTGCTTCATATAATCTACTTAGCCACCCTTGGTTGTTCGATAGAAGAGTTATGCATGATTGCTATTGAAATACCTATATGTTTGAGAAAGATGGCTTATCTATTACACTTTTCTTGATGACACCAAGCCCAAGTCAATAGTATGTAGTCTAAGCCGATGAACTAAGAAAGCATTGGTAATGAGCCAATCTAAGCTAAGAAAAGCTATAAAGTTTGATGAGCTAACCTTTTTACTAATAAACAGATTACTAGAACTACAAAAGTAGGTCAACCTACCTGAAGAGGTTAGGAAATTGTTAGAAGAATTTGTTGATCTATTCCTTGAAGAGTTGCCAAAAGGATTACCACTAAAGCGAGAAATAGAGTATGAAATCAACTTACAACTAGGAGCCGTGTTACCAAACCAATCGACTTATCAAATGAATCTTGAATGAGCCATCGAGCTATAGAGATAAGTGAATGAGCTAATTGAGAGATGATATGTTAAAGAGAGTATGAGTCCCTTTATTGTGCCTACACTATTGGTCCTTAAGAAGCATGGGAGTTAGAGGATGTGTGTAGATAGCCAAGCTATTGATAAAATCATAATCAAGTATAGATACCCAATTCCTGTACTAGATGATATGTTGCTTGAGTTACATGGTATAGGAATATTTTCCAAGATGGATTTGAAGTCTAAGTATCATCAAGTTTGCATATGAGAAGGGGACGAGTGGAAAATAGCCTTTAAGACGAGATACGGTTATATGAGTGGCTTATGATGCTGTTTGGCCTATCAAATGCCCTAAGTATCTTCATGAGATTGATAAACCATATCTTAAGAAATCAAATAAGAAAATTTGTCATGGTTTATTTCAATGACATCCTAGTGTATAGCTTTAACCTGCCTAGTTATGTAAATCATCTTTGAACTATTTTTCAAATGCTCTAAGCTAAGCAACTATTTTGCAATTTAAAGAAATGTTGTTTCTACCAAGAGGAGGTTATATTTCTTGGGTATGTGGTTAATGATGGAGGCTTTAGAGTGGATGAGGAGAAGATGTAAGCTATTATTGAATGGCCTACCCTACTATTGTGCTATGCATAGTTTTTATGGCTTAACTTCTTTATATCACTAGTTTATTCAAAACTTTAGTTTTGTTGTTGCGCCCCTCAGTGAGCCTACAAAGAAGAATGTTGAATTTCGATGGGGAGATAAGGAAGAAAAGAGCTTTGTTGAGTTGAAGAAGAAGCTAACTTCTACCTTAATACTATTCTTACTTGATTTAAGTAAGATTTTCGAGCTAAAGTGCGATATGTTAAGCATTAGCATTAGTGCAATTCTCATGCAAGATTGCCAATCTACAGCCTATTTTAATGAGAAGTTTAAGGAGCCTAATTTGAACTATTCGATCTGTGAAAAGGAATTGATATACCCTTATGTGAGCTTTGTAAACCTAATGCATACTCTGATTGTCAAACCTTAAGATACTTGAAGAGCCAACTAAAGTTATCCAAGTAATAGATTAGATGGGTTAAGTTCCTAGACAGTTTTTCATTTGTGGTCAAGTACAAGCGAAGGAAAGCAAATGTAGTTGCAAATGCCTAATCCAAATAGCATGAAATGCTTTCTAAGCTCTAGATTAGATTGTTGGGATTTGTAAGCATTAAGGAGTAATATTCCTAAGACCTACATTTTAGGCTAATCTATGCTTAGTGTAACGAAGCAAGAACCTTGGATGACTACATTATAGAGGGAGGATACCATTTTCAAGCTGGACAGCCATACATGTTGACCTATTTAGTATGAGAATTACTTGTCATGTAAGCACATAATGGCAGATTGTTTGATTACTTCGGAGAAAAGAGGACGTATGACCTATTAAAGTCAAGATTTTATTGACCAAGAATGTTAAGGGATGTATGCCAAGTTTTTGAAGGATGCATGAGATGTAAGGAAGCTAACAACCAAGCTGAACAAGGGAAAGCTATACCTCCACCTATGTTGACCAAACCATAGGTATATCTAAGTATGGATTTTGTTATTGGATTATCGAGAACAGCACAAGGGAAGGTTCTATAATGGTCATTGATCACATATGCAAGTGTTAAACAAGTTTGACTGGTCAAGTTATAGTATAAGGATATGAATTCGAGTGTCAATCCCATGAGGAACCACATATGTGAGAATCCTAGGTTATTAACAATTTACCCTAAAATTTCCAATTATCTAACATAACAATATTGGGATAAATGTGATTAAATAGGAAAATTGAATAAGGGATAATAATTTAAGTAAAAACAATAAAATAAATGAAAAAAATAAAACAAAATAAACTAATTAAAACTAAAACTAATTAACATAAATAATCATGAATCAATTAAAATAAATGACATATAATCCTTAATAAATTGTTGTTATCTACTACCTAGTTCTATGCAACAACTTAATCTCAATTATTATTTAGATCATAGAGATGTCTAATTTGAATTGGCTGAACTTGTATCTCTAGCCTCTTCCTAATCTTAAGACCCTTTCTACCCAAATTGCTTCTAAAGAGAGCATCATAGGATCGTATTACAAATTAGATCTTGCTATTAGGTTAGTCGTGCTAGGGTTACCTTAATCCAGAAGAATTGATCTTCTATACGGTTTAGTTAACCTTAATTCTCTCTACTTATACTTGTTTGTTCATTGTAAGACTCATGCCTCTATACAACAAACTCACACATCAAATTAGTAATTGTAAATATTAATTGAAGACAATATAATCGGTATAATTAGATATTTAAAGAATAAAATCATAGATTGAATAAGAAAATGTTGCGAGGAGAACTAAGTTTCAGTAACAATTTATTAAGAATGATTCAAAAGAACAACAAGATGGAATTAAAAGAAGAAGAAGTAATTTGAGAGACCCCCATTATAATTCTAACCTACAACTATTCCAAAGGGGTGCTTTCTAAGTCTAGACACCTATTTATAAGAAGTAGGCCTAGAATTATAAAAAAAACTTAGCAAAAATAGAAGATTAAAAGTTATGGCATGTCCACAGGCTAGGTACACAATTGTAGACTATGGGAATGTACTTGTAATTTGTCTAAAATCTTCAAATCTCGATGAAATTGATTGATGAAAGGAACATGGCTAAGGATCATGCCCATAGTCCTTGATTATAGTCTTTATTAGAATTCTTTTCTCACTCGAAATTTGTCCGCTTCAATCTTTGATCAATGCTTTTATCCAATTTATCTTCGAAACTTGATAAAATTCTTTAAAATTCACTAAATGCCTCTTGAAGTCCTTAAAAATGAAATTTAAACCAATTAAGCTTAAAGTATCATAAAATTGACTAGATTAATATCTAAAATAAAACAAAATAACCATAGAAAACGTATGTTAAATTCATGTTATCTGTTTTGGTCAATAAATTTAGCAAAATGGCACATTTTGTGCCTTACTATAAAATTAATGATTCTTCGACTATTTCTTTTATGTTTTTGTTGGAAATCGTAAAGCTTTGTGGAGTTTCAAGGAGTATAGTGTCTAATAGAGATCTAAAATTTCTAAGTCATTCCTAGAAGAACCTGTAGTGCCAACTAAGGACTAAGTTGCTGTTCAGCACATCATGCCATCCGCAAACAGATGGTTAAACAAAGGTCATCAACATAACATTAGGAGCTCTACTTTGAGCTACCGTTGGAAGAAACTAAGCTGACTAGGATATCTGCGTACTTATTTTCAAGTTCACCTACACTAAATATGTCCATAACACAGTGGGCAAAATTTGAAGTAGTCTAAAGTTTCAACTAAGAGTTACCACTTAATCAGGCTCGAGCGCCTAAGGCCAAGCAAGGTGATCTGGAAGCTAAAGATTAAGGTAAAGCCTTGTAGTAGATCTACTAAAAAGTAATTGAATAATTGAATCGAGTAGTCGAGAAATCAACCAGAGGTAGCTAAGGATAGAGGATGGGGAAACTATTCGAACTAAGAGATCTTATATGGTTACACCTCAATGAGGAAAGGTTCCCACATTAGAGAAAGAACAAGCTCTTACCTTAAGTTAAAGGCCCTTTCCAAGTACTTCAAAGGATCAGTAACAATGCCTATAGGCTTCAGCTTCCTAAAGGGAATGAAGTCTCAGTATCTTTAATATTGTTGAGTTAAGTCTGTTTGTGCTTAAGGAAGACACACTAAAAGCATACTTTGAGGATTTGATCCTAAATCTTAAACAATTTGGAGATAATGATAGCAATCAACTAATAGGTCCCTTCACCCGCTACTAAGCAAGAGGGCTAACGAACATGGTCTGCTGAGGTCTTAACCATTGCCTCTCTCTAAAACAAGTCAACATATTATGTTGCTTTGATATATTCATGCCCCTAAGCCATCATGAATTCAACATCCTCTTCTCATACGAATAAGGTCAAATTGAGCTGTCTATGAGCTTAATGCCAAATGTGTTGATCTATTCTATAGACTACTCTTTACCATAAACCCATATTGACTAAAGTACTGATCTTATCTCTTTGCCCCATAATTTGTTATGTGTTGCATATGCCAATCACTCTTTAAAGGCCACGTGCCCTATAACTTCGATCTCCACTACTTGACAATGAATAACCCCTTTTTTTGGATGTATATGGATTTGTCCTTATTTTTGTTTACTTTGTAAATATTGATTTTACCCTTTTTAGTAATTGTGTATAATAGAATGTAACCCTAGTAAGAAAATATACATACCTTATGATAAATACTATTGTAATAAGATTTTCATTTGAATTAAGGAAATCTTATAGCTATTTTCCTTCTCCTCTATGAGACATTCTCCTTATGAGAAACAAAGTCTAGCTCATATGTAAAACTTGAAATAAAGGAAAACAAAGCATAAACAAATAAAAGAAAAAGAGTAAATAGAGGTATTTTGTGTAAGGGCAGTAGTGGTATTATAAAAGTTAAGTGATAGGATTTTAGGTATGGAAAAGTTCCATGAGCTCCAGTATAAAAGCCACATTTAAAGTTTAGGAAACCCTTTTCCTACAACTCTCTCATGTATTGCTTTGTGTGCTAAGGTTTACATGCGGATCTTGATTTAAGGAAAGAAGATCAATGTGTTTCAACAAGATTCGTATAGAAAATGAGTTGAGGTAGGTCAAATGATCTTCTTTCTATTGAGTTTTTTTATCAAATCTATTAAAGGTTTTTTTTTTTTCTATCTAAAGCAACATCCAAAACGAGTTTAAGGTTTTGTTTTAAGGATTCCACAGTAAATTCTAGGTGGTGATGCAAACCCCTAAAATTTTCAACTTAATACTTAAAGTAAATCCTAGCATGCTCAAAGACTCTAAGAGTTGACAAGGCTAGTTAAGATAAAAAATTTAAGATAACAACCGAAGATTCAATTGCGTATAAAATTTTTAGACTCTAAATGTATATAAACACTAAAGAGTGTGCCTAAAAGTGATAAAAATCTATTCTAAAACCCTAATTGCTAATATATCTTCAATATTATACTAAATCATTATCAAATAATCAAGATAACTTTCAATTATTCATAAATGCTTACAATACTAATTTAATTTACTAGAAAACTAAGATATTGCATTATAGATCACATCCATCTTCTAATCATATAACTAGGTTAGTATTTTATAGAGTTAAGTGTGTAATTGATGTTTATACTATATGTAGTTAATATTAACATACTAAATGGCATATTTTATGATAGTTACACTAAGTATTATACTAAATAATGTATATAGGATATAAATACTTAGAGAAAGATCTCATTAACCATTCTTACTAATCATTTCAATAAACTCCACATTTCCTTTCATTTCCTTAATTTTCTTCCTAATTTTCCTTAATTACCTCATTATGTATACACAAATTACATTTAATTTCATAGAGTTGACTAAGTCAACATTTGACCAAAAGTCAAAAGGTTGACTAAGTCAACATGTTGAAAAGTCAACACATATGTCATTGTTATCTAGAGTTTTCTTATCTTTTCTTTTGATTTTTTTTTCCTTTCTTTTCCCCCTTCTTGCCGTCTAACACATGGGGATCTTGTAGACCCCACTTGTCCCACTTATCCCACTTGTCCCACTTATCTCACTTATGAACCACAAATTAATACAAAGTAAACCCCTTTTCCCCCTCTATTTCCAAACCGTAACCTTCTCTTCTTCTTTCCCTTTCCTAAACTTCCATTTTTTTTTTCTTTTACCTTTACCTTAATGCATATCTTATATGCCAACATCTAAGTAAACTCTTCACCCTTCACCCTTATCTAGAAGGAAAAAGATGTATGTTTTCATATAATCTTTCATCTTAATTGGTAATTAGTTGTTTATGTTATGTTAGTTTTGGAATTATCATGTAATATGTACATGCATGTTGACACAAATAGGATTCTTATATACATGTACATAAGTGTAGGAATATTTAGGTATAAGAGTAGAATACATAGTATAGATGTACATATACATAGGTAAGAATAGGAAAACTACTTGTACATAAGCATAGAAAGCCATATACATGAATACCCTTTATGTACAAAACCTAAAATAAGGAACATACTAAGTATATACACATATACCTTGCTAAATAAGTCCTTAAAGTGCAAAAATATGAAATTTATGAAGCTTTCTTAAGAGAGAACATTAGGCATACGAAAATACATATGTAACCGTACGTATATATGGCTAAATGTATAAGTATAAATACGATATATGTATAATTATACTGGTATACATATAAGTATAGTAAAAGTATAAGTGTATACTTAGCATATGTATAAATGTACATAAGACACTTAAGCATGAAGTAAGGACTTATGTAAGCAAATGATGACCTAAGCAAGCAATGACAAAAGCCTCTAAAATAATAAATCATAAGATCATCTAAGTGTAAGAATATCTAAGTGAAAGAATTAATGACTAATGAAATCATTAACTATTAAATAGAATATAAAACTAGCCAATAAGAATATTTAATCTTTACTAGATAACATTGCAATGAATTTAGTCCATATCGTAAAACATGGGTCTTAACGTCCAAAATGGACATCTCCGTGTGAACGTGCATTCGAAACGATGAAAAATGACTATAAATTCGTAAATATTGAAAATAAAATGAAAATGTTACATATGATTAACGATTAGGTTTAATCGAATAAAAACTGCTAGTAATCTAAGTAGAATTAGGTAGGTAAATATCTAGAATCGTTAGTTAATTCAATTACTTATTATCCCTGTTATCTCGTAATGATTAGGTGATCCCAATAAAGGCAAGGATCTTTCGATCGATTATTATGACTAGAGCAAGTTATCATAGTTAAGTGAGTACTCTCGATGACTCTATATTTGTTTGCGCTTGTAGTTAGTATACTTAAATTGAATATTAATAACTTGATGCATGGGGTTTTAGGATATGCATGTGCTTAATATTAGTTAATTACTATGAGAAATATTGTTAAATACGATAATTGATGATTTGATTATATGATTGATTGTTACATGAATTGGATGGTTTGTTGATATTGATTGATTGTCTCATAATTTGACTTAATTATATTTGGCTTATCTTAAATTAAAAGGGTCATGCATTATCCATGTATTGCATTACTTATTCTAATCGTCACTTTATGCGGAGGTAAAGAGAGGCCTTGCTGGGATTGTTTATATATATTAAAGTGTTTCTATACGTTGCACTCGTACAACATGACCTTACTTAAACCTATGAGCTTACTAGGCGATGGAGATGCCAACCGTATGGTTGAAGGTCAAGTCTGGAGATCTCTATTATAGGGTATGAGTGTAGATTGCGGAGGTAGCCTTATCGCTAGGCCTGAGATTTTGTGTACTACTAGGTTTTCAGAAATGAAAATGTATTTTGTGAAATACGGAATTCAAAGTTATGGTTAAATACCCAGGTGCTAGAGCTTGGTCGTGATTGGTGCCGATGTATCTCTAACCCTTATCTCAAAGGGCATTAAAATTTGATATTTTATGCAGCATCGGTCAATTGCATATATTGTTTGGCATACTGTGTGTGCATGCATTCATATGATTGTAATAATTTGTTTGATAACTTGCTTACCATTATAATATGAGGGATAACTTACTAAGCTCTTGTAGCTTACTTCCTAATAGCTTTTCTTTTGTAGGTTGATAGATAATCGGACATGGGTTAAGAGTCGAGTGTTGAGTGCAAGTGCTGAGATGTTTTAGAGGTTAGAATTAGAGAGAGATTGTTTAGTTCATGTAAAACTTTAAATGTAAACACTACTTATATATTTAGATTTAGTAACTTCAATAAGTTTGAATTTTAAGTTTATTCTATTTAATCTTATCATTTGGTAAGGGATACCGATTCTCTACGGTGTTGAGAAACTGTAGAATATTGAATATCCATAGTTATTAATATTTTACAATACGTCAATTAATTAACAATTCAGAAACCTTAGTGATAAATTATTTAGAGTCTTGCAATCTCTAACTTGCAAGGCGGTTTCCATATCATGGGTGTACATGTAACGTGGAAATTTTTGGTAATCCTATAGGCCCCCTTTAGGGTCCTGACAGGTGAAATGTGTGTTTTAGATCCTAAAGGTAAGTTGTGATTGTTAATCTCTTGTACGTTTAGTTTAATGAAAGTGTTGATTTAGTTTTAATTTGAGATATGATGGTGGAATGATGTTAGGAAGGTATTTTGAGGTGTATGGGGTTGAGTTTGTGTTTGGAAAACACTTAGGAAGTGGTAGTTTTCGAAAGCTTAGAAAAGGGGTTAGAGTGCAAGGGTTAAAAGGTCATTGTAATTTGTAGAAATCTATAAATTGTAAGCTAGCATCTGGATGCCACCGTTGTTAGCATCCGGATGCTAGGGAGCAGTTTGCTCCCTTTGATCATGGTGTCTGCATGCCACTTATTGTAGCATTCAAACGTCATTACCTTTACTATGTGTAGTGACATTTCTTTAGGTTTTTTTAATTTTTTCAAGCATGTTTTTCAATCCTAAATGCTTTCTAAAGTCTTCCTTAGCTTAATTCTTTACCTAAAATGCTTTGAAAAAAACTAATTCATCTTCTTAGTAATCTTAGATTCCTTAAGTGGCACAAGTGCTAGTGAGTAAGGGTTAAATAGTTAAGTTTAAGCGCAATGTTAGATAAGCCTATAGAGTAAGTAAAGTGTTTTATTTTCTATGAATAGGTTATAAGGTGATTATATCCAAATTCGAGCAATCTATTAGGAGTAGGCGATGGTGTTATGTTATATTAGTTTCTAGCGAGTCCATGGAATCAAGTATAAGATGCTTGCTTGTTGGTTTTATTGTTAAGATACTGATATAATCGGATTAAATAATTAATAGACTTTAAATGAATGTGTGTTATGTGAACTTGGTTAGGTCTAATGGATTAGGAGGACCAAACCTTGGGATGGTAACCCGATGATCCTTGCACAATGGTGTCCTAATTAGAGTTTCACTTAGAAATGATATGGGTATATTTAGATTGTTTCTTGTTTCCTATGGTGTTAGGGAGGACCTAACACCAATACTATATGATATAGTATAATACATGTGCTAGAGTCGTGAGTACTTTTATGTTGCTTGACAGGCTAAAATAAAGATAATTAAATGGATGGTTGTTGCATTATTGTATTCCATATTCGTATGTATGTATGATTGGAATTGTATGTTCATGTGCTTGTACTTAACATATTCCCTATTAGGTTTTGGCTCATTTTGTCTTCAAAATTTTCGATGCAAATACAAGTCATGGCAATTATGAAGTTTAGTATGGTGACTTGGTTATTAAGATGATGCATTAGATTATTGTGAATATTTTTATGAGAATGGAAATGACTCTGTGTAGTTTGAGTAGGAGTGTAAAATCGATTGAAAATGTTATTAAGCTTTTATTTATTCATTTCTAATTTATATCTTGGGTTGTGAGAAGTCACTTGAGACTTCTGTTATCAATGTTGATGGAAGTATGTTGGTTATCGTGTTTGGCTAGATGAGATGTTGAGTTTTGTTGTTTTGGTTTATTGAGACAAAAGTTATTGAAATATGTTTGAGCTTATCTTCAGTGGAATATAAGAAGTTAAGAATGTTGATCATTCATTATTGTATATGGTCTAAGGATGTTTTAGAAATCCTTAATATTTTGTGGAAATACTACAGGTTTTGAGGGTTGTTATGTATGTAAAGAGGCTAGCAAGTTGAATCCAAATGCTTGACATGTTAGTAGAATATAGGGATACGTAGAAGGCTATAGTGCTCCATTTTTTGAGGTGTTACATCATATCAACCCTTAAGTAAGATTGTGTAGTGAGCGATCCTCTATCTTAGATCGGTAAGTCACATGCAACAAGGCATTGGTTGTGATTATTTAGGTGGTGCATCATATCCATTAACTATTTCATGTTGGCTAAACCTTCATACCCTTTGAATTTGGCCTAATCCATTCCCCTTGTAAACCCTACTTTTAGTGGGCCTAAAATTTGATTAAGAGTACTTCGAACGTTCCCAAGGATTAACTAAACTAAAAACTTAAGTTTACATTTAGAAACGAATTAAAATTTTCCAATTTAAAAGCCAATTATCGATAAAACCCGAGCTTGAAGAATTGTGAGCTCTAAAGTCACTTAAAACCCTAAACCCTAAAACCATTAAAGAATTTTAACCCTAAGTAATTAATTGATAATTTAATTTGAATAATTTTATTCAACTTTAGAAAATTTTACAATTTTATAAAAATCAAATCATAAATTACAAAACAATGTAAGATGAAAACCCTAAAACAATTTCCTATAAGACTATGCTCTTATCTTCATGTCTAAGCCTTACACATCAATAAGTAAACCAACCAATCACCTTAGATGACTTATCAATTGAGAGTTGGAATCATTTATTAATTGATAACTTATAAAAATCTAGTGATAAGACATTTTTCTTATCATCTCTTTATTTATACTACATATAGATAATTTTTCACAAGATTTCACATGCTTAACTTCATTAAATGAGACAAGACCATTCCATGACCCCAAAGGACACTAAATGGCATATTTGAACAAGGAGAAAAGGGGGGCCATACTCTTTTCTTTCAACTATCAATCATTTTCTCTTACACATCACTATTCACTTCTTAATGCTTACATCATCAATAGTTACAATTGTTGACTTTTGTGTAAGCTACAAGACAACACTTTCAAGACATCTTAAACACTCATTTCTCTCATTCCCCTACTAGCCACTCTTCTCCTTATTTCTCTCACTTCAATTTCATTTTCACTTCTTCTTTCTCTCATTTGAAACAAACATAAAAGGAGAAACAACCTTACCCCACAAAATTAACTTTGCTACCATTTTTCCAAACTTCACTCATGGCATTTCCTTCTCCTTTTCTTATGTCATTTTCTTCCAACATCTAAGCCCTTTTAGAACCATTAGAACCTTCCACAAAACCCATTCTAAAGGATCAAACAACTCGGGTTTCCAAAAGGTTGCAAAAGGAAGAAGTAAAGTTAAGAGCTTAAGTGGAACCTTTGTGCACAATCACCATATTTTGCTTTAAAGATGAGTAAGTGTTTCTTATGATGGGTGGGTTAGTGTTTATGTTAGGAGACTTTGATTTGTTGAAGATATAAGTATGATTTAAGTTATTATAACACCAAAGACTATTTTAAGAAACAAACTCATAAAACCCTTACATGAAGTTGAAACATGAGCATGTAAAGTTAGTATTTTGTAAAGACACTTGTTTAATGCTTTGAATGGAAGATTTTAAGTTGAGAAAATCTTGAAACAAAAACTTGAATAGAAGATGAGCATGTTGGACGTAAGGGTTCAATAGTCATTTGGATTTTAATTTTATTTTCATTAAGTTAAGCATGCTCAAATCTAGACTTAAGTTAAGGAAAAATTCATCACATAAAGTTTCATAAAGAAACCAACTTTGTATGACATGAGCTATGATGTGAAAGTTGTAATAAGTGTAAGATCTTCTATTTCTTTGTGTGATGCATGAGTTAAAGAATCATCTTACGGAAGAAAAGTTAAGTTAAGATTTGGATATAAGTAATTTAAATGCACGATTTAACACCTAAACTTAAGGAAATGATAAAACAAGTTGAGAAATCAAGTAAGAACCTCTTGAAATCATCACAATCAGATCTAGAATATGAGTAAAAGACACTTAAAAATATGATAAAAGTAAGTAAACAAAGTGAAAAGATTAACTAAAGCAAGTATAGTAAGTATACAAAACCTAAAACTTAAAACCGAGCCTAAAACTCTCAAAACAAGCCTAGAACTCTAAGTTGGACCTTCAATAAAATTACGATCAGCACTTTAAAACATTAAGAGAGGTTGTTTTGAAGCCCATAAGAAATCCACCTAAGACTCCATAAGTCTAATAAAGTCACTAACTTTAGTTTGAACAAAAAACAAGCCCATTTAACAACTTAAGCCCACTAAAGAGCTCATGAAGTGGTTGTTAGCCTTAGGAGTATAAATCAAAGTTGTAAATCTGATCTCAAGGAGTATTTTGAGCTTAGGATAAAATCTTAAGACCAAGCCCAAAGGATTTCTTAAGTTACCAAAAAGCCTATTTACCAAACAAAGCCCAAAAGCACTCTAAAACATGAAGATCGCTATTGTTTTGACCCATGGACAGATTTGCATCATTTCAAAAATCTAACCTCACCATGTTAAAGTACACTAAAAAACAATGAAGATTAACTATAAGATCATAAAAATTAGATTTAAAACGAAAAAGTTATACGCAATTGAACTTTTAAGTAAAAACTGGGAAAAGTTACGAAAACTAGTTAAGAGCATAACTTAAGGGAATTTAACTTAGTTTCCTAAGTTTATTTCAATCCCTTATACATATTATTTCGATGACTAGGGGACATCATGTATGGAGACGATTTATCTCCAGATTACTTTGATTGATCCACATGGCAGAATGAGTAAATTCCCGATGACTCTTTACTTGATTTTGCTTGTAAAATAGATGCACCTAAACTTATATATATAAATTTGGATGCTTGTGAGCTATGGGAAATACATGTGTATGAATTTGTGGATGAATGCGATGACTTGTTAATTATATATAATAATGGGAATTGTTTGCACTATATATACATATGAATTGTATGGAATGAAATTGCCTGATCATCTTGAAAATCGAGTTAATCACTTATACAATTAAGAAATCAAAATGAATCATGCATGCCCCATATTGCATACGGATAACACTGATTGCTGCTTCACGCAGAAGATAGGAAGGGACTCATAAGAGAACGAGCCTTCTGCAGGATTGGGCACTAACTATGTTATTATATATATTGAGTCTCTATTCTAAGCTGATGGGCTTACTAGACGCTATGAGATGCCAACCATTGGCGAGGGGTCGAGTCTTGTGGCTTCTGCTTAGGGTGTATGTTTGTGGATTGTGGAGGCCACTACATCGCTAGACTTGAGATTTTAAAAATATGATTTGTTAAAGGAAGTATATATATATATATATATATAGTTTCGTTTTGGCTTAAGCACAATAGTGCAAATGTAATTAAACCCAAGGTCTAGAACCCAGATTTTGGTTTGGGTCAGTTAATTATCTCCAAACCTCGACTACATAAGGTGTAATTCTAAGTCGTATGCAATTCCTAGGTCACTACATGTGTTGTTTGGCATACTGATTGTTCATGTATTCATATGATTATGTATCTAATAAATTTTTGCCATGTGGTAGTGACAAGGGTGTTTATCTCACTAAGCTTAAGCTTACACCCCTATAGATTTTTGTTGTTACAGGAAAACCTCTTCACAAATCTAGGCCGAGGCATGCCGGTGGTAAGTCTCGCGTAGGGATGGGTTGGAGTGATCAGAGAGCAAAGAGGACATTTTGTAATAGATTTATAGATATTTAGTTATTTTTATGTTTTTGCTCACAACATAAATTAAAATCCCTAATGCAGTTCCATTATGAACTGCATTTGCTTGTAATATTCTTTTGGTGTGAGTTTTATGAGCCCCACACAATTAGTTAATTCATACCATAGAAGTAATTTTAGTTAAATTGCTCTATATTACTCATCTATGGGCCTAGTGTTAGCATATAGTGGAAGGAGCCTTGTGTGTCGTGTGAAAGACCTATGATTAGTAAGATGGTTGATAATAGACCTTTATACGGTACACGGCGACCTACTACGACAACGATATTGTTGGGTCGTGATACCTCTTTTTCTTCAATAGTTTCTCAAATAACCTATCTACGTTTTGGTAAGACCTCCTCTAAGGCTCACCTATCTTCATCACCAATCAAATTATATAGGACTTATTAATGATTGTGTTGTGTGTGCATGGCTAAGCCTAAGAAATCGAAAGTACCAACAATCTTAAGGTCGCATCTTGGCGATTCATATATGGTGTTATCTTGAGTAGAGTTACGTGTGAAATGAGTTTAGGTAGATTTCAGGATTGATTCATGGGCTTTAAGGTGTTGGAGAGTACCCAACACCTTATGATTATTAAATATATATATGTGTATGTGTGTGTGTATGAGCAATTCAAGGTCATGATTAGCCTAAGTTTTTGGACACTAAAATTATGTTAACTATATGGCTGCTACTTATGTATTAATGTTACTATAATTGCATGTGTGGTTGACTATATGTATGTTCTTGTGTATGTGATTGTGGTATAATATGTATTGGGCATTAGTTCACCCTTCGTGAACTTTGATCTTTCAACTGTGGGTACTTATGATGATGTTGACCTTTATGATGACTTAAGGCTGCAATCTGGTTTATGACTTGGAGGATGATAAGGAATATGCATATTAAGGCAAGTAGTTGTATAAGATGAGTTAATATATGTATGGTGACATCTTGATAATTGATTTTATTTGTTGTTATTGTTGGTGATTGTCAATTATTGTAGGAACTCTATAGACTCCATTTGTTGGCTTATAAGTTATGGATTGTTGTTTAGTAAGACTCAGTAGAGCCACATTAGTTTATATTGAGATATTATGTAGTATATGATTTGTGGTTAATACTGTTATCTATGGTTAATTTAGATAGGTTCTAAGCCTTTGTGTGTCATTATCAGCATGTTGTAGAGCTTTGGCATTTAGGGCATTATAACTTATTTAGAATTTCAAGAACTTAAAATCAACTTGTTTTGTTATTTTTATTTTATAGAATTAAGACCTACACATTCATCTACATTCATGTTATCAAACAATCTATCAAGTACATTTGGCTCTTACAAATTATCTTATAACAAATTGTTTTACCATTTTTTTTTATAGCAGCTTATATGTTTTTCTTTATATAACTAAAACTTAAATCTATACTCTAATAAATTATGAGTTTTATAGCTTTTTCAATAGGTTATTTCTATTCATACAAGAAATTCTTATAACGTAAAATAATAATTTAGTTTCACTAATATGTGTTTTATTTTTTTTGTAGGTATATGGTAAGTTTTACAAAGATTTAATGCAATTTTTTTGTTGTCAATTTTTTTTTTGACAACCTTTATGTTAACTTTCTTTCCCCTTATTTCTAATCCTTGGTTTTAAATATGTTTACTATATCCGTATATTTAATGTTTAAATTTGCACATGCATAAAAAATTCAGCATTAATTAGAATCTCTAAATTTCATAGGTACAAGATATCTTATGCAAAGTGTAATTCACCTAAACATAAATGATATTTCTCATGGTTTAAAATCGTAATATGCCCTACATGCATGGGTTAGAACCATGCTTGGACCCATCAATGGGTTAAGGGTTTGAACCTATAAGACTTGGTAGGTTTTAAAACACATCAATGCAAAAAAAAAAAAAAAAAGAAAAAAGAAAAAAAAGAAAAAAAAAGAAAGGAATAAAAGATAAAAAAATAAAATTGAAAATTTTGAATATTAAATAATATTAAAAATTTAAACTAATTTCATATGAGTGGAAAAAAATTATTTCCTACTATCAATAACATAAACAATAGATATATATTAAAAATACATCTAGTTTAATATATATAGACTTCTACTAAAAGAAAAAAACTTGTTCTTAATAATGCTGGACTAATTTTTATTTTTCAGACATTGTTGCTTCTAGAAATCTATCCCACATTACTAATGTTACATGTGAAGATGGATGCACTTGCATATAAACTAGCACACATCCTTAATAAGTGCTTAATAAAATAAGCTAAAGCTATATGGCCCTTGGTTCAATTTAATTTATTTTTAGTTTACAATTTAACTTAAAAGAAAAAAAAAAGATGATGATGATTGGTGGCTTCATGGTACATGGGTCCATGACCTAACTTGAAATTTAAATTTGCCAGACTGGTTATGCTTTTGAGTTTTATACAAATACGGGTCCTTTTCCTAAAAATAATACGTAAAGGGGACCCATGTGAAAAATATTAGGAATCTTGCATGCTTATTCAGTTCCTTTACTTTTTCTTGTTTTTTACACTAAAGGTGTATGCATTGCATGTAATTAACAATTAAACTGAAGGCGTATAGTGCGCAGCAACTAGACGTGCCTTTAGTATACCACTTATATAAACCCCATCCACGCACGCTTGGCCTTATTTTTATTCTAACTAAATTATGAAACATCTAAAACATAGAGAAAACTAAAGAAAACCCAAAGTTAAAGTTCCTATCCAATTTTTACTCCAGTGCATGTCTGAAATAGGTAATAGTTTATAATTTATACTCACAAATTTTTTTTTAATCTTAATAGTAATCCATATTATGTGCCTTTTTTTTTTAGAAAAAAAAATGTTACTGTATTACGTATATTGAATAGTCATGGATGTACCATAAGTTTTCTAATTTATTAATATTTCATAAAAAATTATTATATTTTGTCTATATTAAGGCATTTTTTGTGTTTTGGTAGATAAGTTGTATAAATGTGGATATGAAAAATTTTAGTCTATAGATTAAAATTGTTATATATATATATTTTTTGGTGTTTGTGATGTGTTAGGTTGAATTAATGAATTAAAGTTAGGTAGTACACGATGCTATTTAACGAGATGACTTCGTGCATTTTATATAGTTGTCGCTCGGTATGTAGATGAAGTTTTTTATGTCATCTAAATATTCGGTTCATCATGGCATTGCTAAGGTAGAAATGGTATATTATGTGAAAGATGTGAATGGAAATATTGTGATGGGTAACTAGGGTTCAGAGTATGACAAGGAGCTTATTAAGAAGCTAAAAATTAGGAAGGATTCGAATTTCTTTCATTTTATTCAAAGAATTTATGGATGCATCAGAGTTGACTCGAGTGATATTGAAATCATGTATAGGCATCCCTTTTTCCATGTTGTTGGAGTTGCTTACAAGTTGATGGCATTAGAGATGATGTGAATATTCAGAATTTCATTGAAACAGTTGATTCTTTTAGGGAATAGATTATTTAGGAGGTATACATAAGGCATAACAGGGAATTGAGTGCCCAGGCCGAGTATGAAATATAGAGCCAGACAATTCAACCCTTCCGATGCCTAATGTGCATTCTACAATGACGAATGTGGAGTAGACAAATGTGGATCCGTCAAATGAATCGTACATAGATTTTACTAAGTATGAGTACGTTGATATCATAGAAGAGTAGCTCGATGAAGCATTGAGTCTTATTATCGAATACGAAGAGTCTTATAATCTATATGTAGAGAGAATGCATATGGACATAAATGTTGATGATGATAGGTAGGATGAGGATGATGGAGATGGTGATGAGGATGATGTTAGACTTAAAGATGACAATGGTAAGTGTTATGAGGATTTGAGAGAACCCTGGGTGAAACCAGATGTTGTTGACGTAATGTGCAGGTCCAACCATTTTGAAAGACAACCCAAGCAGGCCCTATTGTCATACTTGTGAAGCATTGTCCAACAGTCAGTTTCGGGACTTTCCACAAATAAATGAATTAGTGGACAGGCTTATGAGAGATCCTATCCCATTTTACAATAGTTAGTACGATGGTAATGGACATGTGACATTTGAAAGAGATGTTAACAAAATGTGTAGCAACATGGGTAGTTCCAATGACTTGAGTTTTAGCATGCGTTTCAATACAAAGAAGGATCTCATAGATGAAGTGAAGTCATTCCATATAAGGAACTACTGTGATTTTCATGTTAAGATATTAAAACCAACTGTATACGTAGTCTACTGTAAGAAAAAGGAAGAGGGTTGTAAGTTAAAGGAAGAGGGTTGTAAGTTGAGGCTAAAGGATTGTCCAAAGAAGATAGAAGGTCTTTTCAAAATCACAATTTTAGAGGGCTTGCACACTTGTGTGAACCCAATGATGAACTAGGACCATGCTCATGTTGACACAAAATTGGTAAAAACTTAGGTGTGTTTCTTGCGAAAGCTTAAAGTGCACGTGGTTGGTTAGAAGGGAGAAACCTTATATCTTATATCCGATTGAGCATTTGGCATTGATTCCACATACAAGGAACCATTAGTAAGGTGGTAGCCTCCTTTTGTAGTTTAGATATATTACTTGCGGCACAATGCTAGTAACTTTAACATGGCCCACAAAAACCAATTGTGTAAGAAAATTATTTAGTTTCTAGGTGTTCAGGCATAGGAAAGGAAAATCAAATTTTTGATGGGGCAATTAGCATGGGCTAAGGAGGACACTCCCATATGGTTTAATAGTGTGGATTTGGATAAGTGGATGCTTACATATGACAGATATTACCGTTTTGGATACATGAAATCAAATATTGTCGAAAGTTATAATTTCGTTTTGAAATCGGTGTATAGATTACCTGTTATTGCATTAGTGAAGAAGATATTTTACAACTACATTACCTATTACGAGGAGAGACATAAGGACACTAGGGAGGCAATTGATTCTAGCAAGATCTACGCTGACTACACTCTACAGATGTATGAAACGTGGAAAGGGCAAGCAAGTGCACATAAAGTCATTTTATTCAGCTTCCAAAATGGTCTTTTTGAGATTTTGATTGGCAGTCGAATGACGTAGATAGGCTTAAAGGGAGGAATTGCTAACTTTACTAAGTGCTATGTATATGCTTACTATCATATATTATAACACTTGTATTTCTACTTATTTTAGGTGGACTTGCTTAAGAGTGTGTGGCTAGTACCTGACTATCCTACAGTATTGCAAATGGGGCACTGTAGTTCATTAAGCAATACATTAACCTCATTCTCTACCCACAATATGAGGGCGTATAGCAGCCACCCCATGTGGACCATGATGGGAAGCAAGGACCACCTCTGGACGAGGATATGTTGGCTCCTCGTGTACTACTTAGGGGCAGAGCTTAAGTTAGAGGAGATAAAGCTCAATTAGGACATTGTTGGGAAGACCTCGATGATGATGTCTCATAACATGGGTGTTGCTCCATAGACCTCGAGTATATCAGTAGGGGATATAGCATATACGTCGGGTCAAGTGTTGCTTCTATCTTTGGAGCTGAATCTAGTTTTAGGATTGGATCTAGCTCTTATATGACTCTCGAGTATTAGCATCATCTTGATCTTGTGACTCCACCAATACCTCAAAAGCAACGTTCCACCCCTATACAGTCCTCCGTAGGTGAGAGCGTCACTCAACTGTAGCCAACCCTTCTAGTCAACCTAGTTCCTCTCAAGGATCTTAATCTTGTTGATTTACCGCTTCAGCCTGCATAGTTACAGGATGGACAGGGGCATTCACTTTTGTCTTGTGCTGTGAGGACCTTCGCACGGCATTGGTGACAATAGATATGTTTTGTCTATTTTTTTTTATTTTTTTACCATTGCATTGATATTAATGTTAAGTCATGACAAATTTTTTATATATATTGATTATTCAAAATGAAATTTAACTTTCATCAGAGATTGTAGTTTATAGCATTCTTTATTTACCTCGACATTATAATTTTCAATTATTTTTTATTGTAACCAACTCTTATGATAAATGGTCGATCATTCCGTGTATCGAGTTTTTTTCTTATTTGCTATCTTATTAATGTATCCTATTGACTGTTATTTTATGCAATCGACCTCTATAGCAAACATTTCATTCGGTTTGTAATGTGCAGGTGAAAGTATATGTTTTAATTGTGTGGGACTGGAGGAAATCACTTACATGCGCTTTTAATTGAAATACGTAGCATTGAAGGCGCATATAATGCATGCACTTTTAATGTGTATTAGAAGCATCTTCAATCTATCATAAAAGAATTGAAACACTAAAGGTGCATATAGTACATATGCTTTTAGTTCAAATTAAAATACTGAAGGCATATATATTAGATGCATCTTTAATATAAACAACAAAAAAAAAAAAAAAGTGAAGGCACACACAAATTCTCAATATTTTTTATATGAGGCCCTTTTTCATATTATTTTTGAAAAAGGATTCATATTCGTATAAAATTCCTTGCTTTTCTATGTCTTGAGGAGGCTAGTCTTGGTTGTGGACCTAGTGGGACCTGTGCCTAGTTCAAAATCAACCCCCATCCTGTTAAAAAATAAAATAAAATAAACGCCAAAGGTTGTTTGCATTGAAATTCTCCCGACTATCAGGTCATAGGCTATAGCAAAAAGATATCAACAGATGATTAATTGATCTACGTAGGCTGTAGCAATTATTCAACGAAAGGCCGAAGACCATTACAAGACGAATTTTTATTTGACATCAATATATACAGCATGATTTCCATACATCCTTCTCTAGTCACCTAGAAGCAAAAGGAGAGAAATCAACCGTTTCTACGAACTTTACGTGTGTTGCGCCAGGATCAATTGGCAAGCTCAACTCCATGCTCAACAGAGTCATTCATTACCCTCAGCCCGGCCATGCACCTCGATAGGCTTGTAAGTATAAAACTAAGCACAACATGTGTAATACATAAGGTTTAGGCACTAATATTCGTGCACTAGAGTCACAAGGAGTGTGCTCATGTAATTCCCAATGGAAACAGTCAACCAAAAAAGTGATGTAGCGCTACTCCTCTTGCTCTCAGGTGCCTGGTCGTTAAAAAAAAAAAAAAGGAAAAAGAAAAAGAAAAAAACTCAAGTAGCCCCGATTGACATAAATGCCTCCGCTATTCCATGGAGACTATACTGTGAAACAAGCCACAACACGGACATTGGTATAACCGAATGGCTTGAGTTCATGAGCCCATGTTCCTTGGCTGCCTCTTTCCGATTCACCTCAACGAAACCAGCAATCAGTGTGGCAAATATAGATACGATAAATCCAATCCCCATCCTCTGGAGGAATGTGATGCCACGGTCATAGATTTTAGTCCAATCCTCATCTAGAGTCTAGAGTTCATTCAAGACATAGTTATCAGTCCCAACAAATGATATAAACATTGATGCCATATTTTATAATTATTTCTTTATTCAATTATTATTAATATTTTTGGGAGGGGACGCATCATATCTTTTATAGACTAATTCAAAAATTTGAGAGAATTCCTTGTGCAACAATTCAGTAATTTTTTAACCCATTAGATCAGATCTAAAGAATTGAACCAACTTTAGAATTCTATTTTTGTCTATTGACTCAATTTTATTCCTGTTGACTGCCAATGGCGCGGGTCTAATTATTGACCAATGGCAATTTTTTTTTTTTTCTTAAAAAGAAAAAATCATTTGCGATAGATTGCCGAGTATAAGCAAGATAGACCCCTCCCATGTGGTCGCGAAAGATAAAGAGAGCACATCCCAACGCGCCACAGCTCCAAGATGCAAATCTTTGTCACTGTTAGACTCATTTTTGTACAAAAGACGTTCACAAGGTTTCGAACGCGTCGGACCCAATTCGACATCTTATTCTCTTTACTAAACTCATGTTCCAGTTGTAAGGCTGTGGAAGAAATGAATATGGACAAGAGAAGAAATGTATAATAGAACAAGAAACAAAAATTATCTACCATGTGGCGCCAATATTAGGTATATAGATCGGGTATTTTAATTGATCTTCAAATTCATAAAATTGAACATTTTTTTTTTTTTATATTATGGGTTTCGCATAGTTGATTATTTGATTCAAAACACACCACTCATAGACAACCTTGCCGTAGGAAAAAATTCCCAATATTATGAGAAAGATTATTCTATTTATCATGCACATATGGATTAAAAATCCCACCGCATTCATGTACTTGCTGAACAACCATGGTAATTACTTGGCGACAACCATAAAAATAAAATGCAAAAAATAAAGAAAAAATCAAAAGAAAGAAACAAAGATTTGCTGTATCGAGTCTTCAGTCATGTTCATGTTTATCCTTTCTTCACAGAATGAAATAAAAGACTTGTGCTTATCTTATTATCTTCAGCTCAGCGTGTCCATTAGTTAATCAAGGCAACAGCAATCCTTTCAGATGGTTAATCTGATTTTTGGTGATTGTGACTTTAGGTGGAGAACAGATTCATGAGCTATATCTGCTTCATTTTGCAACATTAAAGGCTTTACATGGGGTTTAGGCCCCTTCTCAGTTTTAGCGGTAACACTGATGGGCCTAATTAGAGTTACAGTAGTAGTGATAAAATGCATGTGCAAACTGCTTCTGTTGCTCTTTCTCTCTCTCCTTTTTTCTTTTCAGTTTTTTTATTTTTTATTTTTTTTTTATTTTATTTTCCCCTACTAAAACAAAAGCAATAATAGAGAGTAGGAATGCAAGTTTTCTTTTCTTCTTTTCAACTAAGCCAATGAGAAAACACAGGATTTCAAAATTCACTTGGCATTAAAGATTTCAGTGATTAATGCTATGTAATTGCGGTGTAATTAATTAAAGTGAAGATAGCGTGATACTAATCGTAACTCCAAAATTAAAACTTGAGTTCCAGACCAATATGATCAGGTTGGAAATATTATTAATAGTTTAAATTTGGTTAGAAATGGTGTAATAAGCGTGGCTTACAATCATTCAAGCTTGATTGTTCTTTTCTTAGACAACATCTTATTTACGAGAATATTAAACCAAAACTCAGCTTAGACCCAAGGAAAGCAGATTTATAGTTGAGTCAACTCAATCTTGGTTAGAGTTATGAGTTCCTTGACTTCATTTGACTAGCTTGAATTCGAGCGCAGGTCAATATATCAAACAATGCTCCGTTATGACATTTGACTAATTAGTTTTACCGATGCATAGTCTATCTTTCTCTTTTTTACATGCTATACGAATAATTGGTCTTTCTAGCTATTAAAATTTTCATATTTATTAAAACAAAAAAAAGAAAAAGAAAAGAAAAACATGGTTCTACGCATTTTCTATTAGAAAAAAACGTTTCAAGAATTTAAAATCATATAATGTATGTTTCGTGTACAAATATTTTTATATAGGAGAGAAATATTCAATAGAAAGCTGACAAAGTAATAGTTTTAATTTTAAAAAGTTAAACATCACTATTTATTCTATATCATATTGGCATGATATTAAATTCCAACTTTCACCATTTTCAACTAGTACCTAGATTTGGCTAAAGGACAGAAAATGAAAATAAAAATAGGTAGTTATCAACTAGTTCCATGCCTACTCTTAGTATCCAATCACCATAAATACTATATTATGTAAAGGTTCTTAACAATTCTATAGAACATGAGATAGACCAAGATCATAATATGATAAATTAAGGTTTTTAAACGCATCTAAGTGGATATGGGACTTTGCAGGTAATGGATTTTGATCGAAAGTCTTAAACATTTTATTTCTCATTTGTCATCCCTTTTGCAGGTTACCTATCACCTTGACGAGAGTTCCCATTTGAAAATCTTCACTCCAGCATATAATTTTAGGAATACTAGAGCAGAGTTTCAAGGATTTAGAGCTTTACGTGGCACGGTATTACGATTTGTTGTCGAAATTTTATTCAATATATTGAGTAAGTTGAGATTTGAGATAAGGAGGATTTTGGACGCAATGACACCTAAAGTTTGAATCATGTAAATGGCAGAAAAGGAGCGACCTTTTAGTCTGTTTCCAATGAGGAATCCATAAAACCACGTCAATCCAAGTAGTTTCCCATCAGTTCACTCTCAAACAAGGCATTCAAGACATTTAAACTTCTATTACTATTTAGCTTGCAATAATTTTAAGTAATCATATTTTTCATCTTGCGTGTTTTTGAAATCAGAAAGAAGAGAAGAGGTCTAGGGAAACTCACTTCATACGTTTAGTGTGATGTAGCGATCTCATCCACACAAGGAAACGGATGCATCGAGCTCTTGATTTTGGTAGGGTGCTTTAGGATCAGAAACCATGGGCAAATTTCTTTTTCTATATGGAGCCACGGACACTTGTACCAATCTTGTAAAAGGATTCCCCTTCCGGAACAAGTTGTGGCCTCCAAACCAAAGCAATCACCGAGAGAAACATCAATGCGGTTGGTATTCCAAGTCCCCGTCCCCAAACCCAACCAATAATATCTTGCCTGTAAACAAGGACGGTCACGACTACTAATATGGATACACCCATCACAAAATAGTGCCAATTGAAATACTTCCATGTCTTAGTGCTTTGTTTTGAATTGGTGTGCCCCAAATGCTACCACGCAAGGTCGGATACCCCTTGACCCGCCCGGCTCCTAGTAGAAGTGAAGTGTAGAGGAAGCCAAGTTGGCTTCTTCGCACACTTGATTACGATGACATGGGGGTGGCCTTAGTTGTGGAACTATAGCCGATAATGTCAATGCAGCCATTCCCTCGTGATTAAAATAACATAATAAACGTAAGAAAATAATTGGCATCATCATCATATTCAACCCTCATTAAGAGAGATAGTGTGTGTGTGAGCGAGAAAGAGAGAGAGAGGGGGGGGGGGGGGTTGCGGATACATAATATGACGTAGATAAGAGAAGCAACAGTGATAGTCCAAAACCGGCCAGCATATGCATCAGCAATGAAAGCACCGAGAAATGGCGTGAGGCTACCGGTCCCTCCTATTCGCAGCTTAAGTAAGTGGCAAATGGAGCTGTGTGGTTAAGTAGCTTATCATATTTGCATTAAAGCCTACCACCGCCAATTTATCACATACCTCATTCGCTGCATTTTCATTGTACCCACCCCAACAAATAATTAATTTATGGCCAAAACAAAGAAACATCAAAGAAAGAGAGAGAGACCAAGATGAGCCTGATATAATATAATATGCAGTAGTTCTTATATATCGTTTGTATTGAGAAAACACTTACCAAAAATGAAAGGCATGGTAAACAATGCCTCCTTCTCTTGGCAAGGTCTATCTTCTCTACGTCTTCCATGCTTTGCTTTTCGGTATCGACGATGATACTTAACTATGGCACTCATCACAAATCCACTATTTATAAGGCATGAAGTCTAAATTCGCTAATGGAATACGTGCTTTGGATTTAGCCCGGCTGTACGTGCAAGTGCAACATTTTTCACATGGCAATAGGATCACAAATTTTCATAGTGGTAGTTCTCATATGCCTAACACTGTGATTGGATGGCGCTTAAACAGTGGAAATTTACGAAAATTGGAGTGGAAATTAACTCAACAATATAAATGAGTGGAAAATGAAGAGACAATTACAAAATTATCTTTGTAATAATATCTGTATAATAAAATTGGATAATTTTTGTTAAATACTAACTTCACTTCATTTTTTGTAAAACTAACCAGATGGAAATATATATATATATATTTTATCTCCTTTATTTTCCTTCTTATTTTCTTAAATACGACATAAAAAATTACAATATTTTTCATTTTCACATTTTCCTCTTCATTTCCACTTATTTCCGTCCTATAAAAAGTTGCCAAACACATTGGAAGTAAGTATCTTACAATAAATATCTAGGTGGAATTAATAGATATCAATCATGTAATGATTACCCAGTTTTTATTGGTATCCGCTTTTTGTTGAACATAAAGGTCGATTTGTGATCCAGCTTCAATAAAGCTACAGCGATTCGGAGAACGCTGCACTCCAGTTTTACGAGGAAAGGGACCTGTTATACCAAATTAATGAAACAAACAAGTAGCGTCACCCCACATTTTTACATGCGTCGTCACTAATCACTATTCATGTATGTAATAGCTAATGGAAACTCAGCTATCACTTTAGTAAATTTCTTTTTTACCCCTCTTGCAAAGATATATCATCTAACTTTTTTTTTCCTTGAAAAAATATAAACTTAATTCTCAACATTTATCACCTTTTTTTTATTTGATTCTCAATCTTTAGGTTTTCTGTCTGAATCCTTAAAGTTTGCAAAAAATTGTAACAAGGACTTCTATTAACGGTGTTAGCATTTCCTTTAGTCAATGACACAGCAATTTTATTGGTCTACATAATTTTATAAAATAAATATAATGATATAATTATAGAAATTATACAAAATTAATAAAGATATTGAAAAAGCATAAAGAAATGTAAAAAAAGGGAAAAGGTTTAGAAATAAAATATAAATACACATAATAATAAATAAATTAAAAATAAGAAAATTAGAAAGTTAAAAAAAAAAAAGAAAAAGCAAAAGAACTAAAGATTGAGAGGTTTTTATATAATAATAAATACATAATAATAGAAAAATTAAAGTTGTTTACAAAAGGATTCATTTGCATATGTTCAGATCTCAAATAAAAAAAAAATTGAGAACTTAAATAAAAAAAGTAAATGATGTGAACAAAATTTGTATTTTTCCTTTTTGTCTTTTGGCAAATTAAGATTTTTATTTATCTACTTCAATAAAACATCTAAATAATCATTAGTTACTATGAAATGCAAATTTAGGCGTTCCAAGAGCTCATATCTGATGTGGAGATGTCTAAATAGGTAGATTTTTTTGATTATGCTCAAACGGTTATAATTGTTTATCTGAGAATAATTTTTCTTGTTATTACATATTTTCGAAGACTGATTTTTTAGTCTTACAACAAAATAATAAAGGCAAGCTTGTCTCATGTCATATTGGGTGAAAAATGCACTTTAAAGCTTGTAACTAGCCCTTTTATTTCTTTGAAGATTTAAGACCCATAATTAGCCCTTTTTATTTCTTCAGTGATATTCTTTTTTGACCTTTAGGCCTTTTTTTTTTTGTTTACTTTTAGATATAAATTTCTTTCCATCTATTTTTGTTTCTTTACGAACAATTATTCAAGAATAGTACATATTTGAATTTCTTTCATTGCTTTCACTGCATTAAGGGTTATGAGAGCAAGTAATTAATCCCATTTGATGTCAAATGATGAAGAGTGAGTTCTTACTATCCTAATCGTTGCTTAAGATGTGGTGGCTATAAACCTTACATTTTTTTTTTTTATCTAACTTATAAAGTAGACTAAAGTATGTTAGATAATTTAAGAGTTGATAAGGCTAATGAAAGTGAAAACCCTAAAATAACTAATCAATCACGTATAAAATTTTTCTACCCTAAATGTATGTAAATACTAAAGATTTCATTCGAAAGTGATAAAAACCCTAAAACTATAACCTTAAAGATATACGAGCACTAATTCATCATAATTTACCCTAAAACCTTAATTGATAATATAACTTTCGTATTTTGCCAAATCATTAGTGAAAGATTAGAGATAACTTTCAATCATGCATCCATATTTAGAATCCTTAAGTAATCCCTTAGAAACTAAGATATTATATCATAGATTACATTCATCTTATAAGAATATAATTAGGTTAGTATTACATAGAGTTAAGGGTTTAGTTAATGCTTAGGTTATATGTAGTGAACATTAATACCTTAAATAACACTTATCATCTTAATTATACTAAGTAGCTTACCAAATGATGTATATAGGATATAAATACTTAAAGTAAGATCTCATCATCTATTTTTACTAATCAATTCACCAAATGTTTCATTTTCTTAATTTTTCTCTTAATTTCCCTTAATTATTACATTATGCATACTAAATAGTATATGCTTTTGGAACCAAGGTCAAAAGGTTGACTAAATCAACACATGTTGACTAAAAGTCAACATGTAGAAAAATCAACAAAAAGTCACTTTCACATTAGAAAATATCTATCTTCCAATGATTTCTTTTCTTTTAGCTTTTTCTTCCCTTTCGTTTCTATTACTGTCGTCCACACCTTGTCCTTTTCTAGACCCCACTTTCTTCTTCTTTTCAAACATAAAACAAAACAAAAATCAAGCCCTTACCCCACCTCCATAGCTGTGACCTCCCCTTCCCCTTTCACTTTCTAAAATTTTTCCAAATTTGCGTCCATATTTGAAGAAAAAACTAAGGTATGTTATTAGTTAGGTGAAGAGGTAAATTAGATGAGTAGTTTATGTGTTGTATACATATATGTTGAAGAAGGCATAAAGCTTCAATCTTTAGGTATAGAAGAGTAGAAATCATTGTAAAGTAAAAGAAGATACATGTGTATATGCCTTTAAGTATGTGTATATAAGGGTATACTAGAAAAATACAAGTATAGAGACCTTTGTACATAAGTATTCATTATGTACATAACCTAAACTAAGACATATACTAACTATACATACCTATACCATGCTAAATACACCCTTAAAATACAAAAAGAATGAAATTAAAGAAGCTTTCTTAAGAGGAATTTTAAGCATACGAAAATACGTATAAAAATATGTATGTTATCGTATGTATATATAGGTATATGTATAAGTATAAATACGATATAAGTATAAGTATATGTATGAGTATACTAGTATACATACAAGTAGAGTAAAGGCATAAGTATACACTTAACATATGTATAAGTGTACATAATACACTTAAACATGAGGTAAGGCTTATATAAGCAAAAGATGATGTAAGCAATGATGTAATCATATGATGACATAAGCCATGACATAAGCAATTGATGATAGAAGTAATAACACAAGCAATTGATGACATAAGCGATGACATAACCATAAGTTTATAAAATAAGAAATGAGAAGAGTACATAAGAATTAGATACATAAATTACTAAACCCTAATACACTTCCTAAATTAGATTAAACTTAATTAAGTACATAAATTACTAATATTAAGGTAAAATTCTCTAAGTGTAACAACCTAAGAGCTAACTAAATCATTAAGTACAAACATAGGATATAAATATAAGCAATAAGGATAATTAAGTTTCAATAGTTAAAATTTCCATAAATTTAGTTCATATCGTAAAACATGGGTCTTAACATCCAAAATGGACATCACCGTGTGAACGTGCATCCGAAAACGATGAAAAATGACTATAAATTCATAAATATTAGAAATATAATGAAAAAGTTACATACGAATAGTGATAAAGTCTAACTGGATAACAATTGATAGTAATTTAAGTAAAATTAGATAAATAGATATTTAGAATTATTAGTTAATTCAATTACTTACTAGCGTTATTATATCGTAATGATCAGGTGATCCCGAGGTGGATGAGGATCTCCTGATTGATTATTACGACTAGAGCGAGTCGTTATGACCGAGTGAGTATTTATCCTATGATTTTATGCTTGTATGTGATTGTAGATAGTGGACTTGAATGTTATTTTTAATTGACTGTTATGTGGGGTCGGGATATGCTTGTGTATGTTATTATGTGCTGAGTTGTAAATTTACCTTAAGTATAGGTAACACTTTGTTTGTTACATGGTAATTTAGAAAATAATTGTATGTACTATTGAATGGTCACATCATAATTGGACTTAATTATACTTGGCTCATAAGAAGAAACTGATATATGCATCAACATGCATTACATAAACACAATTCCGGCTATTACATCACACGAAGGTAAAGATAGGCCATTTGAGGGTTATTATTATTAATTTATTGGTTCTGTACGGTACACTTATATAAAATGACCTTACCTTGGCCCGCAGGAATACTAAGCATTAGAGGCACTAACCGCTTGGCTAAGGGTCAAGTTTAGAGGCCTCTGTTTAGGGGTGAGTATGGACTGTGGGGGCCCACTCATGATTATACTAGAACTTAGTTTTAATGAAAATAAAAGACTTGTTTGATTTAAGTATAGAATGTGGAGTTCCGTAGTAAAGTAAATTTTAGTATAATACCTGGATCTAATTGATGCCATGTATACTCTAACCCTGACTTTGGAGAGTGTTAAATCTGAGTTACGTATATAAACTAGTTAACTATGCATATTGTTTGGCATTTTATTTGATCATTCATTCATATGTATGAACATAATGTATTTATAACTTGCTCGTGGTGTGGTTGAGGGTTTTGCTCATTAAGTTTAGGCTTATATCCCCTTAGACTTTTGCTGTAGGATAACTTGGTCATAGAGGCTAGCTGGAGAATGCCACAGGTTAGCTTAGGGACTTAGGCAAAAGTAAGCCATCCAGCATATTGAGAGAACAAATTATGTAGACTCTTACTTATGTACTTTTGCTTTATTAGTAGTATAGACCTAGATGTAATAAATTACCGTGTAATGTAAACTTTGTAGTTCAAATTTTATACAAATATATTTATGTAATGATATCATATGGATTTGTATATTCTTGAGAAACTAATGGTTGTAGAGCCTTGTATATTGTATGAAGAGTTCATGATTGAAAGGATAACCAATCAAGGGTTCTTTGTACAGTATATGGTATTTACCACAACTAGGTCGTCCTCAGTTCGTAACAGCGGCCTTGTTTACTGCTATAATGGCATTGGAGCAAACAGTTGATTGTAGATTTCAAGTGTTTGAGAGGCATATTGAAGAGATTGTGAAACAATTGGATTCTTTACGGATGGGTGATGTTAATAGGGATGGTGAGATAATAAACCTTAGAGATGATAATGCCCTATGAGAACCTATCAATAGGCTTATTCATGTGGCCTATGACAATGACTTATAAGGAGATGAATACATTGCAGAATTTCGATGTGCAGATTTTGGTGGTGGCGATAATTATTATGGTGGCCAACATAATTATGGTTGACAAGGAAAGGGTCATGGCAATGAAAGAGGCTAAAGTAATTATGATGAGTATTATAGGGTCTTGAAAACAGCTACTTTAAGTTGAAGTTTGATATTCCATGCTTTATGGGAAATCTGGAAGTAGAAGATTTTATTGATTAGATCGTTGAAATAGATAAGTTCTTTGATTATACAGGAGCTTTAGAAAAGAAGTAGGTGAGATTAGTAGCGTATAGATTGAAGTGTGGTGCATCGACATGGTGGGAGAGATTGCAAGTTAAAGGATTCGAAAGGGAAAAACATTTGTGAGAACGTGGTTTAGGATGAAATAATTGTTGAAAGGAGAGTTCTCCCTCTTGATTACATATAGATCTTATTCCAACAATATCAATGATGTCACCAAAGGTAGAGATTCACTTAGGAATATACAATAGCATTTATGTGATTAGCATAGAGAAATGATTTGAGAGAAAGTGAAGGTCGGCAAGTGGCTCGGTATTTAGATGAGTTAAAACCACAGATTTGGGATAAAATTAGAGTGTAGGTTATGAGGAAGCTAAGTGAAGCTAAAAATATGGGGTTGAAGGCATAATTAATGTTACAAGAAAGGGCGAGGTTTGATCTTCATCGCAAAAGTTATGGTGGAAGTTATAGTGGTGAGTATCAAAGGGCAAGTGATAGAGGGAAGGCAGTTTATGATACATTATCATGCAATGATAAAACAAAGGGGGAGAGACTAGCCAGAAAGTTGAAGGTAGCGAATGACAAAGATAGGCAGAAATGGCTAACCCTTACAATAAACCTAAGCCATTCAATGAGAAAAGTCTTAGGTGATTAGAATTTGGGCACAAGTCTAACAAATGTCTTAAGAGAGAAAGCAAGGAGGTGGATGATAACTTTGATTTTAAATATATTTCACATGATGATTTTATAGTATTTCCCTTACATCTTTGGTTTTCTTTAAAGAAATTGATACTTAATTGAGTAAAATTTTGATTTCAAGACTTGAACGCGTTCTTAGATTGAAAACGAAGAAAATGAATCAAGTTTCACTCAATTTGGAGTTTAACTGAATGGGTTATAAAGTTTTGAAGTTACACAGTCTAGGATACAACTGTGTCCCCAGGCTGTGTTCATCTAGGAAAATTTGCCAAGGTCAGAAAGTTATATGACCTAGGGACACGACTGTATCTCAGGCTGTGTCTAGTGACGAAAAAAGATACTTTACAATACATTATAAAAGGACATACTAGGGTTTTGCAAGATGATGAGACATTCAAAAGTAAAGAGACTTGAAGAGAAAGAGAAGAAAAAGGTGAAAGCAACATATAACTTCAAGATTGAAGAGATTTATCATCAATAAAAATGGGTTTTTCATGTTTTATTTCAGGATTTTGTTGGAATTCGTTTTTAGTTCCATTATGATAGCTTAAGATTGTTGTATTTAGGATTATGGAACCTAGGGTTTCATGTGACTATTAGATTGGTTGATAATTTTCAATAAAGTTTCTATCTTTTCTTGATTCAATTATGTTATTTAATTGTTAATTGATATTTCTAGAGTATCAATCTATGATATTATGCATGATGATTTAGAAATTACATGTGTAATGAGATCTTGACGTAAATGGAGAGAATTACATGTGTACTTAGAGATAAGATACACGTTTCTTCCGGAAAGTTGTTCTTTTGTGTAGGAATTCATTATTCATTAATGCGATTCTAAATTATATTACTAAGTAAAGAGATTTCGGTAAATAATTTAGGATTAGGTTTAATATGCTTGAGAAAGGTATTAACTTTAATTGTGAATCCTTTTGATCAAGAATAATAGAGATTGAATTAGATACATTTTAAGCAGTCACATGTTAAATACTAGGGGAAATAATTCCTAAATACGTTATTACCTTCTTGAAGTCGTTCTTAGTTTTATCGCTTTCTAAATTGCTTAATCAAGTCTCATAATTAGGTTAGTTTGTTAATTTTAGTATTTTTAATTAATTCAACTCATTGTAATTTTTCGGTTAGATAATAGAGCTAAGGTTAATATTAGTACTCGAAGTCTTTGAGGGATCAACTCGAACTCACATCCGCTATATTAAAACTGATAGGTGCACTTGCTTGATATCAGTGGATAATGTTGCATGTCAACTTAACGATGGTAGTGGAGAATATTATGAAGAAGAAGAGGAAGAACAGCTATACGTTGTAAGGAAGTTTATGTTCACCCCCAGGTTGGAAGGGGACAACCATTGTCACAAACTATTTTGAAGTAGGTATATATAGGAAATCGTTGTTTTGATTTGATCATCAATAGCAGAAGTTGTGAGAATATCATTAGCAAAGGGGTCATAGATGGATTGAACCTTCCAGTAGAATCACATTTGAGTAGATTAAGGTAGTAGAGAATATTCAAGTTAAGAAGCAGAGTAGAGTGCCTTTCTTTATAGGTAAGTATCGAGATGAGATGTTTTGCAATGTAGTTGACATAGATGCTTGTCACATCCTTCTTGGTAGACCTTAGCAATTTAATTACAATACATAGCACTTTAAGAGAGACAACATGTACATGTTGGAATGAGAAGCTGTAAGGTTCATTTTAACGCTAATAAAGAGTGGAAGATGTTTGATTCCTCCTTAAACTTTAGTAGTATGGCACATCCTCAAATGGATGGTCAAATTGAAGTGGTAAATAGAACACTTAGTAATTTTATTCAAAGTATATGTAGAGACAAACCGAAGCAATGGGATGTTACTTTGGCATAGGTAGAGTTTTCTTATAATAGTGTTTTACACTGTTCTACTAGAAAGGTGCCATTCGTTATTGTTTACATGAAGTAGCCTCAACTTACTTTAGATTTGTCAAAGCTTCCTATAGAGAGAAGTTTGAATGTTGTAGCTAAGAATTTGGCTAAGTAGTGACAAACTATTACAGTAGAGGTGAAGCGAAAATTAGAGGAAAATAATAAAAAGTATAAGATGCAGTAAATAAGCATAAGAGAAAGAGGACATTTGTTGTTGAAGATGAGGTCATGGTATTTCTTCAAAAGGAAAGGTCATTGATTAGTGTTTATAACAAGTTGTAACCTAAGAAATATGGTCCTTATCAAATAGTCTAAAAGATAAAAGACAATGCATAGGTCGTTGCATTACCAAGTAGTATAGGTTTATCGAAGATCTTCAATGTAGCACATATATATCCCTTTTATCCATGTGAAGAATTGCTATATCCAAATGCTGTTTCCAACTTGAGGATGAGTTCTCATCAAGGCTGTAGGGTGGGGGAGGGTATAGGGAGCATGATATGGACATATCTAAATAGGTAGCTTTTCTCGATTATGCTTAAACAGGTGTAATTTTTTTTTTTTTTTTTATCAAGGAAGAATTTTTCTCATTATTTTATGTTTCTAAGGACTAGTTTTGTGGTCCTACAATGAAGCAATAAGGGTCGGCTTAACTGATGGCATTTGGATGCCCTTTAAGGCATGTAATTGGCCCTTTTATTTCTTTAGAGATATTCTTTTTCAACTTTTAGGCCTTTTTAAAGGTTTCTTTTAGATATAAATAGTTTCTTTATATCTTTTCTTGCTTCTTTACAAACAATTATTCAAGAATAGTACATATTTGAATTTCTTTCATTGCATCAAGTGGTATAAGAGTGAGACATTAATCCAATCTAATGTCAAACGACGAAGAGCAAGTTCCCATTACCCCAATCATTGCTCAGGATGTAGCTACCTTGCATACACCTATAATGGCTATGGAGTAAACAATTGATTGTAGATTTAAGTCCTCTAAGAGATGTGTTGAAGAGATTATGGATCAGTTGGATGCCTTATGGATAGGTGGTGTTAATAGTGATAGTGATAGAATAAATCTTATGGATGACATCGCCCTAGGAGGACCTATCAATAGGCTTGTTCATGCTGCTTATGACGATGACTTAGAAGAAGATGAATATGCTGTAAAATTTCAATATGCAGATATGGTGGTGGTAGTAATTATTATGGTGGCCGATATAATTATGGTGGACGAATAAGGGATCATGGTGGTGGTAGAGGCCAGTATAGAGGCTAAGGTAATTATAATGAGTATTATGGGGGTCTTGAAAAGGAAAATTTAAGTTGAAGGCTAATATTCTATGCTTCAATGGAAATCTGGAAATAGAAGATTTTATTGATTGGATTACCGAATAGATAAGTTCTTTAATTACAGGGGAATTCCAGAAGAGAAGCAAGTGAGACTAATAGTATGTAAATTGAAGAGTGGTGCGTCTGCATGGTGGGAGAGATCGTAGAGTCAAAGGATTTAAGAAGGAAAAGCACTTATGGGAATGTGGTTTAGGATGAAACAGTTTTTGAAAGGAGAGTTTCTCCTTCCTAATTATGATTAGATCTTATTCTAGCAATACCAATGATGTCACCAAAGGCATAAATTTGTTCAGGCATATATAGCAGCATTTATGCGACTAGCGCTAAAGAAACAATTTGAGAGAAAGCGAAGGTTAGTAAGTAGCTTAGTATTTAGACAAGTTAGAATTGCAGATTCAAGATAGAATTGGAGTGAAGGGTATAGGGAATTTGAGCAAAGCTAAAAATATGGTGTTGAAGACAGAACTAATGATGTAAGAAAGGGCAAGATTTGATCCAAGTCACAAAAGTTATGGTAAAAGTTACAGTAGTGAGTTTTAAAGGGGAGGTGATAGAAGGAAGGCAATTTAGGATACATTATCACACAATGATAAAACAAAGGGGGAGAGATTAGCCAGAAGTTAAAGGCAGTAGATGACAAAGATGGGTAGAAGATGACCAACCCTTACACTAAACCTAAGTCGTTCAATGGGAAATGTCTTAGGTGTTTAGAATTTGAGGAGAAGTCTAACAAATGCCCCAAGAGACAAGCCATGAATTTAGTCGAGAGAGAAAACGAGGAGGTGGATAATATTGTGTGTAAACTTGATGATGATGGTGAAGAAAATTAAGAAGTGGAAGAATAGTCATATGTTGTGAGGAAGCTTATGTTCACCCTTAAGAAGAGGATAGCCATCTTCACAAATTGTTTCGAAGTAGGTGTATTGTAGGAAATAGTTGTTTCGATCTGATCATCAATAGCAGAAGTTGTAAGAATATCATTAGTAGAGGGGTCATAGATGCTCTAAAGCTCCTAGTTAAGATTGTTAAACTCGTAATTCTACCTAAAATTGCCAAAGGGTCTATAAACTCGAAACATAAAGTCGAAATGTAGAAATGTAAGTTTCTACTACATATATAAAATAACTTTAAAAAAACTATAAATGTGCTTATAGTGATTGTTAAAAACTTGAATACATAATGGAGACAAAGAAATTAAGTTATTTTTTTCATAAAAATTTCTTGTTGATCATGTGGAGACTAATAAGAATGTGTGGAGTCGGATGGACTTGGGCTTTGCTTCTTGTTTTTCAATACCTACAAAAAAGGCCTCATATAGGTAAGGTTATGAGGGCTCTTCAACGCTTAAGTCAATAAGGAGGACTAAGAAAAGGGAAGATGAGCACTAAAGACCTATAAGGCTGTGCTTGCTTAGAATGTAAGTGTGTATGTAATAGGGGTTCAACTTCTACTCTCTAAGGAGAGACCAGTCTTTGTAAGAGAGAGAGAGAGAGATTTTCCAAGACAAGATCTAAGTACCCTTACTTGTTAGCATCTGGTGCCTTTTCTATGATTTACCTAGAAACATGGCGATCAAGCATTCACTCATACTGGTTGCCAGTAGATAGTGCATTTGCAGTAGATGATAGAGCTTTATTACAAGCAGCATGTTGTGCCCAACCAAGCCACCATATCTACAGCTCAGTGATCTAGCAAGAGTAGAGGTACTAAGTACTTTGACTATACTATGGATGTTAGATGCTCATTAATGTGTCACAGTAGATGTAGGCACTAAAGATAAAAGTTAGGTAGAGAGGCTAAGGAGGGAGTCAATTGATGCTTGTTGGGTATGAGTTGAGCCCTAAACTTAAGTCAAGTGGTGAACAAATGCTAGCTCGGTGGTGGAGGTCGACTAGCTTAAACAATTGTTGTTTAGCTTGCTAGGAAGGTTACGAAGTGGAGCATGCTCACCTTGCTTAGTATTATTCATTGGTGTAAGCTTGTGGTCTTATAAGAGAGTCAAGTTGTGACATGCAAGCTTGCTATTTGCTCGGGTGCCACTCTTGCTACTTATGATGGGCTTCACTTGTTAGGCCTTAGTTCAGATTAGGATTGAGTATCAATGCTTGTCCCCCTACTCTCATCAGCACTTAAGGCATGAAGAGAATAATCCAAGCAACATAAGCAGACCAAGGCTTATCCCCTTAACTAAGGGATTAGTTTTACCACTTAGGTTATAGCAGACCAATTTCCTACACATTGGGTTACTACTTCATTGACGTAACCATTGTATTACTCGATGTGTCATGATGGCCGTCCTTAGGAAATATAATGTGCATTGATGGTTTGTGAAGAACGACTATACATGTGGGATGATCTGATATTAGGCTACATCACAGATTTGTGTGTAAGGATCAATCGAGACCCTTGGCTAAAGGAATAGGGCATGTAGATGGTTGAGATTTAGGGTATGTCTTATCGTAGGTTTGTGTTTTGAGAGTAAAGAAACCATTTGCCTTCTCCACTTGCTTGTCTATATAAAGGGTGCTTAGGTGTTCATTTTTCACTTTGCTTTGCTTACTTTAAGGAAACCCTACCAAAATCTTAACTCGTGAGCTAACCGTTCTTTCTCGTTTGTTTCTCATTTCTATTGATTGCTTGCGATGGCCGATCAAAGCATAACTAATAGTCAGGGTAAGTCCTCATATCTTTCTATTTTGGGGGAGGTGGACAAAGGCTGCAAGAGCTTATCCCAAATAGGGGACAGTAGCCTTACTCCCCCCAAAACAATGACGGCGGCAGCAGTAGCGACAAGATAAGAAGGCTAGGTAATACTTTCTTGAGAGGAGAGGATAGAGTGTGTATGAGGATGTCTCGGTGACACATACCTACAAGATGGTGAAGAGGGCATAGTTGGCTAGTTATTGCGGACAACGTATGCAAATGAGCATGTGTGTACTCATTTTCCACATTTAGCGAGCAAGAAAAGCTGAGGTTAGTTTATTGGGAGGTAAAAGCTTTACTTAGGTGGTGAGTGGAGGTGATGGGAATCAAGCTATTGAACCATTGACCTACAGCTAAGCTTGAGGACTAGAGGGACTAGCAAGACGAATCCTCTTATTTCAGTCAACTCTTGTGGAGGCCAAGTATCTTCTTGCTGGCCCATTTTTCCTATCGAGCCAAGTGACTGCTTGTTTCTTACACGCTATATGCCAAGATGTGGAAAGCCGAGACAATAATCCATCCTCACTCTCTCACACATCTGGTCAATATCTTACTCGGCTGCAACCCTGCTAAGATGTAGAGAGAAATAGCCTGGATTGACCAAGCCACCTCTACTTAGATAAGCGAGCTGTCTGTACTTTTTGTCTATATCTTCTAACATCATCACTAATATAGTATCACTACGTGTATAGTATCATGTGTAGAATTCATTGTACCAATGATTGCCTTTCTTATATATTCATTTTTACCCCTTTATATCTTGTACACTACTTCCTTAGGAAATTCCTTTTTTGTCTTTTCTTTTTTGGACAAGTTGCCTCAACTTATGGGTATAAATACCCTTGTAATTGTAGCTATAAGGGACATACATAGAGATTATCCTTAATACACTTGAGTATTTCCTTCCTTACATAAACACTAATTTTTTATGTTCGACATCACTCTTATCTTAACCCTTGAGCAAGGCTAGATGGTGAGTAACCTCACTGGACTTATTTGTACATCATATCGAATTGTGTCATGAGTGCTTAGAAATTCCATTGGTGCATCATATCTATTGGAGTTGTTCGTGGGTTTTTGCTTACCTTTCATTCGTATTCACCCTTTCTCGTGACATTCTCTATTATTCCTTTCAAGCTTTCTACAAGCTTAGACTCACCCAATAACCAACCTTGTCTATTATTGGTCACGATTTGCAACATCTTGGTATTAGAGTGGAGGTTTTGTTTGAGTTGTTGGTTTCTCTAAAGTTCTATTTATACTCTATTTTACGTATGTAAAATAAAGCAAGTTACTATGTTTATTTGAGTGTTGTGTTGTTAACTGTTGATTTCCTGAAGTATTTGTGTGAGCTTTGAATCAGTGAAGAAAATGACGGATCCAAGTGTGAATGTTGATGCTAAAGATGAAAATAATGGAGTTATCCACCATGGACGACAATCCTAGAGAACACCAAAAAGCATTGACGAGAGACTCGATGAGGTAGCCAACATCTTAGTAAATTTAACCCGAGCTGTTCATGCGCTAGCGTATTGACCCACTGAGGTTGCACAAAATACCCTACAAGTTGCTCAACTTGTTAGAGGTTAGAACCAACTCAACTAGTTCGAGGTAGAGGAGTAAGCAGATGAGTAAAGCGAAGAACAAACTTGAGAGAGCTTGATGAAGAGGATGAGGAAGAGTATTTTGAAGAAGAGTGTGTACGAGTCTCCAGAGCATCTAACTACATGAAGCTTTGGATTCTAAGCTTCAATGGATCTAGGAATGCTCATGAATATTTGGAGTGGGAAGAGAAAGTGGAGCGTGTTTTCTATTATTATCATTACAAAGATTATAAGAAAGTGAGAATTATTGCTATTGAGTTCTGTAGATATGACGCTATGTGGTGGAAGAATTTTTAGGCCATGAGGAGACGAGAGGGCTACCAAGAGATTAATACTTTGCTTGAGATGAAGAGAGTACTTAGAAACATATTTGTGCCAGAAAGTTATCTTCAAGATACCTTTACTCGGCTTTAGGAGCTGAGACAAGGAGGTCAAACTATTGATGAGTATGTTCAAGAATTTCAAATGCTTATGATCCGTTGTGAAGTAAAGGAACCATTAGCTCGAACAGTCTTAAGATTCATTACTGGGTTGAGAGGAGACATTCGAGACATTGCAGAACTCCGACGATTTGACATAATGGATGAAGCTGTTAAGATTGCCTAACAAATAGAAAGGCAAAGGAGGAGCCGACTAATGACCAAGATGTCGATTGGCTAACCTGGACAGGTAAGCCATCGAGCTCTATCGAGTATCGAGTTAAGCCGAAAGATTGATGTTTGAGCCGAGCTGAAAGGTCGACCTAATGTTGAAGTGCTAACCTAAACTTATGAGAAGGGCCAAGGGTTTAGCAGGAAGATAAGCTAGATCAAGTACTTCAAGTGCCAAGGGTTCAGACATATAGCTACTTAGTGCCTAAACCGCAGGACAATGGTCATCAAAGGAGATGTCACGAAGCTAGAAATAAATAGTAAAAATGAGGAACCTGAAGAGGAGGAGGTCCCTATCGAGAAAGAGCTGATTGAGGAGGACATGTTTGTTGAGGACTTGGATAAGTTACTCATGGTTGTCCGATAAACTATGAATATGGAACCTGAAATACTATACTCGAAACTCAAGATGATAGGGTGGGGGGGTGGTGAATTGAGTTCAATGCTAAAATTTCACTTTAATACCAATTTCTTAAATTAAGGAACTAAAAGGATGCAATATTGAAATAAACCAACAACGAGACTAATTAAGATAATAATAAATCAATGAAATGTGTTGAAAATAAAAGAGATAGGGATAGAGAAATCAAGGCCAAAATTTTAACGTGGAGTTCGGATCGCCTCCTACTCTCCACAATCACTTAGTGCCTCAACTAAGGTCTTCATATGTAATTTTATTGATATCAATCTTAAAGGCATAAGTGTCTATACCCAATCTCTAACACTAATAATCTCTTAATCACAGCAACTCACAAACACTTAGTATAGTGCTTTCTTGAATAAAAGTTGCAAATATGAAACTTGGCACAATACTAGGGTTTACAAAGGATTATAAATTATAAGCACAAGACAATTGGAATAAAGTATAAGTAGATAAAAGGAATAATTGTAGGAATGTAGCTCTATTAATGGTCCTTTAACTGCCCACAAACTCGCATTTATATCCCTTTGCAAAAATCCAATCATTGGTCCTGTTCAACCTGTATTAAATGTATTGTAACAGTTAATTTCTGTATGGACTAGCTAGACGGTTCAAGTGGGACCAACAAAACGGTCTTTAAGTCACCAGTCACATGGTTCAACAAGGCTTACTAACCTTCATCAACCAGTCAAACAGTCTATGCTTAACTAGCCATACGGTTTAGAGTAAACCAATCGCACGGTCTTTGTCTTACCACTGATCACAAAATACCTAAAGGAACCAGTCGACTGGTTCTAACACAACCAGCCAGACGGTTTATACCAAAATAGCCAAAATGTACACTTCTTCTTCTTCCAACAACATTAGAATCAATTTTAATAAGTTGCAAAGATATTTCCAAGTTTGATTGTATTTTCTTAAAAGATATAATCGACAAAGTTCTTGTGAGAATTTGCAAATTAGTTTATAACAATATTTGATTAGTCATGACATGTATGGATTTGTTCTCATCAAAATCACAAATAAGAACTTATTGGTTTAATAGAACCCTTACAAGAGGAGGAATGGAGAGAAAATTTGTTCTATACCACTTATAAAGTGAATGATTAGGTATGCGCCCTCATCATAGATAGTGAAAACTATACCAATGTGGCATTAGCCGAACTTTTTTCAAAACTAAAGTTGCTAACTGTTGCACATCTGAGGCCATACAAATTGCATTGGTTAAGTGAGAAAGGAGCATTACATGTTATTTAGTAAATAATACTACCGATCACTATAGGGAATTACTCAGACTAGATTCTCTATGATGTGCTGCCTATGTATGCTTCCCATGTGTTACTAGTTAGATTGTAGCTATTTGATAGAAGAGTTATCCATAATAGCTACAAGAATACGTACACGTTTGAGAAGAATGATCGGAAGATTACACTAAACGTGATGCCGCCGAGAGAAGTTAACAAGTTGCAAACAAAACTTGCTTGCGAATCGAAGAAGGCTTTAGTGATGAGTAGAGCTTAGCTCCAAAAAGCCATAAATGCTGACGAGTTGACCTTCATGTTGTTCAGGCACCTATTAGAAATGAAGGAACGAGGTGAACTACCTTAGGAAATGAAAGTTATTGGATGAATATTCCGTTCTGTTCCCAAAGCAGTTACTTGGGGGGTTGCCCATAACTTGTGGCATAAAGTACTGTATTGACTTAGTACCCAGCACCGTACAATCGAATAAGCCAACTTATCGAATGAATATTGAATAGGTTATTGAGCTTTAATGACAAGTCAATGAATTGCTAGAGAGAGGATATATGAAGGAAAGCTTCAGCCCTTATGTTGTACCAGCCCTTCTAGTATTAAAGAAGATGGAACCTGGCGGATGTGCATAGATAGTCTCACTGTGAACAAGATTACTATCAAGTATAGGTATTCTATTCCAAGATTGGAAGATATGATGGATGAATTGAGTAGAGCCAAGATTTTTAGTAAGATTGATCTTAAGTTTGGCTACCATTAGATTTGCGTGAGGCTAAGAGATGAATGGAAGACTGCGTTTAAAACTTAGCATAGACTCTATGAGTGGATGGTCATGCCATTCGGCCTATTGAATGCCCTAAGCACTTTCATACAATTGATGAACTACGTGTTAAGACATTTGATTAGAAAGTGTTCATGGTGTATTGTGATGACATATTGGTCTATAGTATCGACGTGTCGAGTCACTACAAACATCTTTGAGAAGCATTGGATATCGTCCGTGTCAAAAGACTATTCGTCAATCTTAAAAAGTGTTGCTTTTGCCAGGAGGAAGTGGTATTTTTAGGCTATGTAGTCAGTGGAGGAAGCTTACAAGTGGATGATGAAAAGATCCAAGAAATTGTAGAATGGCCAACTCCTATTACTTATGCCGATGTAAGAAGTTTCCATAGATTGGCTTCAGTCTATAAATGATTCATCAAGAATTTCAGTACCCTCATCGTACCTCTTATTGAGCTCATGAAGAAGAACACAAACTTCCGATGAGGAGAAAGGGAGGATAAGAGCTTTACTGAGATAAAATAGAGGTTGACCTCCGCCTTGGTGTTGTATCTACCTAACTTCGAGAAAATATTTGAGATGGAATGTGACGCATTAGGCATTGGAATAAGCACTGTCCTAATGCAGGAGGATCGACCAATTGCCTTCCATAATGAAAAGCTTAAAGGACTATAGTTCAATTACTTCGTATATGATAAAGAAATCTTGGCACTAATCTAAGCACTGTAAGTATGGCAACATTATCTATTAACAAGAGAGTTTGTCATCTACACTGACCATGAATCTCTGAGGTACCTTTGAAGTCAGACGAAGTTATCGAAGTGGCAGGCGAGATTGTCATGAACTGAGGACGGTCTAGTCATGGCAGACGCTGTATACTATACGAAGAACTCCTAATTGGTTACCCTTCCAATGATAAACTCTTCACATAATACACAAGGCTTTACAACCACTAGTCTCCCAAGAACATACAGATTCACATGATATCATCACATAAACATATTTATATAAAATTTGAACTACAAAGCTTACAATACATAGTAATTTAGTATATCTAAGTCTATAATACTGGTGAAACAAAAGTACATAAGTATGAGTCTACATAAACTGTTCTCTCTCAATACACAAGATGACTCGCTCTTACCCAAGTCCCTAAGCTAACCTGTAGCATCCCCTAGCCAGCCTCTAGAAACAAGTTATTCTGCAGCAAAAGTCTAAGGGGGTGTAAGCCTAAGCTTAGTGAGTAAAACCCTTAGCTATACTACAGGCAAGTTATAAATACATTATATTCACGCAGATGAATGAATGATCAAATAGAATGCCAAACAATAAGTATAGTTAACTAGTTCATATACGTAACTTAGATTTAACGCCCTCCGAAGTCAAGGTTGGAGTATACATGGCACCAATCAGATCCGGGTATTATACTAGAGCTTACTTTACCACGGAACTCCACATTCTGTACTTAAATCAAACAAGTCTTTTATTTTCATAAAAACCAAGTTCTAGTATAATCATGAGTGGGCCCCCACAATCTATACTCACCCCTAAATGGAGGCCTCTAGACTCGACCCTTAGCCAGGCAATTGGTTCCTTTAATGCCTACTATTCCCGTGGGCCAGGGTGAGGTCTTTTTGTATGAGTGCACCGTATGGCCTATCTTTACCTCTGTGTGATGTGATGGCCGAAATTGTGTCTATGCAATGCATGTTAATGCATGTACCGGTTTCTTTTTATAAGCCGAGTATAATTAAGTCTAAATTATGTTGTGATCATCCAATAGTACACATAATCATTTTCTATACTACCATGCAACAATAGAGCATTATCTGTATTTAAGGTAAGTTCACAACTCAGTACATAATAACATATACAAGCATTTCCTCAACTCTACACAGTAGTCAATTAACAATAACATTTAAGTCTATTATCTACAATCACATACAAGCATGAAATTATAGGGTAAATACTCACTTGGCCATGACGACTCGCTCTAGTCATAGTAATCAATCGGGAGATTCTCGCTTACCTTGGGATCACCTGATCATTACGATATAATAACGCTAGTAAGTAATTGAATTAACTAGTAATTCTAAATATCTATTTACCTAATTTTACTTAAATTACTATCAACTTTTATCCAGTTAGACTTTATTATTAATCGTATATAACTTTTTCATTCTACTTTTGATATTTATGAATTTATAGTCGTTTTTCATCGTTTTCAAATGTACGTTTACATGGTAATGTTCGTTTTAGACGTTAAGACCTGTGTTTTATGATATGGATTAAATTTATAGAAATTTTAACTATGGAAACTTAATTATTCTTATTGCTTATATTTATATCCTTTATTTATACTTAATGATTTAGTTAACCCTTAAATTCTTATACTTAGAGAATTTTATCTTTCTATTACTAATTCATATACTTAATTAAGTGTAATCCAATTTAGGAAGTGTATTAGGGTTTACTAATTTATGTACTTAATTATTATGCACTCTTCTTATTTCTTATTTTATAAACCTATACTTATGTTATCGCTTACATCATCAATCGCTTGTATCATGGCTTATGTCATCATTTGCTTATGTCATGGCTTATGTCATCTTTTAATTACATCATTGTTTACCTCATCATTTAATTACATATGCCTTACCTTATGCTTATGTCATACCTAAGTGTCTTATGTACACTTTACATAAACTACTATATACTTATACCTTTACTATACTTATATGTATACTAGTATACTTATACATATACTTATACTGTTACCGTATTTATACTTATACATATATCCATATACCTATACAGTCATGTACATATTTCGTATGCCAAATTTTCCTCTTAAGAAAACTTCCCTAATTTCATTCTTTTTGTGTTTTAAGAGTATATTTAGCATGGTATATGTATGTATTATTAGTATTTGTCCTAGTTTAGGTTATGTAGATAGTAAATAGTTGTGTACAAAGATCTCCATACTTATATTCTTCTAATATATCCTTATGTACATATACTTAAAGGTATATACACATGCATCTCCTTCCTCTTCACCATGATTTCTATCCTTCTATACCTAAGGGTAGAAACTTTATGCATTCTTTAACATAGATACACATAACACCTAACTACTCATCTAATCTACCTCATCACCTAACTAATAAGTAATATAAAGCAATACATAATAACATAATCACATACCTTAATTTGTTCTTCAAATATGGAGACAAAGTTGGAAAATTTTGAAAGTGAAAGGGAAAGGGGATGGTCACGGCAATGGAGTAGGGTAAGGGGTTAATTCTTTTTGTCTTGTGTTGTGTTTGAAATGAAAAAGATGGTGGGGTCTAGAAGGAAAAGGAGTAGATGGCAACTAAGGAGAAAAGAGAAAAGAAAAGCTAAAAGAAAAGAACAAAAAAAGAAATCATGAGATGGATTAGATATTTTCTAACCCATTAGTGTCTTTTGTTGACTTTTCTAAATGTTGACTTTAGTCAACCTTTTGACCTTGGTCAATATGTGTTGACCTGGTCAACTTTTCATAAGCATATGCCATTTAGTATACATAATGTAGTAATTAAGGAAAATTAAAAGAAAAATTAAGGAAATGAGGTATTTGGTGAATTGATTAGTAAAAATAGATGATGAGATCTCACTTTAGGTATATATATATCCTATATATATCATTTGGTAAGCTACTTAGTATAACTAATATAAAAAGTATCGATTAGGGTGTTAAGATTCACTACATTTAACCTAAGCTTCAATTATACCCTAAACTCTGTGTAATACTATCTTAATCATATACTTAGAAGATAAATGTGATCTATGATACATTATCTTAGTTTCTAAAGAATTACTTAAGGATTCTAAATATATATGCATGATTGAAAGTCATCTCTAATCTTTCACTAATGATTTGGTAAAATATGAATGTTATATTATCAATTAGGGTTTTAGGGTCTATTATGATGAATTAGTGCATGTATGTCTTTAAAGTTATCATTTTAGGGTTTTTTTTTTTTATCACTTTTGAATGAAATCTTTAGTGTTTACATACATTTAGGGTAGAAAAGTTTCATACGCGATTGATTAGTTCTTTTAGGGTTTTCACTTTCATTAGCCTTGTCAACTCTTAGATTATCTAACATACTCGAGTCTATTTCAAAAGCTAGATCGAAAATTTTAGGGGTTTACAGAGATGGGTTGAATTTCTTGAAGGATTCAATTTTGTGATTAAATATAAGCAAGGAAAGAGCAATGTATTTGCAGGTACTCTTTCAAGGAGACATGCGCTTTTAATTGAATTGCAAACCAAATTGTTTGGGCTTGTAAGTATCAAAGAATAGTATTCTAAGGATCCACACTTTGCACCCATAATCATGCGATGCATTGATGGACGGATAGTGGATGAGTAACATATGGAGGATGCTTACTTGTTTTGAGGTGGGAAACTATGCATACCAACTTGTTCCTTGAGGGAACTATTGATCAGGGAAGCCCATAGTGGAGGCCTTACCCCATCTCCACTGGATTTGTTCTCGGGAGTCTTAAGGTGATCCTTTTATCGATGGATGCCCTTGTTGTTTGAAGAAACCCTCCACTTCAAGGCAAGAGACAACTTGGCGAATTGAAACATCTTAGTAGCTAGAGGCTAGTGGATCCTGATTCGACATTAGAAGTATATTGATTTTTCCCCAATAACCGAATACTTTTGTCAGTAAATACCAAACCCTTATGCAAACCCTAATATTCTTACCGAATTTATAGCCGGACAATTAAAAAATCGAGTCTCATTTCAATAAGCAGTGAAAAGGGCTATTGAATTAACCAAACAAGCGGATATAAAAGGAATTCAAGTACAAATTGCTGGGCACTTTAGAGAAAGGACTTGTAAACTGTTGAATGGTCGATTCTTCTAGTTGAAGATGTGGAGAGATGTGCACCGAGTAGTCGACAGCTGCGCCGTATGCAAAAGGGTTAAGCGCCAAGCTAAGCAAGGGAAAGCAATGCCTTTACCTATCTCGATGAAGCTGTAGAATGAATTGAGCATAGACTTTGTTCTCGAACTACTACAAACTACCCAAGGCAAAGATTCTATAATGGTCATCATGGATAGGTTTAGCAAAATAGCACACTTTGTGCCTTACTCCAAAACTAACGATGCTTTAGTCATTGCTTCTCTTTTCTTACAAGAGATTATGCGAATACGCGGCGTGCTGAGAAGTGTCATCTCCGACAGAAACCCAAAGTTCCTGAGCCATTTCTAGAGGACCTTGTGGTATCGAATGAGGACCAAACTACTATTTAGTACTTCTTGTTATTCCCAAACTAACGGCTAAACAGAGGTGGTCAATCGCACTTTGAGATCATTACTTTAAGCTGCAGTAGGCAAGAACTTGGCAGATTGGGATGTCTACTTACCAGTGGTCAAGTTTAATTACAATCAAAGAGTGCATGACACCACTAAGCAAACTCCCTTCGAAATAGTATATGGTTTCAATCCTAAATTGCCCCTCGACTACACCCTTGTACTTGCACCTGCGCAAGAGGACCTTGATGCCTCGGCTAGAGCACATTCCCTCTAGCACATCTATGATAAAGTCACTCGACACATCGACTAAGCTACTAGAAGAATGCAAGAGAAGACCAAGGGTAAGCTGGCTAAACAATTCCAGCCTAAAGACTTGGTGTAGCCGCATCTCGGTAAGGAACGGTTCTCGAACAAGAGGAGGAACAAATTATTTGCAAGAGTTGAAGGACCTTTCAGAATCCTCTAGAAGATTAATGACAATGCTTACAGATTTGAGTTGCCCAAGGACTATAGGGTTTTTGACTCCTTCAACATTGTCGACCTCAATCCGTATCACCCTGATGGAGAGCTAAATGAAGGCCATTTGGATTTGATCCCAAATCCAAAACAACATGGAGGGAATGATGAGAATCAGGCTACTAGACCATTGACCCACAATCAAGCTCAAGCACTAAAGGGACTAGCAAGATAAATCTTCCTATTCCAGTCAACTCATACGAAGGCTGAGTATCTCCTTGTTGACCACCCATTATGCCTGTCAAGCTGAGTGACTGCCTATTTCTCACATGTCGTGCGCCGAGAAGCGAAAGGTCGATACAGCAGTCCACCTTCATTCTCTTGCACGCTTAGTTAATTTCTTACTTAGCTATAGCCCTATCGAGACGCAGAGAGAAAGAGCTTGGACTGACTAAGCTACCTTTGCTCAAACAAGCAAGCTATTAGTACTTTTTGTCCACATCTTCCAACGGCATCACTACTATAGTATCACCACGTGTACAGTATTATGTGTAGAATTCGTTGCACTAATGATTGCCTTCCTTGTATATTCATTTTTACCCCTTTGTATCTTATACATTACTTCCTTAGGAAATGCCCTTTTTTTCTTTTCCTTTTTGGGCAAATTGCCTTAACTTATTGGTATAAATACCCTTTTAATGGTAGTTGTAGGGGAAACACACATAGATTATCCTTAATACACTTAAGCATTTCCTTCCTTGCATAAACATTGATTTTTTATGCTTAGCATTACTCTTATCCTAACCCTTGAGCAAAGCTAGGTGGTGAATAACCTCACCGACCTAATTCATATGTCATATCAAATTATGCCGTGAATCCTCGGAAGTTCCCTTAGTACATTATATCCATTGAAGATGTTTGTGGGTTTTTGGTTACCCTTCATTTGCATTAACCCTTTCTCGTGGCATTCTCCATTATTCTTTTCGAGCTTTTTGCAAGCTTGGACCCACTTAGTGACTGGCTTTATCTATTCTTAGTCACGGTCCGCAATAGGAGGAGCCTTAAGATAGGCAATGTACATAGACATAGGGGATGCTCGATCATTCGCCATGTACGCGAAGTCGTTTAAGCTTGGTTTGTAGCTTCCTTTTTTAGACTTCTTGTTAGAGTTCTTTTAGTATTTTAAGGTTGCATAGGGTAGTATGAATGCAAATGCATGGATTCAATTCACTACAACAAAATTAACTTAATGAAGCAGACTCTCTAGGGTGACTGGGTTAAAGCCAGCCTAAAAAACATATGAAGGGGTAGGTACTATTTTCCAAGCAACAAATGGGAGGGAAAATAATTTTAATGAAAAACATAACCTACTTTTTTCTTATTAAAAAAGTAAAAGAAAAAGTCCTCATCTATTCTATTCCATGACTCTTGACCCTAAAAAGGAAAACCAATCCAACCTTCTTTCTATTCACCTATCAATCTCTTTCTTTACGCATAAGGCCATAACCTTACTCTAAAAGAAAAACCCATCAAATCCTCTCTATTCACTTATCAAAAACCCTAAAAGCACTTGAATCAAGCATAAAAAATCAAATGTTTAGGGATTTCATTAGAAAAATCGAAAACCCTAATAGCATGTTGTTATCTAGAGGAATCAATCGAGTGGCCTCTCTCAAATCAAGATTTGTTATTGTAGACTGCTAGTGACTAGTAAGTCCATTACACCAACTTACTATTATGCTACTATTGATTGCAAATTTCTGTACCTCTATCACTTCTTTTACATCAAGAAAAGAAAACAAATTTAAAAATGCATTCTATCCATTGGACTATAAATTCTAGTGTAGATTTTAGATATGTCTAATCTTTGAGAAAAAAGTAATTCACAATGGTTATGAACTTTTTGTCTTACGAAAGCTTTTGAATATTGGATAGATTGAAACATTGTTGATTCCATTTCTTTTTTGAACATGCATGTATAAATCTTCATGGAGTGTAGTCAAATTTCTAGCATTTGATCTTTACATACTAGCATTAATATTTGTGTTATGATGTTGGGTTAATGATTAATTTAGTTCATAAATAGATTTATTGCTAGTTTGAATTTTTTTGACTTATGCAAGTATCTAAATACCAAAAAAGCTAGAACATGTGGACTTCATATTACTTTGCTTAACATGCTTGTAAAGATCTTTTAAAGTTTAATCCAATTTCTAGCATTTGATCTTTAGGGACTAGAGGTAAAATTTTTGTTTCTATGTTGCGTTAATGATTTGATTATGTTTACAAACTTATGTCTTCTTAAGTTGTGTATTTTGGGAAAGAGCTTAGACATGTGAAGTTGCATAGGACTTTTCTTAAAACCATGGCACTCTCATACCAATTTGCAAACAATGAGGGTTGTTACGATTAAAATCAGTACTATATGTGCAATTTAAGCTTAGGAATACAATCTACAATTTAAGCCTATGAACGGATACAATGTTTTTGCGATTGGTGTTTTCATTACTTTGTTGTTTCTCCCCCTTAATTCCTGTTCGTCTAATAAAGCATTCACATGGCTATTTCATGCTTACTTAAGTCATTTTATATCATGAAGCAAGAAACAACGAACTTTTTTAAATTTATATTGGTTAGTCACTCACATGCTAGTAGTGTAAGAATCACGTATTCAAATTTCTGATTAGTTCTTATTGATTAGCAAATTTGGTTCCTTCTATGAATGTTAAGTTTTACCCCTAAAAAGTACAGTAATAGTGGTTAATCCCAAGGGTATACTCATTAAATTTCACAATAAACTCTATGATGTCTAATTTTCAAATCCCACCATGGTTACCATTAGGGCTTCCTAAACATTGTAAATTAAAGTTAATTAGTACATTAATTTTGTTAGGTAGTCAATATCTTTGGTGGTAGCCAATTTACTCGTAGAATTGTCTCTTTATGTTTTTTCTTATTAAAAAAAGAGGGAAAAAAATGGATTAGAGCAAATTATGTGAAGTGTTAATTATTGTGTATCTAGATTCACATATTTATAAAGTAGCACTCTCTAGTGTGTTGAGATAAGCTATATTCTTTCTTGACTGTACAATAAATAATCATTGATAAAAATCTTCATTGAACTTCATAAATAGATTATCATAGTCAACTTCTATATATAACTTATTCACAAGAAAAAATGAGGTTTGTGTAAAAGCACAAGCACTACTAATTATGTCTAGTCTTATAGTTATGCTATGAAATATATGATCTTTAACGAATGGTCTATTTGTTCTTTAGAAAGATACTTTGTATTTATTCTTTTTAATTGATCTTTTGCAGTAGTTATATTACAAATTGACTTATGTGGCGCATGTATTGTTAATTCAAAAGATTAGTGTTGAACAAGTTTTATACAAACAATTACTACAATTTTACAGAATTTACATCATTTGATAGCTTAAAAAGTTTAAGTACATTTTTTACCTTAACTTATTCATATAGTCTTCTTAGACTTTTTTATTCACACTTTGCCTTTTTAATCTATTCTAGATGGCAAAGTTTTGCATACATATTGTAGATCTTTGTAATTGGTTATCTAGACCAATGAATGTTGATATCTTTAACTACAATACTCGAAATTTGTAAAACTTGCATTTGATGATTTATTCTCTCCACAAAGAAATATGTTAATAATATCATTCCTTGTGAAGGAGACTTCTATGTTGCTATGGATTTAATAGTGTAACTTATCAGGACAAAACATGGTCAACATGATCTATGTAAAATATATCCTAATCTACATGTCATCTACTCGACTTTTTAGGTATGAGTTTTCAGTATGATCTAAATGAAATATTTCTATGTTCTATATTATTTTAGATTTGTGTAGGTATGGGGCATGCATACTTTAATACATGATTTTTTTTCTACAAAGCATACTTATTAATACTAGAGTGGAATTAAGAAGATATGAAAATACATAAAAAAAAAAAAGTATAGAAATCGAGTCCATAATAGGATGCTTTTATGAAAATTATTGAAGTCGGTTTAGAACCAAAAGAGAGAGATACCTCAAGGTAACATAGACACCACATTATTTTATGGAGAATTCCACTACAGTATATACAAAAGTAGTAACATAGACACCACATTATTTTATGGAGAATTCTACTACAGTATATACAAAAGTAGTCAAAAGCTTTTGGTTTTATGTAGATTTTCCTTTATGATTTTAGAGAACTCTCAGGCTGCAAATGCAAGGCTTCAAGCAGCCAGAGCAATATGAAATGCAGCAATTAGAGAATGGGGCTTCCTTAATGAAGATGACAAGAGGAACTTGGTTAGGTAACGTACTCCAAATTGTAGATTTATGTTAACTTAATTGTCAGGATTTTCCACCTACAACAATAGAGTCATCACCTCTTGTGAAAGTTGTTTACAACTACATTTATTCCCTATAAGCAGCTTTAATCTAAAGTTTATCATTGTCTTTGCATGGTTTACTAGTAAGGTTGGATGAATCTAGTCTTGCTTCTATTGATTTCATTCATAAATTGCTTTCCTTTGTAGTTCTTTGCTATGTTATGCAACATGCAAGTTCCTTTGAAGGTTATGTCTAAGCTAAAGTTTCTTCTGCTGTCACTTTGTTGATCAAAGAAGTTGGTAAGTCAAGATTGTTCTTTAAAGGCTTGATATCTAATCTATTTCTTTGGCTTGTAGCAAAAAGTAAGGATGCCTAATTTTGTATACTATTCTTCTCTTACTGTTAGTTTGTATTGATAGGTGTTAATTATGAGGAATATAAGATTTCGAGATTGGAATAAATACTATAAGGTTGCAAAAATTATTTAAATAATTGTTTTTCCAAAGATATTTGGCAAATACTATTGTAAAAATGCATTTGGAAGATGTGTTTTCATCTAAGTGGGATTACATTTTGAGAATTGAAAACACATGTTTGATATGCATTCTTAGTAAAAAAAGTAGTGACTTTATGTGAATTAAAGGATGCCTAAAATATGCTTTGTTATATTTTTGATGTAAATATATGCTTGAGTACTTAGCTAATGGAGAAGTCATTTGGTTGGAAATTATATGTCATAAGTTCGATTCTAATAAATTGCAATATAGATTCCCATAAAAGAACCACATAAGCCTCCACTCTACTAGCTCTTCCTCTTTGTTGATAACTTGGTCTATAGAATTTATTTGTCAAAATTGCAAAAAAAAAAAAAAAAAACACTCTTCTAAAAAGAAGCTATCTATTCTTTTGATAGGATTAGGATGATGGGAAGGCTTTGTAGGGTTCATTATGCTTCTATTTTTTTTAATATTAAGGGCATTTAGATGTTGATATAAGAAGCTTGGATTGGTTAGGATTGATGGCATGGAATTAGTGAGGATATTATAAGATGATTTGATGTGATATAGAGTATTGAGAAGAACATAACTAAGCTTTATTTTAATATGTAGAGGCCTTATGCTATCTAACTTTCTACTATTCCCAGATTCAAGCGAAAAATGATCTACTATCCGCTATAGGGTAACCTCTATATGGGATCCTTATATTGATAGTAAAAGTTCATCTAAGGTGCCCTATACTCTTAGAACTAGATGATGGACAATCAACCTCTAGCTCTCTTACTCGCGCATGCCTCTAAGGCCTTTAGTCTCTTACTAGAAGGATTCTCTCTTGTCAGCCTACTGAGGACAAGACACAGTACATAAAAGAATAATGGATGAACTCCTTGAGTACTCATCTCGAATACACCCTGCTCTGTTCTAATCTTTATGCCATTGCCGACCCCTCATTTGTTGAAGCTAACCTACCGAGTACCGAAGTCGAGGTCCATACACATCAAGCCCTACTTTAACTACCCAAACCTTCATGTATCGAGTGTAACTTGTTAAGAGCCGAGAGCTGAGGCCAAGGCCTGCCATGAACTGAGGACGGTCTAGTCGTGGCAAATGCTTTATACTGTACGAAGAACCTTGATTGGTTACCCTTTCAATCATGAACTCTTCACATAATATACAAGGCTCTACAACCACTAGTTTCCTAAGAACATACAGATCCATATGATATCATCACACAAACATATTTATATAAAATTTAAACTACAAAGTTTACAATACATAGTAATTTAGTATATCTAAGTCTATATTACCGATAAAACAAAAGTACATAAGTAAAAGTCTACATAATCCTTTCTCTCTCAATACACTAGATAGCTCACTCTTGCCCAAGTCTCTAAGCTAACCTGTGGCATCTCCCGACTAGCCTCAACGAACAAGCTATCTTACAACAAAAGTTTAAGAGGGTGCAAGCATAAGCTTAGTGAACAAAATCCTCAGCCATACCATAGGCAAGTTATAAATATATTATATTCATGCATATGAATGAACGATCAAATAGAATGCTAAACAATATGTATAAGTCCATATACATAACTCAAATTTAATGCCCTCCGAAGTCAGTGTTGAAGTATATACAGCACCAATCAGATCCGGGTATTATACTAGAACTTACTTTACTACGGAACTCCATGTTCTGTACTTAAATCGAACAAGTCTTTTATTTTCATAAAAAGCAAGTTCTAATATACTCGTGAGTAGGCCCTCGCAATTCATACTCACCCCTAAATAGAGGCCTCTAGACTCGACCCTTAACCAGGTGGTTGATACCTCCAACACCTAGTGTTCCCACGGGCCAAGGTAAGCTCATTTTGTATGAGTCCACTATACAGAACCAATAAATTAATAATAATAACCCCCAAATGGCCTCTCTTTACCTTCGTATGATGTGACGGCCAGAATTATGTTTATGGAATGCATGTACCAGTTCCTTCTTATAACCCGAGTATAATTAAGTCCAATTATGATGTGACCATTCAATAGTATACACAATCAATTTCTATTCTACCATGGAACAAACAAAGTATTATTTGTACTCAAGGTAAATTCATAGCTCAGCGCGTAATAACATACACAAGCATTTCCCTATCCCACACAACAGTCAATTAACAATAACATTTAAGTCCACTATCTACAATCACATACAAGCATGGAATTATAGGGTAAATACTCACTCGGCCATGATGACTCACTCTAGTCATAGTAATCAATTGGGAGATCCTTGCCTACCTCGGGATCACCTGATCATTACGATATAATAACGCTAGTAAGTAATTGAATTAACTAGTAATTCTAGATATCTATTCACCTAATTCTACTTAGATTACTATCAATTTTTATCCGATTAAACATTGTCAGTAACCGTACATAACTTTTTCATTCTATTTCTGATATTTATGAATTTATATTCGCTTTTCATCGTTTTCGGATGCACGTTCACACTTTAATGTCTATTTTGAACGTTAAAACCCATGTTTTATGATATGGACTAAATTTATGAAAATTTTAACTATTGAAGCTTAATTATTCTTATTGCTTATATTTATATCCTATGTTTATACTTAATGATTTAATTAGCCCTTAGATTCTTACACTTAGAGAATTTTACCTTGATATTACTAATTCGTGTACTTATTTAAGCTTAATCCAATTTAGAAAGTGTATTAGGGTTTACTAATTCATGTACCTATTTCTTATGTACTCTTTTTATTTCTTATTTTATAAACTTATGCTTATGTCATCGCTTATGTCATCAATTACTTGTGTCATTGCTTATGTCATAACTTATGTTACTATGTGATTACATCATTGCTTACATCATCATTTGCTTACATAAGCTTTGCCTCATGCCTAAGTATCTTATGTATACTTATGTACACTTATACATATGTTAAGTGTATACTTATACCTTTACTCTACTTGTATGTATACTAGTATACTCATATGTATACTTATACTATATTTATACTTATACATATACCCATATATACATATGGTCACATACGTATTTTTATACGAATTTCGTATGCTTAAAATTCCTTTTAAGAAAGCTTCTCAAATTTCATTCTTTTTTGTATTTTAAGGGTATACTTAGCATGGTATAGGTATGTATAGTTACTATATGGCTTAGTTTAGGTTATGTACATAATGAATACTTATGTACAAAGGTCTTTATACATGTATTTCTCTAATATACCCTTATGTACACATACTTAAAGACATATACACATGCATCTTCTTCTACTTTATAAAGATTCCTATTCTTCTATACATAAAGATTGAAGCTTTAAGCCTTCTTCAACATAGATGTACATAACACATAAACTACTCAAACTAACCTACCTCTTTATCTAACTAGTAAATAATATGAAGCAATATATAATAACATACCTTAGTTTGCTCTTGAAATATAGATGCAAAGTTGGAAAATTAGGAAAAGTGAAAGGGAAAGGGAGATCACAGTTATGGAGGTAGGGTAAGGGACTTGGTTTTATTTTTCTTTGTATTTGAAAAGAAGAAGAAAGTGGGGTTTAGAAGGGGACAAGGAGTGGATGGCAAAAATGGAAAAGAAAAGGGAAGAAAAAGCTAAAAGAAAAGAAAAAAAAAAAGAAATCATTAGAAGGAAGATATATTTCTAAGGTGAAAGTGACATTTTGTTGACTTTTTCACATGTTGACTTAGTCAACCTTTTGACCTTGGTCAACTTTTCAAAAGTATATACCATTTAGTATACATAATGTAGTAATTAAGGAAAATTAGGCGAAAAATTAAGGAAATGAGACATTTGGTGAATTGATTAGTAAAAATAGATGATGAGATCTTACTTTAGGTATTTATATCCTATATATATCATTTGGTAGGCTACTTAGTATAATTAAGATGATAAGTGTCATTTAGGGTTTTAATGTTCACTACCTGTAACCTAAGCATCAACTAAACTCTTAACTCTATATAATACTAACCTAATTATATACTTAGGAGATGAATGTGATCTATGGTACAATATCTTAGTTTCTAAGGGATTACTTTAATATTATATGTATTTATGAATGATTGGAAGTTACCCTTAATCTTTTACCAATAATTTGGTATAATATTAAGGTTATATTATCAATTAGGGTTTAAGGGTAAATTATGGTGATTTAGTGCTTTTCTATCCTTAAAGTTATAGTTTTAGGGTTTTTATCACTTTCGAATGAAATCTTTAGTATTTACATACATTTAGGGTAGAAAAATTTCATACGCAATTGACTAGTTATTTTAGGGTTTTCACTTTCATTACCCTTGTCAACTCCTAGATTATCTAACATATTTAAGCCTACTTCAAAAGCTAGGTCAAAAAATGTAGGGGTTTACAAGGTCCTTACATACTAGATCCTTCTCTTTCAACCTATTACACAGTAGCATCTCTCATTTGTTTCAGCAACTCCTGATATTTCCAATGCATAGCTACCGCATCATGAACTTAGCTCATCTGTTGCGCCTAGAGATTCCCTAGTTAGGACTCATTAATGAATAGCCACTTATCCATCACTTTTTCTAACATTGTACTATTTTTCTCTTTCGTCATTTGTCCTATTTACCCTTTATGTACATACTAAAAATCCCTCTCTTCTTTATTCTTTTTGTAATTTTCCTTATTTGTAATATTGCTCTAAAGACTTACTATAAATAGTCCCTTTTCTCTATAGTTGATATATCTTACATTCCTTTTAGATGTTGAATATACTTATTCTTGTGAAATATTCATCTTCGAGTACAATCTCTTTACACTCTTATCTAATCTTGTCAAGTAGCTAGAGACTAGTGATAGGTAGACTTTGACATTAACTTGTGCTTCACATCAAGCGAAGTGTTCAGTTGTATTGTGTTTGTTGATGAGTCACATCCTCTGAGTAACTTCACTTAAGCTATTGTATTACGTTTGCCTACTATTCCATTCTAGTTTTCTTCAATATCATGAAAGACTCATTTAGTTCCCATTTTCTGTTGTAAGTCTTAGTGATTACTAAGCTCCTAGGCACATCACTAGAGGACTCTTGTCTGTTCAACTAGGGAAGCATTGTACCTACATATACTAGGCAATTAGTTTCTATCCCTTTTATTTTTTTGGTGAGGCAAGAGAATTGTAATTTTTAATTAAGTTTTCAATGATATTGTCATATATGGTAGCTTCGGACTTAAAACTAATGTAAGTTTTAACTAAGTTTTTTCAATCCCTTCAATCTTATGTTATGCTTCTGCAGTTTATTAAATTAGGGAAAAAGTTTAGATTTGTGTAGCTTAGTAGCCATCGCATAGAAGTTAGCTTCGACTTGTGATTAAATGTAGGTATGGTAAATTTTTCTTAGCACCAATATATGTAATGAAACTAACATTTTTTAGGAACCTCTCCTCTTTGATAAGAAGAAAAACATAAAACTTTCCCATGTAATTTATCTTAAAAAAGGAGAGAAAAAGAACAAGAAAAATCTTTCATACTACTGATCTCCTCAATAAATGGCCATCCGAGACATAAGGAGAGTCTAACTTGATATCAATTAATTATGTGGGTTCCCCTTTTTCTATTATCATGTCTTTGTAGTTGTTAGTAGGTGAAAATGAATTTGATTAATTCTCTTTTATGGTTTATATACATACTAAATATCATGCAACCATTTCTCATTTCCTTAGTAAGAAACTTCTAAAGTCCTATAGTTGATTCGATAGATTGCCAAGATGATTTCTAGTGACCATAACTTTGTATTTTTAAAAGGAATATTAAACAAATGCTTCAATGCCTCCACTTATTAGTATTTTACAAATTATCTTTGCTATGGCATTTACTAATATGTTGTCTATTTTTCGTCTTAATAATGTTGGTATAAATTCATGAAGTGGTTATATTTTTTATCTCATAAATGGAGCAAAACTAGTCCTTAACAGCGAAAACAAAATTGTCCAATAATTAATATATAAGCATACATCATATCTATGTCGCAACAACTAACTAGCTATTTTTAAACATCTTACAAGCCAACCTTGTTGAGTGGCCAAAGTTGATGGTAAGGACCTAAAGAGTAGAGGAAGTGATGGACTTAACTTTGCAACTCACATGAGTAGAACGAAGGGGGTATTGAATTTAGTTTGTGACTTTGATATGTCACTAGCTGCTCTTTTCATAAAAATGATCTAGCAAACTTGTTAACTTTTATTCAACATCTTAGGTATATTTGATCTATCAATTGTTTTAGCATTGGGAACATTTCTTCCCCTTTATTGAAAGTTATAATGGTGTAGATTAGTACTCGAGAACATGAAAGAGGAATATATAAGGTTGTAGTGATATGGTAGATTCATGATTAATGAATCCATTTAATTTGTCTATTATTTATTCCATGATAATTTGTTTCATATATGTTTTTACTGATGTTGATAATTAGTAGGAAGTTAATTTTCAAGTTGAAGTATGTTCTAGAATGAAATTATTGTTGAATATTAAAATTTGGCAAGAAAAGGAATTAAAAAAAAATAACCCTTAGAGGGCAGCCAAATGTGTTACAAGATTAGTATAAATTAAATTACAAATTTTTGAAAGCAGATATGATCACCCAAATAACATCTTATGAGGGCAGCCATGATTGCTCTAGAGACTTTGAGGGTGGCTACTCGTGCCCTAATAAGTGTGATCTTGAATACATGGCTAAGTTTTTTAGGGCAGTTCTAAACCCCTTAATAATGATATATAAGAGCAATCATCTATAAGGGTGGTTTTGATTGCCATTACAACTTATAGTAGCACCCCACCTATAGGGTACGTGATATACTCACTCTAAAATTGTAATTGCCCGACCAACTTCTCTATAAGGGTAGTTTTGACCGCCTAATAAGGCTAAAATTGTTATAGTGGTTGCCCGCTTTTGAGGTGCTATGCATTTGGGAGTTGTAGTGGACGACTATGTAACTTTTCAAGTGCTTCTTCTTTATAAGGAGGTTAGGCGGTGGTTAGGTTTACAAGGCTACTTAAGGTACGAAGCTGAGTGTTTTTTAAAAGCCTCCAAATAAGGTGGAAGGAATTCTTTTACTGTATTTGTGCTTTCAAGCTTCTCAATTTTCCAATAGAGTAGAGATGGCCCATTAGGGGTAAGAAGTTGAAGGACATAGGTGATAAGGACTTGATGGCTAGCATCGAGCTCTTAAATTTAGTTGGTTGGAAGAAGTTGAAACCTTGTTGATGTGTGAGAAGTATAAGAGTAGAGCACTATTGTTTGTAATGGAGACAAGTACTTGTGCTCGATCAAGGAGGGGTAGTTGGTTGTCTGTCGTATTGCATCTCCTTACCATTGGAGTAAGGGTCGTCAGGCTATTCGTCTTCGGCATAGTAAGTTCTTTGTCTTTCTTTTAGTTTGTTTTTCTAAGGAGTTCATTTGTTCTTTTGTAGCTTCTAAGTTGGCATTGGAGAAGTTAAGGGCAAAGATGTTGGTTGCGTAGAATAGGCGGCTCGAAAGTGCTGCAAGGCGTACCCCTCAAGAAAGTCTAAGAAGAAGGGAGAAAGGTAGCAAACCCTCTCCAAAGTTATGCAATAAGGGGGTGGCAATGTGCGAATGGGAATGCCTTTAGGTACGTTAGTGGTGGGCTTAGGAGTTACTGGTGGGGGTATAGTTTCAGAGGTTCTAGCTGGGGTTACTATGGTTGAGCAAAGCCTTGTAGCGATAAGAACTTAAGCGGAGGCAGATCAGGCGAGCTTGGAGTGGAGCCTTAAAGCTGTTGTTGCTGTCACCATTGAGATTCCTAATGACGAGTACGTCAAACCTTTGGTTCATCGGGGTAGGCAAGCAGTTCAATCATAGCTTGTGGATTGGCCATTCTAGAGGTTCAAACAGCTACAAATGCGTTTTAGGTAGCTTGTTGCGGGTTAAAATGAACTAAAGGCCTAAGTGGTAATGCTAAGGAGGTGCAATGAGGTAATTGCTTGTGCACTTCTGTTGAATTGCTTTCTTGTAGCTCGACTATTGACTTATGTTTCTAGTCGTATGATATGTTAGACTTCATTCTAGTGTACAATTGCTCAGTTCTTCTATAAGAGGGAAATGAGGCAAGGCCTGACGTGGAGAGGCTCTAAAAGGCATTGGAGGAGGAAAAGAAAGTGCGCTCAGTGATCTAAAGTATCAGCATAAGGAGCTCCTCGGGCGAGTAGATCGACTGAAGGATGAGCTACGAAGGAGTAAAGAATCCAATAATGTCATAGAGGGTAAAATAGCTACTGACTTAAGAGCTAAAGAGGAGGAACTTAAGAAGGTGTGAGCCGACTTCGGTAGGAGGGAGGCTGAGCTCTTAAGAGGCGAGGGGTTGTCAATTGAGGTCAAGTGATATCTTCATTGAGACCTTGGAGGACCCCCTAATAAAAAAGGTTGTCACCAAGGATGGTTATGCAATGGAAAAGGAGTTAAGGAAACAAGTTCGATAGAATATGCTTGATGTAAACTTATCCTTCCTGCATTGGCTTGATGACCTTAAGGTCTTTGCTAGAAGTAGGCCGGGTGGCAAGTCGTCTGGTGACTCATTAGGAACTTCTAGCAATAGCTTGAATGTAGGCCTTAGGGAGGGAGATAGTGATGGTAAGGTCGAGTAGGAGTCGAAGCGATAGTAAGAACACCAATAACAACAGCAAGTTAAGGATGCTTAAGAGCATCTTTGGATTTTTTTGTTAATTTCATGTAGTTAGTACAGGTAATGTATGCTTGTCTTTGAACTTGTGTATTTTTCTTTTAGTTAGGGCTCAAGGTGTCGACCTCCCTTTATGTAATTGCTTAAACCTTGAATGAATGGAGTTTCATTAATAGTTTTTGATCTTATACTTACATTTCTCTTAGCTGTTGCGTCTTGCTCTTACAATGTGTTTGTATGCTCAAACTCCATCTATTTTTTTGTTTAAGTTTTTTTTCTATTGGGGAGGATGTTTATTGAGTAAGGTTTCATATTGTATTGTCTTATGATATTAGCTTAACCCTTTATCCCTTAATAGGTGGTCTGTTCTTGCTAGTTAATTACTCTATATGGACTTGCTCGTTTTCCCATGTGCCATCGCATCACACTTTCCCTTAATTTTTGTCTAAGTGTTCTCATCTTGCGATAATACTACTTACGGGCCAATGCCCCTTTTCACCTAAGTAGATCATGACTTTTGGTATTCTCACAAGGGCTTAGCATCGAGCAGTGATGAGCTTGTAAGAACGTATCTTGTGATAACGTCATAAGATCTCCTTGGCAGAAGCATTTTGACAAGGTGAATCTCTTACTAGCATACACTACCCATTCCGAATAATTCATTTTGGGTATTATGTACTTGTAGTAGGTAGAAAGCTTCGAGTAAGGTACCTTTTCAGAAAATATTTAATGCTCGTATAACTCATCATTAATTCCATAGGTATTGCTTTAGTTCCTAATGCTTTGAGGTCGTATAAGGATTAACATGTGTATGGCTAGGGACATCTCATGACCTCTATATAAAGGTTGCATGGGTCCTTACCTTGCCACAACAATCACCAAGACAACTTTCGTAGGGCATACTTGAGAGCAAACACGCATGTGTCCAAAGTAATCATGATGAGAGATAAGGTGCTGGAGTTGAGGAGATGGTTGCCCTCAACCTTTTCCATCATGTTGTGATTGAACAGCATGGACAGCTGCTCGGTGGCAGTTGTTGGATCTTGAGCTATGATTGGGAGGCATACGTTTTTATCTTAGTAATGTCGAGTAGACGAGGGGAGCTCAAGTGTAACCTACTGCTTATTCGTTGCAGCTTTATTAGTAGAGTCACTCATCTACACAGGGTATTGGGCAGTCTTTTAGGTACACTCTCTTAGATTACCTCGAGTAGACAGTAGTGACTGTGGTGACTATGGCAGTAGAGGGGGTCTTTTCTCCACCCTTACATGAGGACTGAGGGGCTAGAAGGAATCCTTTGCTTTGTGAGACCTCTAGTTTACTCTAGGTGAAAGATCGACCTTACTTTATTGCCAGTAAGGCCTAGACAACTTGACACTTTGGGTGGAGTAGTTAGATCGACAGTCCCCACTATTGCTTTTGTGGAAGATAAGCTTTAAAAGGTAGAGTGAAGACCTTCACTTGAAGGTAGAGCATTATTGGGAGCTCTATAATTCGGGGCTCAACCACGCGAGACTTCAAGGACATAGTCATAACAAGAGAGCTAGCTGAGTCGAAGTTGAGATGAGTTCCTCTTAGGGAAGAGTTTCTAGAGCCAAGTTAAGTTGGAGTTGAGAATAGTCATTTAAGTGAAGTGAATAGCAATAGTGTAGGAGGTAGTTTTATACTTTTGTATCATTTAGTTTTCTTCTTTGAGGTAATCGAGCTTGGTATGCCAACCCGCTAAACTTTGTACTCCATTTGATCAATGAAATAAAACCTTGCTTCTTGTTAACTGATTTGCTTCCCTTCGGCTTTTGTTGTCCAATTTGACTTCGATTTGTGTCTAATAATTGTGATGACAACATTTCTACTTAGATGAGCATTCGAAGTTTAAAGATCGACTTGTGTTTGGGGGCATGAGTTAGGTCAATGCTTAGGTACGGTGCCCGTATCGCTAGTGTAGGAATTTACTTGGAAAGAACTTGGGGATAAGGCTCAACCTAAGATCAGGGGTTCGATGTAAACCAACACTTGATGGCAATGCTCAAGTCATCAGTGTAGAGATTGACTTAGGCTAAGCTTAGGGATGAAAATCAACCCAAGGTTAGGGGTTTGATATAAATCAATGCCCAAGATAAGTGCTCGCATTGTCAGTATAAGGACTGACTTAGGCAATGCTTAGGGATGAAAATTAAGCCAAGATAAGGGCTTAATGTATATCGATGCCTAAGATAGGTGCCTGCATTGTTAGTGTAAGGATTGATTAAGGCAATGCTTAGGAATGAAAATTGACCTAAGGTTAGGGGCTCAATGTAGATCAATACCTAAGATAGGTGCTTATGTCGTTAGTGTGAGGATTGACTTGAACAGTATAAGGACTGACTTAAGGAACACTTGGGAATGAAAATCGACCCAAGGTTAAGGGCTTGATATAGATCAATGCCTAAGATAGGTGCCTACATCATTAGTGAAAGGACTAACTCGAGTAGTGTAAGGACTGACTTGGGCAATGCTTGGGGATGAAAACTGACTCAAGGTTAGGGGCTCAATGTAGATCGATGCCTTAGATAGATGCTTGCATCATCAATATAAGGATTAACTTGGGCTAAGCTTAGGGATGAAATTTGACCTAAGATGAGGGCTTAAGAGAGGGAGTGAAGCAAATGCTAGAAACTTCATTAATTCATTGTATTCAACTGTGATTACAAATGCTTTTGATTCTCATCGTCATACTTAAGGGAAGTAAAGTCTAGATTCTTTGCATTCTATGCCCTAGGGATCGATCACCCTTCTAACATTTTTCTACATCATTAACCACTCATACAGGATCATCCCAATTGGGGGCAAGCTTGCTTTGCCATTCCTTGGAGTCGGTGGCCTCTAACTTTCTACACACTAAGTCACTAATGTGTAAAACCCTATGTTAGACATTGCGTTTGTAATATCGGGTAGCTCGTTGCTGATAAGCCGCTATGCATACTTGTGTAACGTCATGAACTTCTTCAACAATATTGAGACTTGCCTACTGGGTCATGTAATTAGTGTTCATGTTGAAGTGTTGTACCTTATTAGTGGGTAATTCTAACTCAATAGGGAGGATAACTTTGGCTTTGAATGCTAGTTGGAATAGGGTCTCTCCTATCGAGGTCCTGCACATCATATGATATCCCCAAAGTATGTTGGGAAGCTCATCGGCCCACCACCTCCTACTCATTCCACCCTCTTCTTAAGACTGTTGAGAATTATCTTATTGATAGCTTCAACTTAGTCATTGGTCTAAGGGTGGGCCATCGAGGTATAGTGTAACCCGATTTGTACTTATTGCAGAAATCCTTGAAATGATCATTGTCGAATTGCCTCCCATTGTTAGTAATCAACCTATATAGTATTTCGAAGCAAGATAGTATATGGGTAAACACAAATCCTTCAATGACTCGGGCTGTGATGGTCGTGATAGCTGATGCTTCTATCAACTTGGTGACGTAAGCTATTGCCACCAGCTCGGCCCACTGAGACTTTTGGGAAAGGGTTGAGGATGTCTAATCCCCATCACACGAATAGCTATGGGCTAGTCAAGGAGTATAACTTTGAACTAGAGGCGTAAGTGATTAGCACATGCTTTTAGCAAGAGTGGTACCTTTAGACCATGGCCTTAGCATCTTCCTTCATCGTCGGCTAGTAATAACCTCACTTGAGTGCCCAAACCTATAGTGTTTACGATTGGATATGGTTACTGCCCCTACATGGAGCTCTTTGAGGACTTGAGTACCCTCTTTTGTTTAGAGGCATTTAAGGAGTGGAGTATCGTGACCTTGTTTATAGAGTACATCATTGATCAGTGTATAGTTGGCTATGGTGTAGGTTAGCTTCTTCACCTCAACTTGTTCTTTGGGTGGCACCCTAATGTTGAGGTACTGCATAAGGGAGTCCATCTAAGAGGGCTCTAGAGCTGCTTCTGCCATTTTCATGGCCTATTGCTATTGTACCTCTATTCTTCTTTCGAAGAGGTACTGTATGAAGAGTGGCTTATCGTAATCATGTGATATAGGGATGGTGGATGAAGCTATCCTAGATTGATAGGAATTAACCCTCAGATTGATCACACATAGTCTAGCTAGAGGACTTTAAGAACTCACTTGAAGGATACTAGCTCTAAGCCGTAATTGAGATAGGGATTCCTATCCCGAGCTGGTCTCCTACTAACCTGACTATCAAATCCTTACTTATGTCAGATCTACCCCTGTTTAGGGGTGATGCTTTATCCTAATAGATAGCCCAAGAATAGTTAAGGCGATCACCCAATCCGACTACAAGCATCCAACCCCAACTGAAGCTAACTTCTCTTCAAAAGAACTAATTGGTCCCCCGCCTAGTCCAAATTAGGCCAAGCCTTGACTACTGCCAGTACTTTTTATTTCGTTTACTTTGTATCATAGTCCTAACTCCCATCCACCACATGATACGTGCCTTTTGGTACGATCTTTCCAAAAAGATTCTTCACTTTTCACACTAAATATTCTATCTCTTTTCCCCCCTTTTCGTAAGTTTCATGTAACTTAATTATAGAATACCCTTTTTTGTCTTTTCATACATGTAAAGTAACTTTAGTGGATAAGTATATAAACCTCCACTCTCTTGTATGCAGCATCATCTAATCAACATAGAATTATTCACTTGAGAAACCTTCATGTTCTTGTTATGATTTAACTCTTGTCTATTCCCTTTAGCAAGGAGTAGTGGTGAGTGACCCTTTAGTTCAGACTGGTGTGTCATATCTAGTAGATTGTGAGCCGAGTAAGATTGAGTGGTGTGTCATATCCATTTGGTTGTTGCCTGGACTTTGCTAACATTTTTGCTGTTTGTTTTTTATTTGCTTCGTTGTAGTGTTACTCTGTATATTTGACCCTAAAGACGCATCATAGATAGTTTATCTACCTCTGCATTTTTTGTTTAAGGGATTTTGTTAACTTCCCAAGAAATGAATTCTGTGAGAAAAGTCTGCAATAAATGCAAGTACTTGGTCATCGTTTCGCCTTTGGTCTCATATTCTCCCTTATCTTACTGTATGACTAGCATGGAGTCTGAGTGTATGCTAAGTTTTTTTGCTTCAATATCTTTAGCAATCTTCAAGCTAACGATCAGTGTCACATATTTGCCTTCATTATTGCTCATTGGGAAACTAAACTTTAGGACATATAGGATCTTTGTTCCATACAAGCCCTATAGCATGAGACCAGCCCCATTCCCCCCCGGAGGAGCCATTGACGTGGACTATCCAGATAGGTATGGTGAGCTCTAGTTGAGGCTTGTCTGCTCTGGTGTATTCTGCTATGAAGTTTATGAGAACCTATGCTTTGATTACTTATCTTAGGTGGAATTGAAATCTGTAAGCACTGAGCTCATGGGAGTACTTCATCATTCAACCTAAAGTGTTGGGCCTTTATAGAGCGATTCTGAGTGATAAATCCGTTAATATGATGATTGGATGTGATTGAAAGTAAGGTTTGAGCTTTTGACCAATGATGACTACCATGAGGGCAAACTTTTCTATCTTAGTGTATCAAAGTTCAAGCCTTTGGACGATATGGCTTATGTAGTAGACTGGTCAGTAGTCATGGCCATCAGCTTGGATGAGTAGTGAGGATAATGCTTTGTTGCTGACTGCGAGGTATAAGAACAAGTCCTCTTTGAGCATGTGTTTGGATAATATGGCTAGGGTCACTAGGAACTTCTTTAACTCTTGGAATGCTTGCTAGTATGCTGGTGTCCATTTAAACTCAGTAGGGTGTTTGAGTAGATTGAAAAATTTAGCACACTTGTCCACTCTCCAAGAGACAAAACAATTGAGGATGGCTATCCTTCCTATTAGTCATTGAACTTCTTTGACCTTGGTCAATGTTTACATGTCTTGGACCACTTTAATCTTATCAAGGTTGCCCTCTATGCCTCACTTTATGACCATGAAACCAAGACACTTACCCAAAACAACCCCAAAGATGCACTTCTAGGGGTTGAGTTTCATTTGGAACCGTTAAAGAGTTTGGAATATTTCTTGGAGGTTAACGATATGGCCTCTTTTGGTTTTGCTCTTAGCGATCATATCATCAACGTAGACTTCGGTGTTCCTTCTTATTTGTGGCTTAAAGATGTGGGTCACCATCTTTTGATATGTAGCTCTAATGTTCTTTATGTTGAAGGACATCGCTTTATGTTACGCCCAAAAAGGTGGCGTTATAATAGTCTCACTGTGTGAGCTATCCTAAGATAGAAATTATCCTTACAAGTACTATCTTAGACCTAGTTCACACTAAGTGTACTTAACTCTACCCCTTTGAAGCATCCAATCTGATATCTGTTTGTTATAAACCTGTGGAGTAATCCTTTGAAATAATTTGTTAAAAATAAACTTATAGTTTGACTTTACAAAGAGTTGTAGGAAAACACACAGGTACTTATCATTTCATATACAAACTATAATACTGAAAACTACTAAGCCCTTTGAGAAGTCTTATGTAGTTTTCTTAAAAGTTAAGAAAATCAATACTAAGGATAATAATTAGCCATTTCTTGTTGCCCCTTACTCCCTATCTTAGTTTGCTAGTGCTTTGGTTTTAGGTAAGTACTTATAATCCATTCGGAATCTACAAAACAAACTATAGGGGAAAGAGCGATAACTTGCTCAAGAAGTGGGAAGGAGATAGAAATATACATTCAACACAACACAAGTAGGGTTTCGATTAAGTTTGTTAGATGTAACGCGTGTACAAGTAAATGCCATTGCATAACGTTATTCAGTCTATCATGAGATTAGAGAAATTACACCTACTCTAATCAGGGTTGAGGAGCTTAATGTCATGCACTCATGAATCGAAACCAAACCGAGGCTGTATAATGGACAATACCCTCCTCTTGTGACCACCTTCGAACTATAGCCCCTAACCTTACCATAACCTCCTCTCCTGTCACTTAATTCGGCTAAGAGTAGGGAAAGGACTATTTTAACTATCCTTATCAAAGGGAGTCCATGTTTAGCCCGAGAATCTTAACCATTACCCTTAATAGGTTGTAATACATATCGGGTTAAGTGTTAAGTCGAGTTTAAGTTAGTTTATTTTTAGGGTGATCAATGAAGCTCAAATGATTCAAGTATAATATTCACAAAACAACCATAACATAGAACTCAACTCCCATCATAGCAAATTGAATGTCAAACATAAGCACTACATACGCACACACAACTAACTACAATCATAAGTAAATACATATCAAAGTTTTCAGATATTTTAAAATAATACCCTAAAATGCTGTGAAGCATTGATCACACTCACTTGTCTTGATGCTCTTTGTAGAAGACTTGTATCGTTAATACTTCGTTTACTTAGAGACCCTATATATATATAGAACTAAGATTTAGTTTTTGTAAGAGTTATGAAAATGCCAAGGTTCTACCTACTCTTTTATTTCCTTCTAAAGTTATATATATATAAGGTATATTATTATTTTCCTTATATAATGAAATATAGTTTTGTTATATAAGTTAAGTTAAGTTATTAAGTATTGATAATATACGTAGTTATACTATTACGTATAATATATTGTTTCGATCATATTAAAATGAACTTTTAATCAATCAATTTAGGTTTCAATTATGATAAAGTTATCGTAGTTCGTAAATTCTCATAATATTATAGAGATATGAGTTATATTACTAAGGATTGTCAGATTTTTTGTAAAAGTAGTATCATTGGGTTCGTATACACCTAATGATATGTATTATGGGTTCCTTTTTGAGAGATGGCTACTAAAGGGTATTTCTAGCTTTATATTATATCTATACGGTCCTATAATAAGTATTATTATATTATACTCATTTTATGTAGTTGGACTATGTTTTATAGAATTTGCTAATATAACTTAATAATATAGGTACTATCTAACCCTAATATGTATATATCATAACCCGATCATATAACTATTACTAAAAAAGTTAAAAATTCATTTTTTGACCAAACCTAGCCAACATGTATATGTATAAGGTTTATTTCAATATTTATCATATTTTAGCCTATTAATACCAAAAACATGCTTCGATTAGTAATTTAAGCTAGTTTACTACAAAAATTCATAATAAATGACTTGGGGTCACCAAACAATTCCCCTAAAATTTCTATAAACTCCTAAAAATATGGGGAATTCATTTAATACATAGTTTCATGCTATCAGTTTGTTGCCTATATACTCATAATTACATTTTTACCGCTAAATTACATTTAATTAACCAAATACTATCCTTTTTATGAAAAATTATTTTCAATATATTCTCACATCATTATAAATCACCAAAAGTCAATGGACATCCATTTTCTCAATTAATTTTAAAAAAACCTATTTATTTCATCATTTCACCTTATTTTTAAGGTAAAAAAATACAATAAAAATAAAAAATACCTAAATTAAAAATTTGGCTTTATAGCAATTAAATAAATATCATATTTATTCTATACAAAAATTTTGAGCTAGAAACTACCTCATTTAGTATATTTATTTTGAAAGTCAAAATTCATATGAATAGTAACTTTCTCAAGCATATACATAAAATCATCATAATTTTATAAAAATAAAATTACAACATGAAAGTATATCTAAAATAACCTCAATATAAATTTTTCATAATATTTTAACTTAATTTAATATTTTTAGAAATTATAAGAAAAACAAAACAAAAAATTAACTGATCTATTCATCGGTGTCCCAACCATTGTTAGCTAATGGAGGTATGTCAACCAACAAGGGCATAGGTTGCTCTACCTAGGTCCAATGGGCATCCATGTCAAGTCATCGAATGGTTGAGGACCCATGCTAGGTTAATACTTTGTACTATTGTTCTATTTTCTTTTCTAATTTTTCTATCTTTTATTTAATTTTTCTTAAGTACTAGTTGCTAAAGTATGAAATCTAAACCCAAGGACCCTATTTACAAGGATTAGAGGTGGTTAGATTTTTTTTCTTAATTATTAAGAAATTTTTATTTAATTTACAAGTGTCTAATTAATAAAATAAAGTGTCAAATTTTTATTAAATCACTTTTGATGCAACTACTTTTTTTTTTAAGCTACTCCACATTTAATCCAATCATATTCCAAGTTGTTTCTTATTTTTTTTAATATAATTTTTAGATGATATTTTAGGGTATTTTGGTGTTTTATGTTAATATTTAATGATTTTGTTAATATACAGGTATATATCTTATATATATTATACACAAAATAAGTAATTATATACATGTAATCATGTTTCTTGCATGTCTTTTTTTAAAAAACATATTTTCTATTCAATTTTTGCAAATTTATCACTTAATATATATAATTATATAATTTCGGTTTAATTTATAAGTATATTTATTATATATACCAGGTATATCTGTAAAAATACACATATATTTATATAATATATTATGCTATATCATTCCTTTTTATAGCTTAAATAACTTATTTTTAAGTTCTCATTGTGTTTTAGGCTTAATTTTAGGGCTTCTGATGAGTTTTACATTATTATGAATAATTGTACTTCTAAGGCTGAAATTAGGTTTTTAGGATATTATCTTTAAACTTTAACTTTACTAAATCACTTCAATTAACTTTTCTAACTTAACCAAAAGGTTTGCGCTCAATCGGATAAATTTTTCCCAAAGGCCCTAAATCTGGATACGATTGTCCTAAATGCAATTTTAGAGGCTTATATAGAATAGATCCTTACTATTTTGATTGTCTTTTTGATATCTTATTATATTTTTTACTTCTAAGCATATGGAAATTCCTCAATTAAGGTTATCATGTTTCTTATAAGTTTCTACCCTAATCGGTTTAATTTTCTAAATACCCTAAATCAACTATTGACCCTAATCGTACAAGGACAAGGCTTTACCCTACTACTCAGACGTTCATGTCCTGATTGCTAATTTGTAGGATATCACACTTTGTAGTAATAAGTCTGGAAGTTTATGATAAAGGATGTCTAGACTTCGTCTTTAGGAGCCATCCAGATTTGGTTATATTTGGAGTAGGCGTCCATGAAACTGAGAAGTGCATAACCTATTGTTAAGTCGACCGGTTGGTTTATACATGGTAGGGGGAAGCAGTCCTTTTAGCATGCCTTATTGAGATCAGTGCAATCGATGCACATGTGCCATTTTCCATTTGCTTTCTTAATGAGCACCATGTTGGCGAGCTAAGTGGGATACTTCTCATGTCGAATGAAGCCTACACAGAGCAGTTTCTCTACTTCCTCCTTAATTGTAGCCTGTTGTTCAAGTGTGACATATCGCTTCTTCTCCTTAACAGGTTGGATGGTAAGATTGACATTGAGATGGCGAGTTGCCTCGGGTATGCAGATCATCCTTAGCATGTCTTCTAAGGTTAATGTAAAGACATCTAAGTTTTGCTTAAGGAACTCTATTAGTTTAAACTTGTCGTTGGCTGGCAGTTCAATCCTTATTTTGGTTATCATTCCAGGAGCATTAGAAATCTAATCTTTGAAGGTATTTTTTGTTAGCTCACCACATAGTGTCGAAGTAGGTGAGTTTGTGGACTTGTGTTCATGACATTATTTTTGGATCGTGCTTTAAGGTAGAGTGTCCTACTCAAAGCTTAGTTGCCTTTAGCCTTACCAACTTTAGTGGGGGTCATGAATTTTGCTTTGAGGCACTTTTGGGTGATAATCATGTCAAACTTTATTATGCTTGGTCTTATGAGGATCGCTTTGTATGGTGACCATATGTTGACAATGACAAAGCTTATTGACTTGGTGGCTATGTGTTCACTATCACTTAATCAAATAGGTAAGGTGATGATCCCCTTTGCGGGCTCTAGACTATCGCCTTCGAATCTTGTAAACCATGTTTATACAGCTGAAGAGACTCATTGAGCTGTTCCTTCATTTGCTTGAAGGCGTGGTAGAAGAGCTGTTCTTTCTTTGGTACATTGAAGTACTCGAATTCAACATTTATGATAAGTGCATCACTATAAGGTAAGTTGATTCCCTACTCGCCTTTTTCAATGAAGGTTACAACCATATTAGTCTTCATCTTCTTGTTTCTAACAATATGCACCTGATATTTTGATGTGAGGGTAGTGTCACCTGAAAGGACAATGGGTCCCCCAAATATGGTGTTGACCTGACTACATCATCCCCTTTGGTTCTATTCATTTGTAAGGTGATTAGCCTATTAATGATGGGCTTATTGTTGGTTATCCATCTAGCAATGCTAGGTGGGTCACTAGATTTGGTTTTTCTCATATGTAACAAAATGGTTAATGCGACCTTTGTGAATAAGGCCTTAGACTGCATTCTTGAGGTGGTGGCATTTATTGATGTTGCATCCATATCGCCTTTGGCATCTTGTGAATGCTATGCGATCTTGAGAATTGCTTTTAGACCTCATACATGATTTCATCAAGTGGTCAGGCTAAGGGTATGTATGAGGTATAGTCGTAGAACTTGTTCCTTTGCTTTTCACGCTTCTCTCACAAAGTGGGTTGTGGTTTGGGACCACGAAGTCCAAAATAATCGTTTGCTAAGATGCAAGTGTTATTTTCCACCTTGAAGCAAACCCTAATAGCTTCCTCTTAGGCTATGTATTTCTCAATAACCTTTATAAACTCATCCAAGGATTCAAGCTCATCTAATGACACTACATTGAAGAGCTTTTCATTTGGATATATACCTGTTAAGAGTGCCTGTAGGGTTGTTTCTATTTCTAGCTTGGAAACTTGTAGCTTCGCTCAATTGAAACTCTCAAGATATGTTCGTAAGGTTTCGTAAGGGCATTGCCTAACATTATAGAGGATAGAGGAATCTCATCAGGGGACTCGGGAGTTGAGGAAGTGTTGTTGGAACTTGCTTCCTAGGTTGTCGAATGAAGTGATGGAGGCCTCAAGTAAGGTGTTAAACCAAAGTAAGGCGGCTTTTGCAAGCGTACTAATGAAGGCCTTGCATATGATGGCATCTGAAAAGTTGTAAAGGCTCATCATTTTCCAAAAGTGGATATGGTGGTCATCTAAATCGGTAGTTCCTTTGTAAGTATTGAGATGTGGTAGCCTTGGGCCCATAGAAAGCTTTTCCTCAAGGATTGAAGAGATGAATGGGCTCTTTGTCAACGTGGAGCGTAATGCTCATTCGGAGGACTCTACCTTTTTCTGATCTTGTACATTGGAAGCACAATTGATGCGCTCATTGAGCTTGTCCATGTTCATATCTTTGTATTCTTTTGGTGATGGCCTTGGTGATGAGCTATCAATTGGTTTAATTATCGCTGTATGTATGCCTTTCGCATGGGTTTTGCTATTGTTGCGGTTTAGGCATCCATGTAGATCTTCATGTAGTTGGTGATCGTGTTGAATGTGATCGCGTAAGCATATTGGGAGCACGTTGTGCTAGTCATCATTTTTGCTTAGGTATGAGGAGGAGTCAACAGTTGCCTCTTCGTTTAGGCCTTTTTGAGATGCATTTTTAGCAATGTTACATCTTTGTGCAAAGTTGTAGTAGATTCGTAGTATTTTCTATTTTCCTCCAACATTTGATAGACAAGTATCTTAAGTTCTTGGACTTTGTTATTTTCATTTTGAGGTGGAAGAGGTTGATTGCCTTCACTATGATGGGAGGTGTTGGTGTCCTTAACATGGAAAGCTTGCGGGTTGTTATTTTTGCTTTTAGCCATGTTGTCATGGTAGCCTAAAATGGTAGGTACCAAAATGTTGATTGTGTGGAGACCAATGAGGATATGTAAGGTCAAAAGGACTTGGACTTCGCCTCTTGCTTCTCAATACCTATAAAAAAGCCTCCTATAGGCTAGGCTAGGCTACCCTTTGATGCTCAAGTCTACAAGGCGGACCAAGAAGGGGAGATAAATACTAGATACCTAAAGGGCTATGCTTGCTTGGAGTATGTGCGTATATATGATGGGGGTTTAGCTTTTGCTCTCTAAGGAGAGGGACAATAAGTCTTTTAGAGAGAGAGAAAGAGAGAGAGAGAGAGAGAGAACAAAGGAGAAGGATTTTCCAGGACTAGATCTAACTATCCTTACTTGTTGGCACCTAGCACCTTTTATGTGATTTACTTGGATACGTAGTAATTAGGCATTTGCTCTTATCAGTTGCTGGTAGATAGTGTGTTCTGTGGTATATGACAAAACTTCACTATTGGTGACATGTCATGGTTAGCCAAGCCACTAAATTTGTAGCTCAATGAACTAGTAGGGTAAAGGTACCATACATGCCAACTATACTATAGATGTCAGATGCTCATTAATGTACCGAAGTGGATTGTAGGCATTAAAGATAAAAGTCCAGTTAAGAGGTTGAGAAAGGAGTCAGTTAAAGCTCGATGGGTGCGAGTTGAGCTACAGACTTAAGTTAGGTGGTAAATAAATGCTAGCTCGGTGGATGGAGGTTAACTAGCTCAGACAGTTATTATTTAGTTTGCTAAGAAGGTTGCAAAGTAGAGGCATGCTTACCATTGGTTAGCACTATTAATTGGTTTAAGCTCATGGTCTCATGAGATAGTCGAGTTGTGATATGCAAGCTTGCTATTCGCTTGGCTTCATTTATTGGGCCTTGATTTCAATGAGAGTCGAGTATCAGTAGTTCTTAATATAAAATCAGTGGAGTCGATTAAAAACATAAGTTTTTACTAAGTATGGTATCTAACTTGGTTAAAAACATAAGATTATACACAAAATAGATTTTATGCATGAGTTAACTTGAAAGAACCTTTTAAAATCATAAACTCATAGAATTACATAAGTAGAATCATAATTTTGACAACTATGCTCTTCGTAGAACCACATTTGGGTAGATTAAGGTAGAAGAGAAGATTTAGGTTAAGGAGTAGTATAGGGTGCCTTTCTCTATAGGCAAGTATCAAGATAAGACATACTGCGATGTAGTTGACATGGATACTTGTTATATCCTTCTTAATAAACCATGGCAGTTTGATTAGAATGCATAGCACTCTTAAAGAGACAACGTATACGGGTCTAAAAGGGTATAAGGTTCACTTTGATGCCAATAAAGAGTGGAAGTCATTCTAAAGCCTCTAAAGTAGAGGAATGTAACTTCTTTACCATCAGCACTTCAGTAAAGGAGATGGAGGTAGATGTGAGTGAGTCTAAGTTGGTTCATGCTTTAATTGCAAAATAAGTGGTAGCTTTAGGAGAAGAGAAGATGCTAGATGAGTCCATTAAGAGATATTCAACATCAGATAGATCTGATTTCAGGTCCTAGTTTACTAAATCTTCCTCATTATAAGATGAGTCCAAAGGAGAGTGAGATATTGAAGGAGAAAGTAGTAAAGTTGTTAAGGAAAGGGCATATTCGAAAGAGCTTGAGTCGTTGTGCAGTTCCAGCCCTACTAACAACCAAGAAAGATGGGAGTTAGAGAATGTATATGGATAGCTAGGCCATTAATAAGATTGCATTTGGCTATAAGTTTCCCATCTCACAATTGGATGACAAGTTGGATAAGTTGAGTGAAGATGTTATCTTCATAAAGATAGATTTAAGAAGTAGTGTCATCAAATTCAAATTAGGCCTGGGGATGAATGGATGACAATGCCAAAAATGAAGGACGAGTTATATGAGTGATGCCATTCAATATTGAACTAGGTATTGAATCCCTTTATTGGTAAATTCATAGTTCTTCATTTTAATGATATTTTGGTTTATAGTAAGTCAGAAGAGGGGCATTTGTTACGTTTACATGAAGTGTTAATTGTTTTGAGTAAGAATAAGTTATATGTTAATTTAAAGAAGTACGTCTTTTATATCAAAGAAGTTATTGTTCCTTGGGTTTGTTTTTTGGGCTTCTACTATCTAGGTGAATGAGGAGAAAATAAAAGCTATTAGAGAGTGGTCTACTTCTAAGACAATTTCTAAAGTTAGGAGTTTTTATAGGTTAACGACACTTCATAGGCAGTTTATAAAGAATTTTAGTGGTATTGCAACTCCAATGACTAAGTGTTTGAAGAAGGGCAAGTTTAATTAGGGAGATGAAGCTAAGGCTAGTATTACGTTATTGAAAGAGAAGTAACGATCTACACCTATTTTAGCATTAGTGAATTTTGATAAATTGTTTGAGGTTGAATGTGACGTAAGTGATGTAGGGATAAGAGCAACTCTTTCTCAAGAGAAGAGGCCAATTGCTTGTTTCAGTGAAAAGTTAAGAGGCACAAGACAAAATTGGTCAACTAATGGTAAAGAGCTCTATTTTATTGTGTGAACTCTAAAGATGTGGAAGAATGGTATTGTTGGCCTCATGTGAGGAGAGATGTCTCTAGATTTGTGTAGTGATGTTATGGTTGTCAAACTGCAAAGGGTTAATATAGAACACTGGCTTATACATGCCTTTGCCAGTACTTGAGATTACATAAGAGGATCTATCCATGGATTTTGCACTTGGCTTACCTTAAACCCTAAAGGGTTCAATTTCATTTTTGTTGTTGTTGACAAGTTTTTGAAGACGGTACATTTTATCCCTTACAAGAAGACCTTAGATGTAATTGGAATAGCCAAATTATTTTTTAAGGAAGTTGTATGCTTCCATAGAGTATCAAAGTCTATTTCTTTAAATGGGTATAGAAAAATTTTAAGCCACTTTTGGACAACATTATAGATGATGTTTGATTCCTCCCTAAACTTTAACAGTATAGCACATCCTCAAATAGATTGCCAAGTTGAAGTGGTTAACAGAATACTTGGTAATTTGATTTAGAGTATATGTGGAGATAAATCAAACCAATGGGATGTAACTTAGGCAAAGTTTGCTTATAATAGTGATGTACATCATTCCATTGGAAAGGGGCCATTCGCTATTGTTTACATGAAGTAGACTCAACATGCTTTAGATTTGCCAAGGCTTCCAACAAAGATAGGTTTAAATGTTGCAGCTAAGAATTTGGCCAAGTAGTGACAAACTACTATAGTAGAGGTGAAGTAGAAATTAGAGGAAAGTTATGCAAAGTATAAAGACATAATTGATAAGCACAAGAGAAAGAGGATGTTTAATATTAAAGATGTGGTCATGATATTTTGTATGAAAGGGGAGGTTTCCGACCGGTGTGTATAGCAAATTGCAACCCAAAAAATATGGTATTTGTCAAATAGTCCAAAAGATAAACGACAATGCATATGTCGTTGCATTCTAGATAGTATGGGTATATCGAAAACCTTCAATGTAGCAAACATTTATCCTTTTTACCCATGTGAAGAACCATTGTTTCCAAATGTTGTTTCTGACTTGAGGACGAGTTCTCATTGGTGAGGGGTTGGGGTATTATGGGCATATGATGTAGACATATCTAAATGGGTATTTTTTTTTTCTCTCAATTACACTCAAACAAATGCAACTTTTGATTCAAGAAGAATTTTTCTGATTATTATATGTTTCTAAAGATTGATTTCGAGTCCAACGGATAGTAAGGGCAAGCCCAACTGATGTCGTTTTGGGTTTGAAAAACGCTCTTTAAATCTTGTAATTAGCCCTTTATTTTTTTCAAGATTTTTTTTTTCCAAATTTAGGCCTTTGTTTGGGGTTTCTTTTAGATATGAATAGTTTCTTTCAGTATTTTTTTATTTCTTTATGAATAATTATTTACGAATAATATATATTTGAATTTCTTTCATTGCTTCTACTACATCATGATCATCGACAAGTACTTATTTAGAATAAAGATCAAATATAAAAAATAGTGTATATATAACAAAGTAATTATATTCATTTATAATGTACTCTAGAAATTATGAGAAACACTTCAATAGAAAGTGATAATTAATTAACCTTGCATCTCAAAATATGAATAGTAATGATCTAGTTTTTTTTTTTCTTCTTCAAATGCTAAAAACTTAGATTGTCAAAATATTTCTTGAAAACTCAAAAGAAATAGACTAATTAGATTTAAGGGAAAATCTTCATCAATCTATAGGAAATTAGATTCTAAAGTGAGCTTTAGGATGGATTGATGACTTAAGCAAAGATAAAGGGATTAAACGATTTGGTGGAAGGATTCTTGATGGGTTCTGTCACGCCCCGAAGCGGCAGAGTCGTAACAGCCCCCGCCGTGTAAACCATCCTAAGATAGAAGTTGGTCTTACAACCGCTATCTTAGACCTGATCTACACAAGGCGTCCACGACTAACCCGCTTTGAAGGAAACAGTTTATAATTTAAATAAATCATTTCTCTAAGAAAGTGAGGAAAGATATATATATTATAATACAGTTATTACAATTAAGGTTTACAAGATTTCTCCGTAATACATTTCTTAGTTATTACATTATTCAAAAATGAGAAGTTCTAAAGTAAAAGCTTAAACCTTAAAATATGTGTTTATTCTTCACATGTTTTTCCTCACTCCCCAGGATCCAGCAGTTGCTAGCTTCAGAGTAATTGGAATCCGCTTTTTAGCCAGCACCTGCATGACGTCTATAGGGATGTGAGCAACCACAGCTCAGTAAGTTAGGACGGAGGACTTAAAACTATACTAGAAGCACAACAAGGTTTTCAATCACTTATTAGATGCAATGCATGTGCAAGCAAATGCCATCGCACGACATTGTCCGGCCCGTCGTGAGATTAGAGAAATTGCGCCCGCTCTAATCCGGGTTGAGGAGTTGCCGTTAATGCAACAGCTCACGACCAAACCCAAGCTTGTGTAATGGAGACCTTACTCCTCCCGCGACTACCTTCGAACTACTGCCTTCACCCTCGCCGCGACCTCCTCTCCTGTCACTTGGGTGTGATCGGATCCTTTAACCGATCGCCTTAAACCTTGGGTTCTAAGTTCAATCTTACGGTTACTTGGCTAAACTTTGGGGCTTACAGGTTTTGCTTTAAAGGATGAATAAGAGTATTCAAAAGGTTTTCTTGTCCATAAAATTATTACTTTAGGAAGAATTTATTATTGTTAAAAGGAGAATAAGGTTATGGTCATATCGCTTTTGATTCAAAGGACATTACTAGTTTTGATTCTAATCCGATTATTGTTGTTTATAATAATGGTATGCATGTGATTGTTTTTGAAGAAGAATATTGCTTAAACCAAACACGAAAGCTACCTTTATTACACTAAAGAATCCAAAGAAAGCCATCTCGAAAATATTGGAAATCGTTAGAAGATATCGCTCATTATTTCTTTCTTTGGATAGTTTACAATTATTTTCCCTTTTTTTAGTTATTTTCTTCTTTAGAAAAGATATATTTTCTTTGTAATTACTTATATTCTAGTAACCACAACAATATAAATAGTCTATTTAGCCCTAAGAGGCAGATATGAAGTTGATGAATATTATTACTCCTTTTCAGTTTTTCTTAAGGCCTTCCCATTCAAAATTAATTACTCTTATTGATCTTCATCGAATTGTGGTAAACAAACCTTGTGAACTGCTTATGCGTAATATCGAGTGTGTATTACATAATTCAATCTTTCTTTGGTACATTATATTCATTAGATGATCATCCATATCCTTCTAATATTTTCTACTTCATATTTAATTTCTAAAAAGCACATGAAGAAAAGTGATGGTATGGTAGAAACATAGGAAGAGATGAATCATCTCAAGCGAATACAATTTGTTTCTAAATACTGTAAGCAGAAGATATTTATGAGGCTTCAAACTTTAAAACAAGGATGCCTTAATATGGAAGGGAATGTTAAAGAATTTGATATTTTCATGATTAGATGTAAGGTTATAGAACTTAAGGAACATAATATTTCTTGTTTCACAAAATGGTTGAGGTATGATATTTTGAAGGTGGTGGAACTTAAGATATTCGATTCTCTAAAAGAGATTTCAAGTGGCCATGAAGATGGAGAGGCAACTTATTAGAAACCCTTATAAGGTACCATTTGTTTATAAATTTGTAGCATCTCGTAGGTATGTGATAAAGGCATATTTTTCATGTTTTAAAAGTGCAAATTAAGATAGAATTATTATTGATTTTATAGAAATAATTAAGAATTGGTACTTAATTATTTTCATTTGGGCATTTCAAGAATTAGAGGATTCAAGAGTAGAATTATAGATGATTTAGAGGAATTTTAAGCAAATAAACGAAGTTCGGATCAATACATGCAAATTGGAATTAAAGGCAGTCGACTTAACAGCCGACTTACAACTTACAACTTAGACCGACAACCTTTGATGGCTACGCTACCAACCTTGGATGACTACACCACTAACCCTAAATGACTACGCCGTCAGCTTAAAAGCCGGCCTTACACTTACATTGTTGGTCTTCATGAAAAAGAAACTTCACGTAAGCCAACCCTAATTTTTCATATAAGTAGCTTATGTTTCATCATTTGATAGACTTTCAGACATACATTTTCCTTAGACGTCGAGAGTTATAGAATAATTTTTAGATAGTTTTTAAAGAATTCTTTAGGAGAAGTGCTTTGATCATTGAGAGGATTTTGCTTTTGCTGTGGAGACCAAGATTGAAGTTGCAATTGAAGATTATTTCTTTTCAATATAGAATCGGTGACATCTATTTCAATTATTCTTATGCAACTATGTGAATTGCTTATGCTTTCAATTATGAACTTCCTTGCAATTTCAATTAATATTTGTGTTTTTGTTTCTAAATCCATGGCTCACTAAAATTATTTATGGGAATTGATGAAACCCTAGATAGTTAAGATGATGATTGTGTTCATGTTATAGGATTAAGAGATATATGGATGATTCATGATTGCAATTTCTATGATTTCGATTATAATTGTTCAATTGATTATAATTGTTAGAAACCCTAATGATACGGGAGTTGATGTAGGGTTTGTTAGAAGTTCTTAGCTGATTTGATTAATTAATGTGGAAGCAAAGTTAATTAAATTAATTAGAAATCATCTAAAGATTAATACAATGTTCGACAATTGATTATTCATTAAGACATTAGGGATAATTGATTTAGGATATTAGATAATCATAGTATTGGGAGAGATATGATTATAATTTAAAGTCTACTGTTAATTAGAAGATGTGGAAGTTGACTAGTTAGGAGTTTAAATCCTTAAGTTTTAAGATAAAATAATTTCATTTGAATGACTATATAACTATTAATCTATATAATATGATAACAATTTGATTTACGTAATCTAGGGTAGATTCTATTTTTCCACAATTTTCAATTAATTGCTTAATTTTAGATCTTTCATGGTTATTTTCTTTTCAATAGTTTTAGAGTAATTATTAGATTAATTAATTTAATTTTGATTGCCTAAATATTGATAAGAACTAGTATAGGATTAGTAATTTTTTTGTCCTCGAGAGATTGACAACCTTACTTTCTTTATATTACTTGATTCTAACCCAGTATACTTGTTAAAGTATTCGCAATTTATTTTTATATTATAGTTCAAGCAAATCAAGTTTTTAGCACCGTTGCCAAGGACTAGAAATATTAAACCTTTTAGTTTTATTGATAATTTAGGCTCAGTTGATGACAAGTGCTATTTTTTTTGTTCTCTTTGTAGGTGTTTTATGCATAGGAGCAGAAGTGCTAAAATTCTACCACTAGATTCAGAAATAAAGTGCACTTTGCATCAATTGAGGCGAGAGAATAGAAGAAGAATAGATGAGATGGCAAGTAACGAAGGTGATAATCAAATACAAGGAGTTCTGCTAGCACTATGAGATTATATAGTACCCATGGTGATGGGTTCGACTATAAGGAGGCCCACTATTCAAGCTAACAACTTTGAGTTGAAGCCATCCCTTATTCAGATGGTTCAAATGAATCAATTTAGAGGATATCCCAATGAAAGTCTTGACAAGCATATTGTAGGATTCATTCAATACTACAATACAGTAAAGATGAACAATGTGATAGATGAGGTTATCAGATTACAACTCTTTCCCTTCTCATTAAGAGATAAAGTTAGAGGTTTCATTCACTGCCACAAGAGTCTATCACCACCTGGGCTGATCTTTCATCAAATTTCTTAAGGAGATTTTTCCCACCAGCTAGGACTACAAAATTAAGGAACGACATCACCAACTTTATCAAGTTTAGTAGTGAATCACTTTATGAAGTATGGGAGAGATTTAAGGAGGCGATCAGAAAATGCCCACATCATGGCTTGCCAAATAATCTCTTGATTGAGATCTTCTATCTCAGTTTAGATGAGACATTATGGTCCCCAGTTGATAGTATAACTGGAGGTGCTTTGATGGGAAAGACATATATTGAAGTAAGCGCACTAATAGAAGAAATGGCCTCTAGTGCACATAACTGGCAAAACGAGAGAAGCAAGTTAGGAATGGCAACATCCAATGACAATAGCACTATATCTCAATTAACAACTCAGATTGCAGCTCTCACCACTCAGGTAAGTAAACTTACCTCAACACAGTCTTTTAATGCTAACCCTATTGTTTTTTGTGAGTTATGTTCAGGACCACATTCGACTCTTGAGTGCCTAACTAAGAATCACTCAGCTTTAACCACTGGAGAATAGGTGAATTTTGTCATCAATTTTCAATGTGGCAATCAAAGACCATATTCGAATACATATAATTATGAGTGGCGTAATCATCTAAATTTTTCATGGAGAAACGATAACAATGCTTTCCAACCACCACCTAGATTCTAGAAGCAAAGTCCTGCTCAAAACACTCTACCTCAGTAAAATCAATCTAGAATGAAAGAGCTCATGTTGAGCTATATGCAAAAAACCAACACCTTGCTATAGAATCAACAGGCGACTATTCGAAACCTAGAGAATCAGATTAGTTAGATTTCTCAACAATTGACTAATAGACCATTAAGGTCTTTACCCAGCAATATTGAAGAGAATTTAAGAGGTGTCAATGCTATTATGCTGAGGAGTAGAAAAGCATTGGAAACAGTTGATAGATGAGTTGAAGAAAAGATAGAGATTCCAAAGGTAGAAAAAGGGAAGGATGTAGAAGAGGAACCAATATAGAAGTCACCAGCAGTAAAATCGTATGTCCCTCCAGTCCCCTTTCCAAGAAGATTGAAGCAACAACAGCTAGATGCTTAATTTGCCAAATTCCTAGATGTCTTCAAGAAGCCGCAAATCAACATTCCTTTTGCAAAAGCACTGCAACAGAAGCCTTCCTATGCCAAATTCATAAAGGAGTTGCTCACTAAGAAGAGAAAGATTGATGGAAACGGGCCGGTAATGCTTATAGGGGAGTGTTCCATGATCCTTCAAAAAAATTTATCCACCCTACCTAAAAAATAAAGAGATCAGGAGAGTTTTACTATTCCTTACACTATAGGAAATTTTCATTTTGATAAGGTTCTTATTGATTCAGGTGTAAGTATAAATCGAATGCCTATGTCTATTTTTAAGAAGTTGGGACTTGGAGATTGTAAAGAGACTCATGTCACCTTGCAACTTGCTGATAGGAGTATCAAATACTCAAAAGGTATTGTTTAGAATGTTCTGGTGAAGGTAGACAAATTTATCTTCCCAGTCAACTTTATAGTCCTAGAGATGGAAGAAGACAAGGACATACCCATGATCCTAGGTAGATCGTTTCTCGCAACAAGTAAGGTGTTAATAGACGTGGAACAGGGTAAGCTGACCTTAAGAGTTATGGACGATTAGGTAACGTTTAATGTTTATGAAGCCATAAAGTATTTTGTTTATTTCAAATCCTGTTACACTATTGACATTTTTTATGAGTTTACCTATAAGTTTATAGAAGAGAAAGCAGGATTGGATACTATGGAATCAATTCTTAAGGATTTAGATGATTGTAGTGATGATGATGAGCCTCAAGAAGAAGGTGGGGAACATGTGTTAGAAATCAAAGCTCGATACTATAAAGAACTAAGCACTAGTAAGCAGAAGCTAGTTCCATCATTGATACAACCCCTGGTGCTTGAAATTAAACCTTTACCTAGTCATTTAAAATATGCTTATCTTGGAACAAATGATACTTTGCTAATAATTATCTCCTCCTCTTTGATAGGTGACCAAGAGAAACAACTTTTAGGAGTTCTAAGAGAGCATCAAGAATCCATCGGGTGGACCATTGCTAATATTAAAGGGATTAGTCCCTTAATTTGCACTCATAAGATATTGCTTGAGGCTGATTGCAAACCCACAATACAACTACAGAGACGACTCAACCCAACTCTCAAGGAGGTAGTGAAGAAAGAGTTACTCACATTGCTGGATGTAGGTATTATCTATCCTATCTTAAATAGTAAGTGGGTTAGTCCCGTTTAGGTAGTGCCAAAAAAGAATGGCATGACTATGGTTAAAAATGAGGTTAATGAGTTAATCCTTACTCGTACTGTAACCGGGTGGAAAGTTTGCATAGATTATAGAAAACTGAATGATGCCACTTGTAAAGACCACTTCCCCCTCCCTTCAATAGATTGGATGTTAGAAAAAATTTCAGGGCATAATTATTATTGTTTTTAAGATGGATATTATGGTTACAATCAAATTCATATTGCACCTGAAGACTAGGAGAAAACCACTTTTACATGTCCTTATGGCACCTTTTCCTTTAGGAGAATGTCCTTTGATCTTTGTAATGCACCTGTGACTTTTCAAAGATGCATGATGTCTATATTTTCTAATATGTTAGGGGATTTTATTGAAATATTTATACATGACTTCTCTATCTTTGGGAAGTCATTTGATTCATGTCTGACTAATTTAGGTAGTGTGCCTAAAAGGTGTAAAAAGACTAATCTACTTCTAAATTGGCAAAAATGTCATTTTATGGTAAGAGAGGGAATAATCCTAGGTCACAAGGTATAAAAAAAAAAGGAGATTGAAGTTAACAGAGCTAAAGTAGAGATAATAGAGAAGTTGCCACCACCTACTTTAGTCAAAGGAGTCAGGAGCTTCCTAAGGCAACCTGGCATCTATAGGAGATTTATCAAGAACTTTTCTAAATTTATAGATCTCTTTGTAATTTACTTAAAAAAGATTCTACCTTTGTTTTTTTATGATAGTTGTTTGCAGGCATTCAATCTATTAAAGAAAAAGCTTACTTCAACACTAATGATCGTTGCACCAGATTAGGAGCTTCCTTTCAAGATGATGTGTGATGCTAGCGACTATACTGTAGGAGCAGTACTTAGGCAGAGAAGAGGTAAGTTATTCTAAGTTATATATTATGCGAATAGAACTTTAAATGAGGCACAAAGAAACTATGCTACGATAGAGAAGGAAATTTTAGCAGTTATATTCGCTTATGACAAGTTTAGGCCTTATCTTATAGGCTCTAAGATCATAGTATACACAGACCATACTACTCTGAAATATTTGTTTGCTGAAGCTAATGCTAAACCTAGGTTAATTCGATAGATCTTATTACTGTAAGAATTTAACCTTGAAATTAGAGATAAGAAGGGAACTGAAAATGTAATTGCTGATCATTTATCTTGATTAAAATTGAAGTGTTTAGAGCCACCTATTAATGAAAAGTTTCATAATGAACAATTGTATACAGTAGAGATCCGAGAATTACCTTGGTATGCTGATATATTTAATTACTTAGTTAGTAAAATCATACCAAATGGTTTCTCATTTCAAAAGAAAAAGAAGTTTTTACATGACATGAAATTTTATTTCTAGGATGAATCGTATCTTATTAAAAGTTGTGCTAACTATGTAATTAGACGTTGTGTGCCTGAAACAAAACAGCTTAGCATAACTCAGCAATGTCATTTTAGAGAAGTAGGAGGCCACTTTGGTGTGGAAAGAACTACAGCTAAAATTTTGTCTTTTGGATTTTATTGGCCTAGTTTATTTAATGATTGTAAGAATTATGTTATGTCTTGTGGTCAATGCTAAAGGACCGAGAATATTTTTAGGAGATATGAATTACCACAAAAGAGTATTTTGGTAATTGAGCTTTTTGATGTATGGGGATTAGACTTCATAGGCCCTTTCTCTTTATCTTTTTCAAACAAATATATACTTTTGGCAGTAGATTATGTTTCAAAATGGGCAGAAGCAATAGCTCTACAAACTAACGATGCTAAGGTGGTAATTAAATTTTTGAAAAAAAAAAAACATTTTTTTCCAGTTTTGAGGTACCTAAGGCTATTATAAGTGATGGGTGGTCGCATTTTTGCAATAGGCAATTTCAAAAACTATTAACAAAATATGGAGTCACTCATAAACTTGCCACCCTATATCATCCACAAACTTGTGAATAAGTTGAGGTTTCCAATAAAGAGAATGTCCCTATGATGGTCTCTAAAACTTAATGATGTATTGTAGGCTTATAGGACAACTTTTAAAACCCCTATAGGAATGTCCCCACACAAAATTGTTTATGGTAAATCATGTCACCTACCTGTAGAGCTCGAGCACAGGACCTATTGAGCCATAAAATACCTTAATTTTGATTTACAACTTGCAGGTGAAAAGCTATTGCTCCAATTGAACCAGCTTAATGAGATCAGAGAAGAAGCTTATGAAAACGTTAGGATCTACAAAGAGAGAGCCAAGCGATGGCATGATAGGAACATTCAACAGTGAGAGTTTGTGCCTAGTCAAAAAGTGTTATTATACAACTCTCAACCGAAATTGTTCCTAAGTAAGTTAAGATCTTGATGGTCTAGGCCATTTAAAATAGCTAATTTTTTTTCTTATAGTATAGTTGAGTTAAAGATAAGAGACAATTGCACTTTCAAGGTAAATGGTCATCTCCTCAAACATTATTTTGAAGGAGAAAACATAGCCAATGACACCACTATGGTGGTGGGCAAGGAGCCATAGTAAGATCGAAAAAGTCGAGCTAATGACTATAAACTAAGCGCTTCATGGAAGGTAACCCATGTCTAACCAAACTAATTTATTTTTATTTTTTCTTTTTATTCATTATTAGTTAATTTTTATTTATTTATTAACAAATTTGAAAAATTTTAGGCCAATAATTGGCATGAAGGCAACTGGCCTAAAGAAAAAAACACAAGGGAGAAAAGCACAAAATTTGAATTTAAGGTCGGCACTTAAGGCCGCCAACCCATTAGCTGGCTTTCCTATATACGTTGGCAACGTACACTACCGGTGTACAGATGTAAGTGCTAGCATATAGTGCTTTTAAAAGTACATCAGTCGATTTTCTCTCTATCCTCACTCATTTTTTTCTCCTGAATTCTCTCTCTCTCTCTCTCTCTAGATTTCTCTTAAATTCTCCCTCTCCTATACATTCAAAACCTCATACACTTACTGTCTTCACTTATTCTACACACATTTACATTTTTTTTTTACAAATCTATGCTTTCTACATTCACCATGCTATCCAAGAAGATGCATCCAAGAAAGAAATAGAAGATGGCAGTCGCTTTGTCTTCCAGAAGTTCAGGCGGCGATATACTCTCACATCAGGAGTATGCTAGGGAGCGAAGGAGGAAGCTACAACGGATGACATTCATGAATTAGCAATATCTAGATTGGACTATTTTACAAGAGTATGGAATGGACAATAGAATCCAGTAGATGGTTCCTGATAAAACATGGTTTCGGTTATTTGAGGTAAAAAAATCCACTTAGAGAAATGTAGCCATTGATTTTTTGTCCACTTTGTAGCTGGAGAGAAGTGGGCGCATGTCTACTTTTACATTTCAGGTTTATGGAGAAATTCATGTCATTAAATTGAGTCAAATTGGCTATTTTTTTTGTTTATATGATGAAGAGGAAGTTAATTTACCTAACTCTTGGCCTAGTGATATGTTTGTTGAGAGATTTTAATTCCAGTTGATTCATCTCAAGCGGGATGATTTTGTAGCTTTAAAGTCACTAGCCATAACTTTCTCAATAGTGAGCACAAGTTACTCCACCATATCCTTGCTCATACTCTCAACTGTAAGAAAACCAGCTATAGTAATGTAATCAGTTTTGACATGTTTTATCTATACAGTATGATTTTTGGATATCAGATAGATCTGGGAGTAAAGATAGCAAATTTTATCTATAGGCAAACCAATGATACCAAGACACAAGTTATCTTTTGTAGTGGGTATATTACTAAATTATTGAAGGGTATGAGGCTTTTTCACTAGCTAAAAGGGGATGATGGTATTTAATGTAAACCTATTTCTGCTACACCATTTAGGGGTTAGGGATTGGTCAAGATAAATATAGGCCCCATCTTGTTGATGAGGAGGATATTCCTGAAAATCCTCCTCCTCCTCCTACTAGAGCATCTACTTCATCTCATTCTCTAAATAGTAGTTATGAACAATTGAGTACTGAAATTAGAGAAGTCCGGGATGAAATCAGGAAAGAAAGGAAGAAGAATAAGAAGCTTCGAACTACTATGTTCAATATGTTGAAGTCTACTATCTCATGTTTTCAGTTAGCAGCTATAGAGCAATTCCATTATGAGACTTTTAGTGCAGAGAGTTGTAGCACCGATAAAGATAGTTAAATATTTGCATGTTTTTTTATGTTTAATTTTATTTTCCTTTTTCTTTTCTTTTCTTTTCTTTTTCTTTTATTTAGTTGTTTGATTATTTTTTGTTTAGTACCCATCTGTTTGGGTAACTTTGGATCATTAGCTCTACTATGTACTTTTCAGTACACTTTTATGCTATCTTTGCTATTTCATGTTTCTTTGTGTTTGATGAGATAGGATAGATCTGAATTCTATGATAACAATGATCTTATGGTTGGAATTTTCATTGTTGCTAAAAGTTTGAATCTAGGGGAGTACCAGTTTTTCATTTCTTATTGCTGCGAACTTTTATCTCCTCTTGCATATTAAATAGAAGACAATATGGACACTGTCTATCCTACAGTAGGGGGAAGGAATTATAGGAAATGAAAATATCAATTTTGATGCTGGTTTTTTGTTTACAAATAGTTTTACTTTCCTATCAATATGAACTTTACTTGTTCTTAAATTTCTTGTTTTGAATCTAAAGACTGTACAAAGAAATTGTTGATAGCATCTAATTATGATTTGAATAATTGACTCACTAAGGTGCCTTATTCACCAATGTTGAGATTTTTGTATTCAACTAAAATTAATTAGTCAATTCTTTAGGAACCTAATTCACCTAGTTTTTAGCCTTAGAATTTGAAATTTAAAAGTCAGTCAAGTCCTTAAGTGAAAAGTAAACAGGTTCACTTCTATGCAAGGTTAATTAGTATATGGTTTTTTTAGTTGTTCTAATGGCACTTTAACACTTAATGAAAGAGGTAAGTGAAGCTTTGAACTTAATGATTCCTATAAAAGAAGTTTGAAAAATTATAGTGAGCATTCAAAAAAATGATCAAATGAGAGTCTTTACTCCAACAACTTAAGAAATTGAGTTAAGAGTATTCTAACTTGAATGTTAAAGTGAGGAAGAGTTCGTAGGGGTCCCTCATTATAATGAGAAGGGAAAAAAGGCAAAAGTTCAGTACTTGAACTAAAAGAAGAAGAAAAAAAGAAGGGGAATGGAAAATGGAAATTTGAATGTAATTCAAGAAATGAATTAAGGCTTGTAATAAAAAGGAAGAAAACTTAGGGATAAGGTAGATACCATATGCTTTCACTGCTTTGTTAATTTGTTTATCAGAATAATTAGATGGATGATATGCTTGTTAACAGTTGTGAAGTTTAAATAGGTGTTTTCCCTTTTAGGACTGAGTATCTACTTTTGAAATAGAAATTTTAGGTTAAACTTGGATTAAATTTGTTTTCTCTAGAATAGTTGATTAATTTCAATTGTAGTACTCTAATCACATATTTTGGATTGGTTAAAGTAGTGGACATTATAAATTAGTGAGTTTGAAAATGCGAAATATCATATGTCTTAGATTAGCAATTGGAAACTTTGTATTTTCAATTATAGATTTCTTTAGTTCTGTTTATTTTGCTTGAAGACAAGCAAAAGTTCAAGTGTAGGGGAGTTGATAAAGGCAAATTTTTCATGTTTTAAAAGTGCAAATTAAGATAGAATTATTACAGATTTTATAGACATCATTAAGAATTGGTACTTAATTATTTTCATTTGGACATTTGAAGAATTAGAGGATTTAAGATTGGAATTACAGATGATTTAGAGGAATTTTAAGCAAATAAACGAAGTTCGGATCAATACATGCAAATTAGAATTAAAGGTAGCCAGCTTACAACTTACAACTTGCACTGATAGCTTTTAATGGCTACTCCACCAGCCTTGGATGACTATGCCGCTAGCCCTGGATGACTATGTCGTTGACTTAAAAGCCGGCCTTCCACTTACACGACCGGCCTTCATGAAAAAGAAATTTCACACGAGCCAACCCTATTATTTCATATAAATAGCTTATGTTTCATTGTTTGAGAGACTTTCAAACATACTTTTTCCTTAGACATCGAGAGTCATAGACTAATTTTTAGATAGTTTTTAAAGAATTCTTCAGGAGAAGCGCTTTGATCATTGAGGGGATTTTGCCTTTGCTGTGGAGACCAAGATTGAAGTTGCAATTGAAGATTATTTCTTTTCAATATAGAATCGGTGACATCTATTTCAATTATTCTTATGCAACTATGTGAATTGCTTATGCTTTCAATTATGAACTTCCTTGCAATTTCAATTAATATTTGTGTTTTTGTTTCTAAATCCATGGCTCACTAAAATTATTTATGGGAATTGATGAAACCCTAGATAGTTAAGATGATGATTGTGTTCATGTTATAGGATTAAGAGATATATGGATGATTCATGATTGCAATTTCTATGATTTCGATTATAATTGTTCAATTGATTATAATTGTTAGAAACCCTAATGATACGGGAGTTGATGTAGGGTTTGTTAGAAGTTCTTAGTTGATTTGATTAATCAATGTAAAAGCAGAGTTAATTGAATTAATTAGAAACTATCTAAAGATTAATGTAATGTTCGGCAATTGATTCTTCACTAAGACATTAGTGATAATTGATTTAGGACATTAGACAATCATAGTATCCAGAGATATATGATTATAATTTAGAGTCTACAGTTAATTGGAAGATGCGGAAGCTAACTAATTAAGAGTTTAAATCCTTAAGTTTTAAGGTATAATAATTTCACTTGAATGATCATATAGCCATTAATCTATATAATATGATAACAATTTGATTTGCGTAATCTAAGGTGCATTCTATTTTCTCATAATTCTCAATTGATTACTTAATCTTAGATTTTTCATAGTTATTTTCTTTTCAATAGTTTTAGAGTAATTATTAGATTAATTAATTTAATTTTGATTACTTGAATATTGATAAGAATTAGTATAGGATTAGTAACTTTTTAGTCCTCGAGGGATCAATAGCCTTACTTTCTCTATATTACTTGATTCCAACTCAATATACTTAGTAGAGCATTCACAATTTATTTATATATATATAGTTTAAGTGAATCAGTATGAAGAGTGAGGGAAGGAGAAATAAAAAGAGCAGAATTGAAGAGAAGAAAATTGAGAAGAAGGAAGATGTTAAGTGCCTAGGTTTTCGGTATATGGCTAGTGATGAGAGAGGGACGAGGCATTAAGAGTGAAAATAGTAAATAAGATGAAGTAGGCAACCAAGATCTCAAAGATCTTCATTGTGTAGAAGGAGTCGGAATCTTGTAAATATATTTAGTCTTTATGCATGATTTAGATTTAAGAAGATATTGATGTGATGTTACATTGTTTTCAATGTACAATTGTTGTTATAAAATAAGCACACTTATCGATAGTAGTATAGTTCTTTGAAAAATGGATATCATTCTCACAAGGACTATGATTACTATAAGAAATTATTTCTTTATTATCTAACTAATGATATTCAAATTCAAGAAACCTAAAAGAAATTAAACTAAATTGTAGCAAACAATTAATCTAAAAACTAATGAAGACTCAATTAAGGAAATTAAATAAGATTGCAAATACTTAGAAAATTAACTTCAAGATTTAACTATGTATTTAGATCTTGCTTCTCTTGAAATTACATGTATGAATTTTACGAAAGATATCTAATTCAATGTCTAATTTTCTTGACTGGGAGAATTCTCTAATAATGTTAATAACTTACTCAAGTTTATTAACCATAATCTTTGAATTACCTATTAGAATCTATTCTCAATAGCATAATTAAAGATTGCATTGAAGGACAATGAATTCTCTTAACAATAACAATCAAGATCTGGATAGACTCTGCAATTTATCTCTAAACTTGCAATAATCTTCATCGATTATGCCTAGATCTAATCATATAAGCAATTTCTCGATTTTCTTACACAATATTAGATTTTTAGATCAATACCTTGGGAAATATCAATCTAAAGCAATCAAGAACACATAATTGAATCAAAGAAAATAAAGATCTTCATTACATCTAATAAACTCAGCATCATATAATAATTTTAGGTTCCAAAAAACCTAGATAGAATAAATTTATGCACTAATCATGGCAAAGAACAATATTGAATAAGAACTAGTGAAAACATGAAAAGAAAAGTCATGAAAACTAATGAAATCTCTTGAATCTTGAATTTCAAAGAGTGTTGCTCTCTCATGCATTTCACCCTTTGCTCTTTCTAAAGGTTGTATAAAAAGTGTGTCAAAAATCTCCTAAGGATCCCTTTTATAATGCATGCGAATTTCTCTTCTCACTATAAATGACACGACTTACCGACATGGTCATGTCACTAGTTACATCCCTAAGGATTCACTAAATCTTTACGAATCTTTTCAAATTTGCTATTAACACGACTTGGGACATGGTCATGTCTCCTAGGTCATGTTACAAACCATACATTACTCTTCTTTGCTCAAAAATCATTTTTACAATTGACACAGTTATCACTTCTAAACTTCACAACTTTTTCAATTTAACTGCAAATTGAGTGAAACTTGTTTTATTTTCTCATTTTCTTCCTAAGAATGTTCCAAAACCTAGAAATCAAGATTTACTCAATTAAGTATCATTATCTTAAAATAAACTCAAATTTCAAGGAAAAGTCACTAAAAATCACTATAATAAATATAGTCAATTCAGAACTTATCGAACTTCCCCACACTTAAGAATTTGCTTATCCTCAAGAAAATAGATCAAAGAAAAAAAAATCAAGATAAAAAATCCTTAATTAAAACTATCACAACTTAAGAGACCAATCAACAATTTAACACTTAACCCCAAAAACAATTTAAAAGATCAACTTGCAAATTTTTAATCAAAATTCTTGCAATGCTAATCTATAGTTCACCTGGATCATTTAATCAAGAATTCCCGTACTTAAAATTAGATTTAACATATTGCCAACTAAGAAAAAGTCATAAAAATTTTACCTACTTAGCTAAAGTGTATAAAACTCTCTCTTCAATCTCGCTATGCACCATAATTCAGAGTAAATATTCATGTTACGTCCATTCATCTTTTGATCACTCCCTTAGCATGTATTTTTGTTAGAAGGCTTCAATTCAATTTATTTATTTCATTCATGTACAATTAATTTATTTATGACTGGAGTCAATCAGTAGTGAGATTCAAACCTTGCTCTTCCGATGGACAAAGGCAAACTCATACCAACTTATCCTCATATCAACAATGGGAAAGAATCTTGCTCTTTTGAGGGACCAAGGTGATCCTTACCAACATGATCACTTTATTTCATTTCATTTCCTTTCTCTTTTTCTTTTTCTTTTTTTTTTTGGAGCATCTAACTATTTTATGATTTTTTAGGGAATTCTCAAAAGATAAATTTTATTTGTTTGTTTACTAAGCTCTGAAAACTTACAAGAGAAAATTATATGTTAAAGTAAATTCAAAAATAGTCCTAACTAGTTAATTAGTGATGTTGCTTTAATCTTAAGTTGTAAAATCTCAAGCTAAATAACTTGTAACTTTACTTCTCATAGATTCTACTAATCAACTCTAGTAAAGTGTAAATTGATCATTAAAGATCAAGTATCAAATATTTATTACAATCCATTGGAAATCATCAAATTCTAATATAATTGCAAGTCAACCAAACAATTGGGTTAAATGCATAAAAATTGGTCTCCCAAATAACAATAATTTCTATATCTCCTTTTCCACACTCAAAATTGTACATTGTCCTCAATATACGAACTAAGTTTTTCAAAATGTAAAACATAAATACACACTTCATGGGGTAAGAGAGTGGAAAAGAAACTAATACTTTCCTGAAATTCACTTAACACAATTACTAACTACAAAGTCTAGAATCATTCTTTTCAAGTGCCTATCCAATAAAAGTTCATATTTCCCATGACCAAGACCAGGTAGCACAACTCACTAATACAATAAATTATAGACTTAAGTTATCTCCTAAGAGCACTATGTTTAACGTCGATAGCTCGATAAAATAGTAAATTGACAAACTCTTTTCTAGGGTCAAGGAGTCAAAACTCCTGTTACTCATGGCTTTCGATCTCTCTACCTACATGTGACTCTAACCACTGACCGTTAACCTTAAATGTACCTTTTTCGAGGTGGGTAGCTTCAACCATACCATGAGGGAAATCTTAAGTAATCATGAAAGGACTAGAACACATAGACTTAAGCCTTTTAGGGAATAACTAGAGGTAGGAATTATATAAGAGGACATGATCTCCCTCTTGAAAGTTCCTCCTACGTCTTATCTATTGGTCATGATATTTCTTGGTCCTTTCCTTATAAATGCAGGAATTCTCATAAGCTAAATATCACCATTTGCTTAGCTTGTTCAACTGGAGCTTCCTATGATTTCTTATAAGCTCAAAATCTAAATTAGCCATTTTAATAGCCCAATATGTTCCATGCTCGATCTCTACTAGGAGATGCCAAGCCTTCCCATAGACAAGTCTATATAAAGTAGTTCTTATTGATGTTTTATAAGCTGTTGTATAAGCCTAGAGAGCATCATCTAACTTATTAAACCAGTCCTTTTATTGATGCTCTACCATCTTTTCCAAAATTCACTTCAGATCCCTATTGGCTACTTTTACTTGGCTACTTGTTTGTAGGTGATAATGGGTAGCTATCCTATGAGTCACACCATAACTTTTTAAGACTTTTTTAACTAAGCATTGCAAAAATGTATTCCCCTATCTTTAATAATCGCTCTTGGAGTGCTAAAACAGGCGAAAATCTTTTTGAAAAATTTTGTGACTACCCTAGTGTCATTAGTAGGTAATGCTTGAGCTTCGACTCATTTAAAGACATAATCGATAGCCACCAAGATATATTTGTTCCCATTTGAATTCAAGAACGAGCCCATAAAGTCTATGCCCCACACACCAAAATAGAATTTTAGGACATGTCGTCCTTACAAGAAATATTACCTGTCTTTTGACAACTTTCACAAAGCCCAACAAATTTCTAAGCATCTTTGAAGAACGTTGGCCAATAATTCCTACATAGACCTTGTGAGCCATACGATTAACATTGTGATAACCTCTAACTGGTCTCGAATGGCAATGTTCACAAATTTACCAGCCCTCTAAATGTGAAACACACCTATCAAGCTTGATAGTTTTTTATTTATATGTTTTCCTTAATCTAATTTAAATCAAACCCTAAGCCTATTTGATTTAAATCCTCGATAGAAGTTAAGGAAAACCTAATTTCTTATTTTTTTGAAAATAAATGGAGTTGTCACCTAATAGAATTGGGATAAAATGATCAAATTAGAATCAATTATGCGAATTGGTTCTAATATGGCCACTAGCTTACGATTTTGAAAACTTTTCTAGAAAATTTTCGAGAAAACCAAATTCTCGAGTATCGGAGGCTATTTTATTTAAACCTTAATAGGGTTCCACTTGAAATATTTTGAATTTAGTATTTATTTTCAAAATACTCTACTAATAATATCTATTCATATTTAGAAAAAGAAGTTGTACCTATTTACTAAAAAGAAAATTTTTAAAAAAGGGAAAGAAAAATTCGATTTTTAAGTTGCCTTAGAGGTGCTTATGTACTCGCTATTCAGGATCAGACTTCTAATGTAAACCCCACAAATCTAACCTTCTAAGTATAGAATCAAACTCCCAAATTGTAGATGATTTCCTAAAGTCAATAGAGCCAGTGAGATTTAAAACCGATTAAAATCTAGCGAATATAAAAAACCTTAAATTATCAATTGAACCTCCAACCGCATTCGAAGACCTTAAAACCTTAAGTATATGTAACTGCAAAAGTTAACCTCAAACCTCATCAAAACCCTAAGATAACAACCAAAGATTTAATTACGTAGAAAACTTTTATACCTTAAATGTATATAAACACTAGAGATTTCGCCTGAAAGTGATAAAATCCTAAAACTATAACTTTGAAGATATAAAAGTACTAATTCACTATTCTTTACTCTAAAACCCTAATTGACAATGTATCCTTAGTATTATACTAAATCATTAGTAAAAGATCAAAGATAACTTTCAATTATTTATAAATACATATAATACTAAAGTAATCTATTAGAAACTAGTTTATTGCATTATAGATCATATTCATCTTCTAATTATATAACTAGGTTAATATTATAAGGAGTTAAGTGTTTAGTTGATGCTTATATTACATATAGTAGGTATTAGTATCCTAAATGACACTTTTCATGATAATTACATTAAGTAGCCTACCAAATGATTTATATAAAATATAAATACCTAGAGGAAGATTTCATTAACTATCCTTACTAATCATTTCAATAAACTTCACATTTCCCTTCAATTCCTTAATTTTTCTCCTAAATTTTCCTTAATTACCCCATTATGTACACACAAATTTCACTTAATTTCAAAGAGTTAACTAAGTCAACATTTGACCAAGTCAACAAAATATCATTGTCATCTAGAATTTTCTCCCATCTTCTTTAACTTTCTATACATTTACACAAGTAATCTTGTCCCATTTTGCTTCCTTGTTGCCATCCATCTTTTCCCCACATCTAGACCTTACTTGTTTTCATTTTTAAAACACAATTGAAGACACAAAAACACTCTTTTCTCCTCCACTTTTAAACCGTAAACTTCCCATACCTTTTTCACCTTCAACCTTTTCACAATTTCAACACACAACTTCAACTACTACCCTAAACTAACATGCCATATATACTTATCTTCCTTTTCATATTATAAAGTGGAAAAACGTATGTTTTTATATGGTTTCTTATCTTAATTAGTGATTAGTTGTCTAAGTTAGGATAGTGTAAAAGCTTGTGTATTATGTACATATATGTTGTTGAAGGAAGAAAGTTCTATTTTTTATGCTTAGAATTATAGGAAATCCTTAGTTAAATGAAAGAAGAACACATGTACATATGCTTAAGTATGTGTATATGAGAATACACTTGATAAACATATGTATTGATGCTCTTATACATGAATATCCTTTATGTACATAACCAAAAAGGAAGAGTATACTAACTATACATACATATACCTTGCTAAATAAGTCCTTAAAGTGCAAAAATATGAAATTTATGAAGCTTTCTTAAGAGAGTACTCTAGGCATAAGAAAATACATATATCATCATATATGTATATGGATATGTGTACTAGTATACGATAAATACACAAGTATACATACTAGTATGTTACAAGTATAAGTATATACATAATATATGTGTAAAGTATATAAATACATAAAAATAAGTATACATATGTAATGGATGATGTAAGTAATGACATAATCAAGTGATGACATAAGCGATTGATGACATAAGCAATGACATAAGCAATTAGTGACATAAGCCTCTAAAATAATAAACCATAAGATCATCTAAATGTAAGAATTAATGGCTCATGAAATCATTAACCACTAAAATAGAAAATAAAACTAGCCAATAAGAATAATTAAACTTCAATAGTTAGAATTTCAATAAATTTAGTCCATATCATAAAACACAGGTCTTAACGTCCAAAACGGACATCTCTATGTGAACATACGTTCAAAAACGATGAAAAACGACTATAAATCTGTAAATATTGAAAATAGAATGAAAAAGTTAAGTACGATTAGCAATTAGGTTTAATCGAATAAAAACTTATAGTAATCTAAGTAGAATTAGATAGATAGATATCTAGTACCATTAGTTAATTCAATTACTTATTATCCCTGTTATCTCGTAATGATTAGGTGATCCTGACGAGGGCGAGGATCTTTCAATTGATTATTATGACTAAAGCGAGTCATCATAGTCAAGTGAGTACTCCCAATGACTCTATACTTATTTGTGCTTGTAGTTAGTGTACTTAAATTGAATATTAATAACTTGATGCATGGGGTTTCGAGATATGCATGTGCTTGATATTGATTGATTACTATGAGAAATATTGTTAAATACGATAATTAATGATTTGATTGTATGATTGATTGTTACATGATTTGAATGGTTTGCTGATATTGATTGATCACCTCATAATTTGACTTAATTATATTTAGCCTATCTTAAATTAAAAGTGTCATGCATTATCCATGCATTGCATTACTTATTCTAGCCATCACTTCACACGGAGGTAAAGAGAGGCCTTGCAGAGGTTATTTATATATATTAAGGTGTTTCTATATGGTATACTCGTACAACATGACCTTACCCAAACCTATGAAGCTTACTAGGCAATGGAGACGCCAACCGTATGGCTAAGGGTTGAGTCTAGAGATCTCCGCTGTAGGGTATAAGTATGGACTGCGAAGGTCACCTTACCGTTAAGCCCGAGCTTTTGTGTACTATTGGATTTTCATAAATGAAAATGTATTTTGTGTAATATGGAATTCAAAGTTATGGTTAAAAACCCAAGTACTAGAGCCCAGTCATGATTGGTGCCGATGTATCTTCAACTCTTATCTCGGAGGGTGTTAAAATCCGATATTATATGCAGCACTAATCAACTACATATATTGTTGGGCATACTACGTGTGCATGCACTCATATGATTGTAATAATTTGTTTGATAACTTACTTATAAGTATAGTATGAGAGATAACTTACTAAGCTCATATAACTTACTCCCCAATATCTTTTCTTTTGCAAGTTGATAGATAATTGGACATAGGTTAAGAGATGCTTTAGAGGTTAGAATTAGAGAGAGATTGTTTAGTTCATGTGAAACTTTGAATGTAAATACTACTTATATATTTAGATTTAGTAACTTCAATAAGTTTGAATTTTAAGTTTATTCTCTTTAATCTTATCATTTAGTAGGAGATATTGATTCTCTTTGGTTCTGAGGAACTTAGGAATATTGGACATCCTTAGTTAATTATATTTATATGTTATAATAAATTAATTACTTAAAAATCAATATTCTTAGTGATTTATCATTTAGAGTCTTGCAATCTCTGACTTGTAAGGCGGTTTCCATATCATAGGTGCACACATGACTTGGAAATTTTTATGCAATCCTACTAGGCCCCCTTTAAGGTCCTGACATCTGTAGTTCATTTACCAAAAACGTTTATGTATGTTAGTTTATTTTAATTTTGGAATTCAATCGAATTTACATTTTAATTCAATTCAATTTTTATTTAGGAAAAATTCTAAAGAGTCTTAATTTAGGTGACTTATTTTTAGAAAATTCTAGAAAGCCCTAACTTTAAAATGGGTCTTATTGTTTTTTTTTTTTATTTTTTTGAAAATAAGTTTTTCCAAGTGATTAAACCTGTTTTCATTGTTTTTTCCTTATTTATTTTTATGTTTATATTTTAATTGGAGAAATAAAATAAATAACTAAAACTAAGTTTTCCTTTTCTCTCTCTCTCTCTCTCTTTTATTTAAGCTTTTCTCTTTCTCTTTTTTAAAAATATTTTATAGGTCTTTGTTTACAACTAAATAATAATAATTAAAAGAAAAAATTTTTAGAATGCAAATCAAAATAGCAAAACAACCAAACTCCAAAAGAAGAAGGATTAAGCTAGAGCAGCAGCAATTAGATTACGAGTTAAATGCACGGGTCAGGTCGAATACAAGTCTCAAGTCAAATTTGGAGCCTAGATCCAAGTCAATATTGGAGCAAGAGGTGTAGTGACAATCGTGGGTTACTTTGGCTTAATCAGATAACCTTTTTGAGTAGTGAAGACAGTTTCGTGAATATTTTATTGGACAAAGGGGGTTTGGGAATGGTGTCATAGGGTTTAGTAGTGGTTTTGAGCGTAATTGAAAATTGTAGAAGGAGCAAGTAGCATTAGTGATGGGGTGCTGTGTACAAAGGTTGCTCGAGAGGAAAGGATGCTCATGTTAAGGGTTTTAGGGGGCCACGAACCTAATCATGGTCTTAGTTTTGGCTAGGCAAAGGTAGTGAATAATGTTTCGAAGAGTAGAGTCACGATGGCTAGGGTTTGGGAACTAGGGTGGTAGAGTTTACACTAAAGGTCATAGTAGTTGGTGTAGGTGATTCAATTTGAATGTATGGTGGCTAGGAAACACTATTAAGGAGGTTGCTTTGCCTAGAAAGGACCGAAGAGAAGGAGATGTAGAGTAAGAAAGAGGGTACCGTGTAGAGAGAAAGAGCTTGAGAGAGAAGGAGATCGTAGATGTTTGTATGAAGGTTATTAAGTCAAAATTCCTATTGGGAAAGCTTCCTTGATGCCCTATTTATACTAGGGAGGGTTGAATTAAGATTGGAAAGTTCTTAGGCAGAATGAATTTTTGATCAATGTATATATGAGTATGTCTAAAAATGATTTCAAATTTATTGATTTTGATCCTATTTCAAGCATTAAAATAGGTCAAAGAGAATCTCCTAAAGCTTTTTATTGCTTAATTCAACACCTAAAAGCTTTAAATTTCATCTAGATGCTTGAATCATGCCAAATTAGACTTGGAGAAAAATAGCGTATTTAAACTTTTCTTGATTTTCAGACCTCACTTTGTCCTCTTTAATGATTGCACTTAGACATCTTATTAGGTTCAATCCATTGTATTCCATGCCATCTTTGTGATTTTGCCATTAAATTAGTGAAATCATAAAGAAAGATTGATGAAAACTGATCACAAAATCAACACCCTAAGTTGACTTCACACGAGAAAGAAAGGAAAGGGAGAGAAAATGATGGAAAAATCTCTATTGACCAATAATAGGCTGACAAGCATCCATCTCCAATAAGAAAAAAAAAAAAAAGAAAAAAACAAAAGGCGCTAACCGCCTATCCTAAGATTCGAAGCCAAGTCTCCTTTATGTATGCATATGTTTTTTCCATCAAGTTGTTGGCCTGCGTTTTGTCTATATATGTAATCAAATATTTGTTGGCTTATGTTTTGTCTATACATGTAATCAAATTGCATATATAGCCTAAGTGGTTAAGGCTAGATTAATTTCCAACCTAGGCCCTAAAAAAATTTTTTTTTACTTATGACCCAACCCAAAAGGTATTTAAAATACTAAAGCTAATTAAATTTCCTATTCTTATTTTAAATTGTCCACTTCTTTTTTCTCCTTTTTATTTTTAAAAAATTTTTTCTACTTTTTTCTTTTTTTTTTTTGTTCATTTTTAAATTTTCTATTTTCATTTATTATTTTTTTTTCTAAATTAAGACCCTTTTTCCCTATTCTAAAAATTTCTAAAATTAGAAGAGGGCAAAAATATAGTATCTGCAACACCTACTAATCACATTATCTACACAAACTCGAAAAAGGTAAGGGTCTTCCCAAAAGTAGTATTTCAAATTAGAGAAGAATTGCTTTAGTTGAAGTGAAAGAATTCTTCTTTGATGTGAAAGTTCCTTAGGAAGGATTTTAGCAACATGGTAATTAGCAAAATCTATAAACTAAGGACTTTCTAGATCAATTACCTGATTGATAGCATACAAATGCTCCTCGAGAAACTTGTTATTAATCTTGTGCTCTTCCAATCTCTCTAGATATAGGTTCTTTAGTCTTGACAAATGATCAATAGCTAGATTCTCTACACCCTTTTTATCTTGAATATCCACATCAAACTCTTTAAGGAGTAAGATCCACCTAATTAGGTGCAGCTTAACGTCCGTCTTGGTCAACAAGTACTTGAGAGCAAAAAGGTCAATATATACTATTACTTTAGATAAATCAAATAAAAATGAAATTTATCAAAAGCAAAAATGATAGCCAACAGCTCTTTTTCAATTTTGTATAGTTTTCTTGAGTGTCCATGAGAGTTTTGTTGACATAGAAGATAGGCTAGAAATGTTTCTCCTTCCTTTGCTCCACGACGGCTTATACGGAATGATCGCTTGAATCACACATAAACTCAAGTAGGAAGCTATAGTTAGGAGCTACCATTATGGGAGCATTAGTTAGCTTGTCCTTAAGGGTGTTGAGTGCTTCCATGCACTCTTGGAAAAATTCAAAAGCAAAATCCTTCTCAAGTGGTCATGTTAGGGGTCTAGTGATCTCGGAAAAGTCCTTAATGAATTGCTTGTAGAAACTCGTGTATCCAAGAAAAATCCAAACTACTTTCATCGAGGTTAGGGGCAACATCTTGGCAATTGTATCAATCTTGGTATTATCTACCTCAATGCACTTCCTTGAAATCTTATGCCCCAAAACAATGCCCTCTTAAACTATGAACTGGCATTTTTCTTAGTTGAGAATCAAATTTGTTTCTTCACACCTCATCAAGACCTTCTCTAGATTGGTCAAACAATGTTCAAAAGAATCCCTAAACACTAAAAAATTGCCTGAGTTGACTGTCATAGTGTCCTCCACCAATTCTTCAAATATGGCCATCGTGTAATTTGAAAAGTGGCCGGTGCATTACAAAGGCCCAATGGCATTCGCTTGTAGGTGAATGTGCCATATAGGTAAGTAAAGGTAACATTTTCTTAATCTTTTAGCACTATTAATGTTTGAAAATACCTTGATAACCCATCCAAGAAGCAATAATACATGTACTTGGCTAATCTCTCTAACATTTGGTCTATAAAGCGAAGGGGGAAGTGGTCTTTAAGTATAACATCATTTAATTTTCGATAATTGATGCACATACGCCACCTTTTCATCGTCCTCAGTAGTATCAAGCCATTCTTTTCATTTAACATGATAGACATGCCTCCCTTCTTTTGAATAACTTGCACTGGGCTCACCCATGAACTATCTGATATGGGATATATCCTCCTAGCATCTCATAAGTTAATCACCTCTGCCTTTACTACCTCCATGTTTGGGTTGAGCCGTCATTAAGGTTGTTCCATAGGTTTATGATTCTCATCCAATAGGATTTTGTGGCTACAAAAGGAAAGACTTATCCCCTTAATATTTGAAATTTTCCATGCCAACACCTTCTTGTGTTTCTTTAGAACTTCCAACAATCTCTCCTTCTGCTCTTTCTTTAGCTTAGAAGCAATGATCACTGGCAGCTTAGAATCCTTCTCCAAGAAGGCATATTCTAAATGGCTTGGGCATCTTAGAATTCTTCTCTAAGAAGATATATTCTAAATAGCTAGGGAGTTACTTAAGCTCAAGTGCCAATAGATCTTCAATTGAGGGCTTCAACTACAACTCCTTTGCCCTCTAAATTGTTTCAAACCCCAGACCATCCCCAATGGGTTCATTCACATCTAATTATGTGACCAACTTGCTACACTCAAGGTTGTTCAATCTTCTAACGAATCCTTTGTCAACATCTCTTACATACAACTAGAAACAATTAAGTCAATGTCATCTAAACAATAACAAGTATCATTTAACTCAATAGACTTATTCATATCTTTAGAGACTAAGAAGATTATCTCTTCATCACCTATACTTAAAATTAGTTTCCCATCACTCACATTAACGATAGCCTTAGTAGTAGCTAGGAAGGGCCTTCCTAATGTAAGAGGCACCTCAAGGTCCTCATCTTTGTATATAATAATGAAGTCTATTAGGAAGATGAATTTATTGACTTACATTAGAACATCGTTTATTCACCCTCTAGGTTAGGTAACTGACCTATCAGCTAACTGAAAACTCATATGTATAGATTTAGGCTCACCTAACCCTAACTTTTTAAACAATTAATAAGGTATAAAATTAATCCTAGCTCCTAATTTTGCCAAAACCTTATTAAATAGAAAATTTCCTAAAAAATAGGGCATAGTAAACTCCCAAGATCCTTAAGCTTTTTTCATGGCTTCTTCTACAATAGAGCTAAGCATTCCTCATTCAGGGTGATTGTTGAGTTCTCCTTCAAGTTCCTCTTGTTTGATGGTAGGTCCTTTAAGAACTTAGCGTACTTCAACATCTGTGAAAGAGCATCACTAAGGGGTAAGTTTATATGTAACTATTTAAAAAGGTCAAGAAATTTACCAAATTGTTGATCATCGCACTCTTGTTTCAAGCACAGAGGATATGGAACTAGAGGCTGATATTTTTTCACTTTGGGCTACTTTAGATTTCATTCTCCTAGACTTTGGTTGGCATATTAGAAGCTTCTTAATCATCCTTTCTTTTCCTAGCTTGCAATTCTTTCTTGCTTCTAAGGGTCACTACCTTGACCTGTTCTCTAGGATTTGCTTTAGTGTTCTTAAGTAATGATCCCTACTGCCTCTCATTCATCATTCTAGCAAGCTGGCCAATTTGATTCTCTAAGTTATGAATAGAAGCTTCTTGGTTCCTTAGAGAACTTTGTCTGCTGGATTCTTGCTTCATATATCTAGATATATTTTTCCAAGAGACTCTCCAACTTCTTTTTGAAGACTGGTAAGGGAGCTACAGGTTGTTAAAACCTAGGTGGAGGCAAGTTTGATCTTTGTTGAGGTCAGTTATTTACCTGCCACTACTAACCTTGACTTTAATTCTAACTTCCCTTATGAAAAATTAGGATGGTCTGTCCACCTTAGATTTTAGGTATTACTATAGGGATTATACTGGGGTTTCAAAGATTTCCCTAGAAAATCGACTTGCTCTATCTATTCATTACTTATAAATCCTTCTTAGATGAAATTGTTAGGAATGAATTGAGCTTGTTGTGAACCGATTGAGAGTAAAATGATCTTTTTACTCAACATTTCCACCTTAGTGGCCAAAGAATGAATTGCATTGAGCTCCAATATACTTGTAACTCTTTGCTTTCCCTTAGGGTTTTCCCACTGGTAGTTGCTCATGGCCATCCCTTCAATCATTTGTATTAAGTGTATCCCCAACTACTATGTCTATCATTTACCTTGTAGAAGGATTGAGATCATTGTAGAAGGTTTAGATTTGCATCCAAAAGAGGAGGCTATGATGTGGACACTTCCTTAATAGGTCCTTAAAGCGCTCCTAAGTGTCAAATAAGATCTCACCTCCAATTGGGCAAATGCAGAAATGTCGGCTCTAAGCTTAACGGTCTTTGTAGACTGGAAGTATTTTTCTAATAATTTTTCTGCCATTTCATTCTAAGTTGTGATCAAATTCATTCCTAAGGAATTCAACTACTGTTTAGGTCACTCGAGTAAGGAAAATGGGAATAAACGTAGTTAGATGGTATCTTCAATTACCCCATTAATTTTGAGGTATCATATATTTCCAAAAGTTAGAAATATGTGCATTGGGATCGTCATCTTATAGGCCATTGAACTATGCAAATTGTTGTACCATTTGTATAATGTTCGGCTTGATTTCAAAGTTGTTGGTTGTAATAACTAAACTATTTATGTTGGATTAAGTACCAGTCAAAGATCGTCGAGAGAAGTTTTACATTGTTCTATTATCATCATTGTTGATGGCCATGTCATCATCAGGTATACTATCATGATCTGACTCTTGCTTGTTCAGTTCAGCCTTGTCTTTAATTCTCAAAGGAGACCCTTGGTTAATCACCTCCACGGTTTCCTTCACTATTAGTTCTCTTAAATTTCTCAAGGTTGTCCTCTCAATCATGGGATCAATTTCAATCAAGTCTTGTGAACTACTTCTAGTCATGCACTGTACAAAAGGAAATGCATAATGAGTTTTAAATATTGTGATGTTGAACTATTTCTTTTATAATGCATGCAAATTTCTCTTCTTGCCGTAAACGACATGACCTAATGATACGGTCGTATCACTAGTTGTATCCCCAAAGATTTGCTAAATCTTTATAAACATGACTTAAGACATGTTCATGTCCCCTAGGTCATGTCATAAACGATGCACTACTCTTCTTTGCTAAAAGATCTTCCCTATAACTGACGTGGTTATATCACCACTCATGTTACCGCTAAACTTTGTAACTTCTTCAATTTAACTCCGAATTGAGTGAAACTTATTTCTATTTTCTCATTTTCTTCCAAAAAATTTCCAAAACCTAGAAATTAAGATTTTACTCAATTAAGTATCATTTTCTTTAAATAAATCCAAATTTCAAGGGTAAATCACTAAAAACCCAAAATTTACTCAATTAGTATCATTTTCTTAAAATAAACCCAAATTTCAAAGAAAAATCACTATAGTAAATATAGTCAATTAAGGGCTTATCACTTGCTCATCATTAGGTTGGCTTAAGTAGATATGTAGGAAAAGAAAGGACATATGTACGATAAGAGTAAGTGTCATGTTGAGCAAGGGAAGGGAAGGTTATGTTAGATTCTCTCAATTTGGTTTTGATGATAACAAAAAGGTGTGATAATCTAATCTATGTATTAAGTGTGTATAGAGAAATAATTTGATATAAGTAGAAAGTCATGTAGAAGGATGTAGTTGTGATTGTTAAGTCTTCAAATAGAATATGGTAGCTTGTAGAAGTTTGTCTAAAACGTTTATGTATAGAAGATATTAGAAAGCAGTTTTCAATAAAAGGTTAAGTAGAAGGATAATCCATCATGGAACATCATAATAGAAACAAACTTGTAAGGAATTTTAGTTTTCAACTATATCAATTGTAGAAGGTTAAGTAGAAAGTAAAATTGGAACTTACGATTAAAGCTAATCAATTAGCATCTATAGAAGGTTGTTGAGAAGCTTATACTATGAATAATCTAAAAGAAGATGAATCTTGAATATTAAGGACAGACCAAGAAGAATTGAAGGCACATCTCCATTAGTGGAACAAATTTGGGTAATAAGACCAACTCATTCCACTTAAAGTTATGGAAGTGTCACTGCAGATTTTATTTTATGTTGTGATGTACAATTTGAAAGATTTATAGTTTTTCAAGTTCAAATCAATGAGATATTTTTTAGATTTAACGTAGGTAATTCAACCAAAGGAATATTTCATATTAAATTATCAATAGCCATCAAGATTTTAGTAACAAGATCCAAAAATGAATATTACATAGCAAACTATAAAATCCATAGTCTTTCAAAATCAAAATAACGATCATCAAGTGCACAAAATTCTACAAACAATATTCTTAGTGCTCTAAATTTCCAATTACATTTTATTCATTTCTTTGAGCTAAATTGAGAGGATATTAGTTTTTGTTTCCTTGTCTAATTTTATTTTACAAGTGAGGATTTCTTGTGACTTTGAGAAAGGATTGGATAGCTATAGCATGTGTTTAGCTTGAGTAGAAGCTAGTGAGTTAGGATGATGGATTCAGGTCAAGGTTAAACTTGTTTTTGTACTCCTTGAAAATTTGATTGATTGATAAAGTGAAATGACCTATGGAGATAACTAAATCCCCAATAGTAGAGTTGGAAGAGATATTCGACACATAAGGCAAAACCTCTGTAAAAATCACTACTCGATCGTCTTCTCTCTATATTTTTCACATTCCTTATTACTTATTTGCTCAATTGAGCATTAATTACTTTAGGCCATTACAATAATGATTTGAAGGGACTTAAATATTCAAAATTTTATTTCAGTTTCTTTATGAAAACTTTTAGAATTAAATAATCAATTCAACCCCCTCGTAATTGCTAAGCTGGACTTATCGATTAATGATTTAATTTGCCTATATAGTTACATAGTTTAGTTAAAGTAAATATTAATCAAAAGCCTAATGAGTTTATGGCATTTAAAATGTAAAGGAAGGAGAGAAAAAGACAAATAAGACAGGGATGGACTTTAGGGTTTAGCATTGCAGCCTACAAGGCCCAAATCTTAATTTATTCTTTTGTTATTTACACTAACTACTTGAGATAAAATGGTTAATTTAGTTATTTCCTAAATGGAATAAAAGACCTTAAGGCATATTATATAAGTTTTCATGTTTGAATTTTTATTTTAGGGCTTATCTTATATGTATAGTTCTAGAGTATTATTTTAAGGTTTATTACTTGATGTTAGAGTATTAATTAAAATTTTAGGGTTTCTAATTATCTTGAGGTTTAAACATATTTTAAATACCATTTTAAGGTTTTGATATTTTAGGGTTTGGAATATACTTTAGGGTTTATTAATTTTGAGGTTTTTATTATCTTACCCTAATGCCAACAAAATTAATTTCTTTAGCTTAGGGTTAAAGGGTCTTATTGGGTCTTAAAAATTTTTGCTTCTCATTTATCTCATAGCAATTTTAGCTTATCTTCAAAAAATCTTAAGAATTACACTTAACCTTTATGGGAGTTGACTCAACTCCATAAACATGCCTTTGCAAAACAAACGAGATAGCAATCATTGAGAAATGGTAGTGAATGGACACATCTATCTTAAGGTCAAAACACCAACATGAAAGGTCAAAACTATCTTTACCAACTAATACCTCTTAGTCAAAGCCTATTAGCAATCATTAAGATTGGAGTGGTCTCTATAGAAAAAGTTTGAAGTGACCTTCTCGTAACCAATCAATACTATTTTATTACATCATTGCTCAACAAAGGATAACATGCTCAAAGTTATAACAAAAGGAGAACCTAAAGTGATTATATCCTTCAGTTGACCAAAGGGTATTATAATCACCAAGATCTAAGTAATCTCTTTTACAAGTGGTCGAAGCGACCCTCTTGTAGCCACCTAACGCTATCTAAGCATCTATTTTCCAATGTTAAGTTGCTAAGTTGTAGTTGTATCACTAGAAGGAGAGGCTGAAATGGTCTAATCCTTTATCAATGTTCTCTTGCAATAACTAAGATTGAAGCAATCCTTACAATGTAAAGTCCAAGTAATTTGCTTAGTGTCTTCTTACCCTCAAGTCAAAGCAATTTACTGCTATAAAGAATTGAAGCAATAATCTCATAGCCAGCCATTGCTGCTTAGTTGAAGCGTTGCCCTAAGCATACAACTAGCATAAAAGGAAATATATGTATTAAAATTTTAAAGGACTACAATATAACTCTAAAGATGTATTTGTAGCTTTCTCTAGGAAATAAGAGAAACATATCATAAGATATATAGTGTTTCATATACATAACTACGACCCCAACAAAATAATATTGATCAAGTAATAAAGAAATACTTATGGGATTGTCCAGTTTATTTAATTGTTGAAATCTTCATTATATTAACTTCTATGGTCATCTTAACAATCAAACTCATTTAATTTGTTATTGCACTATTTTAAAAATGAAGTCTATATCTTAACCACTAATCTAAGGTTTATGGGAATAGGCCATAGTTAGGATTTCTAGGTTAGGAAAATTAACGTATTAAGTTTAGATGTATGGTTCTATTTATTGCTATGGATTTTCTCTGAGTTTACTTAATTTATTCTTTCTATTTCAATTAGAACATGAATTCAACCTTTTTTCCCTTATTAGGTTTTTCGACAAATTCTAATGATTTTGTTTAAGTTACTTCTTAAGTAATTTTGTAAAATTTAGATTCTTCAGGCTTCAAAGCCTATATTCCTAACCCTACTATGTTAATTATTTATATTTAACCTAGAGTTAAGATCTTTAAAGTTTATGGCCATCATTAAAATTTAACTATTTATGACTCATAAATTTCACCAATTACATCATTTAAGGTAGTTTAGTTATCAATTTATAGTAAGAATTGAATTCAAATAACAAGATTAACATTCTTTAAACATCTAAGGTGATTAATATTAGGGTCCTAAGGTTTAGTTTTGAATTTTGAGTAAAATAGCTAAATTTTTAATTTTTTTTATTTTGTTTAGATTTTATTATTTTCTAATCTAAGATAGATTAAATTTTAGTTTAATTTACAATTAATATTTGTTGTTTTAGGTCTACTAAAATTTTAATTATAATTGAAAGGATTAATGTCACAAATGGTATTCTAATTTTGCCCATTTTTACAATTACTCTCTCTCTCTCTCTCTCTCTCTCTCTCTCTCTCTCTCTATATATATATATATATATATATATATATATATATGTAAAATACCCAATTAAACTTTACAATGTTGGTTACACTACCCTTACTAGCTTTGTCAAAGTTTTTTAGTTGATGTAGATCCCATGACCAACCACAACTCGACATGTTGTACAACAAATGACACCTCAAACCAAAAAGTAAAAGAAATAAAATTTAAAAAAAAAAAAGAAGAAGTTAAATTGGAGGGAAAAAATGAAAAATTGCAAAATAAAACTAAATTAAATAATAATATACATACATATAGATAGATATATTATTCAAGGTATTAATAAAAAAAAAAAAGAAAAAAAAAAAAAGAAAGGGTAAATATTGGAAATTTAAAAGAAAAAAAAAGTTCTAATTAAGGTCAAGTAGGTTGTAACCTTAGTGGGTTTACAAGGATGTCACTCTACACCCTCTAAGTGGTGAGCAACTACCTCGAGTTCAACTTGGTCGAGTTCTCTACTTTATTTAGTTTTTTCCTTTTCTTATTTTTTTTTTTTTTAGTTACCAATAGGTCAAATAACTCACTTCACCTTAAATGGTAATTCCAACACCTCATAGCCTTGGGGTAGTTAGAACCTTTTTTGTAATTTTCAGTTTTTTCCTTCTTTCAATTTTTGTTCAATTCTTTATTAATAGATATAAATAATATATGTATATATATATATATATATGAATTACTATATTAATTTTAGTTTTATTTGCAATTATTTCCATTTTTTCTTAATTTTAATTTTTTTTTTATTTTGTTCTTTTAGTCTTGGTCTAAGGGTCAACTTTTATATACATGTTAAATTGTAGCTAGTCATGGAATCTAAATAAGCTAGCTGACTTTAATAGAGTTAATGGAGGTAGTTACGGGTTGGCATAGTTTAGTTCAATACAGTTTATCCCTTATTGAACTGAACATAATATAACTGTTTGATTTTTTTATTTTTTAAAGCAAACATAACCATATAGTTCAATTGTAAATTTCATGAACCTAATTAAAACAGATTTGATCCATGGTTAGAACCATATCAAATTTTGATTAAACATTTTTATCTTTAATAATATACTTTCCTTTTCATTAAACTTTCATATATTTCCAATCAAGTTCTCATACATTTATCATATGCAATGATTTATAGCAAAAAATTGCATAAGATTATAACAACTTGATTGGATAAGAACAAGAGACTCTATTCTAACGAATAATAATGAAGAGAGAGAAGTAGAGCTATCTATTTGTCTAAAAGCAACACAAATAAAGCAAAAGAGACACGCTATGTAAGCACTATAATTTTTTGTAATTACTCTAATGAGTAAGTTAGGATGTTAGTGAAAGTAAGTTGAATGACTAAAAAATTTATGAGTGGACTCAAGATATTAAATGAGGACACTCTATAGACTTAGATATTAGAAACATAATAAAATAAAAGTAATATAGCCAAATTAGGTTAATTCAACTATATACATATTATTTATTGTAAATGTGTAAAATAGACTATGTTAGCATGTAAACTATCAAAGATAAATTATATATGTAATAAAAATATTATGTAACATAAAATAACATGTATAAAATATGTGCATGCGTTGTATATAATTATCAAGTATATGAATATACTTGTAATTAATTAAAATACCTGAATAATGGTATTTTAAGCTAAATTGAGTAAGGAAATTTATAATAAATTAATGGAAGGCTATTTGAATTTATGGGGTAGCTGGAATCAAGTTAATTGGGCATGTATGAGTGTAAAAGATAGCTATTAGAGATTTAGTAAGTCAAAACATGCAAAGTTGTTAAAATTTAAACCCTAAAGTGTGAAGAGAGAGAGAGAAATTAAATCATTTTATCATCAAATTCATTTTGAAAAATTAGGAAACACTCTCCCACATTTCATTCACACAATTAAGGGTCAAGGAAAAATCAAAGTGAATGGAAGTGATTAAAGAGAAAAATCAAGAAAAAAAAATTAGAAAATTAGGTACAATCTAGGTTTTTAGGAGTGCATACAATAAGGGTAGTATTAGGTGCAAGTGGCTACTACTAGGTGACAATGGACCTGCCGTCTAGGCTAACCGACAAGTTGGCAGCCACCATTAGTGGTTGGAGCTAAGTATTTCAATGAGGTTCCAATTTAGTTTGGTTTTATGTAATTTTATAAAAATATAAAAACTATCCAAAATATTTTAGAAAAATTTATTCATAACTATTTTCATATGTAGAATGTAGGAAAAATATTATTTTGCAAAAATTTGATAGTTATACTATACATGTTTAAGAAATTGATGAAACCAAGTAATTTTCGATATTAAAATAAATAGGTCTAATGATGTAATCTCAACCTCAAAATTTTTATGTAAACCATCTTATATTCATATTGAATTGCTAAGAAGAGAATTTTCACAAAACTATTTTCTATAATTTTTATGAAATTTTAATCCCTAAATTATGATTAAAATGCTATATTTGGATATAAATAAGTGTATTCTTCCTAAAAGCTTGACTGGGATTATGAGCTCTACTGGTTATTGATGTATTTTTTCATGTATGGGTGCTGTTAGAAGTGGTTCTATTAGGTAAAGTTAACAAAATTAAGTATAATCCACTTATATGAATAGTTTGATAATATGAGAATTGAAGAAATTGGTAAAAGATGAAGTGTAATACAAGGAATTTAAATGTAATTATGCTATGAAGTATGGGTTGGAGTGTTTTTCTGGTTAGTTTTGATTTGAATTAGAAGTAAATGGACCAAGGGATTAATTAGAAGGGAACTAGGTGAAGGCAAATGATAACTCAGAGGATTTTATGAAGAGTTTTTCACTACAATGGTACTCAGAAGGTGAGTTAGAAGCAATATTTATGAATAAAATATAAGAACAAGAGATTCAAAAGTTTGGTCAAAGGATAATTTTCCTAAAAACTTTATAAGATAATAGAGTCAGAGAGTATTTTAGAGGAAGTGAGGGTAAATGTTCTATTGGATACTGATTCAAAGATTTAGTTAGAAGAAAAATTCGAAGAGAAGTATAGATAGAGGAGGCCTAGAGGTTGAGTCAAAGAATGAACTCGTAAGGAATTTGAAGTTGACTAGACTTAAAGGATAGCTTAGAGGATATTCTACTAAGAGATCTAAAAGTTGAATAAACCATATAGTTTGTTCAAAAGGTACCTTAGAGGATATTTGAAGTGAAATATATGAGTATAAGCGCTCATAAGTTGATCTAGAAGGTAATTTGTAAGAAATCTTAGGTGGTTATTAGACTCAGAGGATGATTCAAAGGATAATTCTATTAAAACTTTTAGCTTTGATATGGCTGAAAGAATAACTCAAATGTTTTCTTGTTTTAGAACTTTGCAAGTAATTTAGCTCAAAAATTAGCTTAGAAGGTGTTTATAGAAAATCTTGGCTATTTACCAACATTAGAGATTGATGTAGAGGCTAAATCTATAATGAATAGCAATGTCTATGCAGTGCAAATGATATCTCAGACGTTTCTTTAGTAAATATTTCAAGGACATCTTAACTCAGGAGATAGCTCAAAAGATAACATAAACTTATGGTACTATTTTAAACTTCCAATACTTAAGGTGCAAACTAATGAACCAATGACTAAATCAACCTAATTCTATTATAAATGAGTAAATTAGCAATATTTCTTAATTTATATATAGAATAAAGTACTACATCAAGATAAACATCAAAGGATCACCTACAAGAACAGGTGAACAACTGAGCTACTGAGTGATTGAGTTGAGGTCAATGAGATCAATACTTCATCGTACTTAGGAGTATTTCTTGAACATACTTGGAGATCTTAGTATGTATCTTGTTTATGATTGTAAGTTATTAGCCCATATATATGCAATGCATGTGTTTGAACATTGAACCTCTATTATGGAGTGCTGGATTATATGTATTGTTAATTTTATGGTATTACCTGCTATGATTTGTATGAAATTGCTTGATCGCCTCAAAAGTAATATAACACAAACTCGATGTAACTACTAACCAAGCTTGCATCACAACTCATTAGGGGAAATGATTAGGATTCTCGAGCCAAACATAGACCCTTTGATGAGGATAGCCAAAATGGTCATTTCCTTACCCTTAGTTGAACTAAGTGATAGGAGAGGACGTTACGGCAAGGTTAGGGAAAACAGTTCAAAGGTACTCTCGAGCGAAGTGTACTTCTCCATTGCATAAGCTCGGTTTGGTTCTGATTTGTGAAGTATGCAATGTGAAACTCTTCAAAACCTAATTAAAGCGGATACAATTTCTCTAATCTTACAATGATTGGTCAACTTTGTGTGATTGCATATACTTGAATATGCATTGTATCTAATTAACCTCCCTTAAAACCCTAGTTGCTCTATCTTTGATATTTACTATTGTCTCTATCCTACTTATTGAGCAAGTTACTACTCATTTCTCTATAGTTGTTTTGCAGGTTTCCTAAAAGAATCACCAGAATTACACCTAGTCCCAAAAATACTAAAGAATGGGTCGAGGAGTGAGATTTAAGACTAATGGGTGATGCTCTTAATTATTTATCAAATTTACTAACTTGTACGGAAACTAATAAGGTGTCCATTAGTGGCTCTCTAGTTTTGATTTGTATTTACAAATACGATGTTTTCTAAACCTGTAGACTTTTATAAAGCCTTATCTTATCTTTTTCTACAGTTATTTATAAAACTTGTTTTCTTCTCAAATTTTTATATCATAGTGTTTCTTTCAAAAGTTATTTTAAAAAGTTGCACCATAAGTTGATACCGAACAAATATTGAATTAGATGACTCAAAGCTATAGAGTGGTAAAGGCCTAGTATAAACTATACCTACGTTAGCAACTAAAGGGGCTAGCTTCTAACTTTGGTTGGTTTACACAATAGGGTTATTACAACTCTCTAGTTTAGGGTATGATACACCAAACGTTGGAAAAAAGATGAGAGATACATAAAAAGTACCAAAGTCAAACTCTTAATTTGAAAACATATAAGAAAAGGATAATTTGTAGATGCGAAATTTGAAATGGAACTCTTAATCTTAATAATTGATCTAGAAATAAGACAAAGAACAATAAAATATGAAAAATTTGATCAAATCCATAAAGATTGATAGAAAAAAAAATTTAGAAAGCACAAAACAATTGAGTGGATTTTTTTTTTAACTAATTGATTGCATTTGATTAAAAATAGTTTGGTTCGATTCACTTCCTCAAATTAAATTGCAAATTGCTTATATATTATCCAATAGAACCATAAATCCATACATTTGCAAAAAGAAAAAAAAAACAATTTTTAGGTTTGGTTTAGTTCAGTCTAGATCATGGTTCGATCTCAAAAAAGGGTCAAAACAGTTTCCCCCATCAAACGTACATGAACCTCTAGAGAAAACACCATCAAAAGAAAATATTCGCTAATTGTTCTCTAGTTCACTAAACATTATCATGAAGTTCTATCCTTCCCTAGGATATTTCCATAAGCTTCTTTCTTATATTAAGTATACTTGGTTCATGATTTACAGTTTTTTTGTCTAGCCCTAGAGCTAGAGTAAATAATATCAAGAAGTTTGATTAGGTATAAATTGACATATCTAAAGTTTAGGTACCTAATTGTAAAAACAACCACAATTGGGATATTATTTATGACATTGAGGGTTTGTTTTGTCATCTTATATGAAACAACGATGACATCAAATAGTGTTCATCTCCTCATTTATAGTAAGTCATCTTTGATTGGAGGGCTATGTGTGAGAAGACCTAAGGTTCTATAGAATTTCTAGGTAGGTTAAGTTTTCCTTTCTTAGAAAAGTAACACTTGTTACTATTAGAATTTCATGTTCATCTACTTAGATTTCAAGTTTATTTATTAGATTTATCTAATAGGTCTGCTTCTTATTTGTCATCTATTTGATTCTCACTTCTTGATGGAAGTTCTATTTTATGGTTATATGTAGATTACTTAAGATCGATACGTGTAAATATGGAATTTTGTTAAGTACTTGCATTTTGAATTATGATTTTGAAGAGCCCTTTAGGAATGCCACTAGGATGGGTTTGCAATGGGTTTTGCAAAATTCAAACCTGATCTAATATGCTATAGAACTTCTCAAAACCTTATAGGGTTTTTATCCTATTTTTAGAATCCACTCATATAGGGTTTTATAAAACACATTAAAAACCCAACCCAACCCAACCTGCTATTGCCAAGAAAAAAAAATTAATTTATGGGTATGCACAAAAAAATAAAGCAAATAGCAAGGGTTTGTTTTGAATAATAAAAAAAATGATATATGGTTATTTAAGACCAAATCGACTTCCTTTTACTTTAAAGTAATACACGATCAATGAAAAAGGAGATGGATGGAGATTGAGCAATGTGGCTGAGTAGTTGAGAAAGAGAGAGAAAGAGATGAGGCTAACTTTTTTTATTTATTATTTTTTTGAAAGAAAAAGTATGAAGGAGCCAAGATATCTTTTATTAATTATTATATTTTATTATTTACAGCTAATTACTAATATCATATATGTATTATTATTTTTAACTAGGTATGGGTTTTCCATCGTATTTTTTCTAAATCTCAAAATCTGATCCAAAACCATATATGTAAATCCCTAAAATTTTCAACCTAATACGCAAAGTAGATCCTAGTGTACTTGAAGACTCTAAGAGTTAACAAAGTTAGTTAAAATAAAAACCCTAATATAACAATTGAAGGTTTAATCGCATAGAAAATTTTTATACCCTAAATGTAAATAAACACTAGAGATTGCGCTCGAAAGTAATAAAATCCTAAAACTATAACTTTAAGGATATAAAAGCACTAATTCACTATAATTTACCCTAAAACCCTATTTGATAACATAACCTTAGTATTATTCCAAATCATTGGTAAAAGATTAAAGATAACTTTCAATCACTCATAAATACATACAATACTAAAGTAATCAATTGGAAACTAAGATATTGCATCATAGATCATATTTACCTTCTAAGTATATAATTAGGTTAGTATTACATAGAGTTAAGGGTTTAGTTGAGACTTAAGTTACATGTAGTGGACATTAATATCCTAAATGACATTTTTCATCTTAATTATACTAAGTAGCTTACCAAATGGTGTATATAGAATATAAATACCAAAAGTGAGATCTCATCATCTATTTTTACTAATCAATTCATCAAATGCTTCATTTCCTTTCATTTTCTTAATTTTTCTCTTAATTTTCCTTAATTACTACATTATGTATACAAAATGGCATATGCTTATGGAAAGTTGACTAAGTCAACACATGTTAACCAAGGTCAAAAGGATGACTAAGTCAACATATGTTGACTAAAGTCAACAATTAGAAAAGTCAACAAAAGACACTAATGCATAAGAAAATATTTAATCGATCTCATGATTTCTTTTCTTTTCTTTTAGCTTTTCTTTTCCCTTCTCCTCCTTAATTGTTGTCCACTTCTTTTCTTTTAGAACCCACCATCTTCTTCATTCCAAAAGCAAAACAAAACAAAAAGAAACAAAGCAAAACCCCACCTCCATTGCCGTGACATCCCCTTCCCCTTTCACTTTCAAAATTTTCCACTTTATCTCCATAATTCAAACATAAATTAAGGTATGTGATCATGTTATTATATACTGCTTTATATTACTTATTAGTTAGGTGATGAGGTAGATTAGATAAGTAGATATATGTTATGTGTGATCATATAGAATAAGGCATAAAGTTTCCACCTTTAAGTATAGAAGGATAGGAATCATGATGAAGAAGAAAGAAATACATGTGTATATGTACATAAGGATATACTAGAAAAATACAAGTATGGAGATCTTTGTACATAAGTATTTACTATGTACATAGCCTAAACTAAGACAAATCCTAACTATACATACCTATACCATACTAAATACACACTTAAAAACACAAAAGAATGAAATTAGGAAGGTTTTCTTAAGAGGAAAATTTGACATACGAAATTTGTACAAAAATATGTATATGACCGTATAGGTACATGGGTATATGTACAAGTATAAATACGGTATAAGTATAAGTATATGTATAAGTATACTAGTATATATACAAGTAGAGTAATGGTATAAGTATAAACTTAACATTTGTATAAATGTACATAAGTGTACATAATACACTAGGCATGAGGTAAGGCTTAAGTAAGTAAAGGATGATGTAAGCAATGAGGTAATCACATGATAACATAACCCATGACATAAGCAATGATATAAGCATAAGCTTATAAAATAAGAATATAAGTATGTACATGTACTTAAGATCCAAAACTTTAAACCCTAATACACTTCCTAAATTGAATCAAACTTAATCAAGGACATAAATTAGTAATACCAATGTAAAATTCCCTAAGTATAAGAATAAATGGCTAATTAAATCATTAACTACTAAAATGGAACATAAAACTAGCCAACAGGAATAATTAAGCTTCAATAGTTAGAATTTCAATAAATTTAGTCTACATCGTAAAACACGGGTCTTAACGTCCAAAACGGACATCACCATATGAACGTGCGTCCGAAAATGATGAAAAATGACTATAAATTTGTAAATATTGAAAATAGAATGAAAAAGTTACATACAATTAGCAATTAAGTTTAATCAAATAAAGGCTAATAGTAATCTAAGTAGAATTAGGTAGATAGACATTTAGAACCATTAGTTGAGTCAACTCCTTATTATCCCTGTTATCTCGTAATGATCAAGTGATCCTTACGAAGGCGAGGATCTTCCGATCGATTACTACGATTAAAGTGAGTCGTTATAGTCAAGTGAGTACTCCCGATGACTCTATACTATTAAATATTAATAACTCGATACATGGGGTTTCGGGATATGGATGTGTTTGATACTGATTGGTTACTGTGAGAACTATGGTTAAATACGGTAATTGATGATTGGATTTGTGTGATTGATTGTTATGTGATTTGAATGGTTTGTTGATATTAATTGATCACCTCATAATTTGACTTAATTATATTTAGCTTATCTTAAATTAAAAGGGTTATGCATTATCCATACATTGCATTACTTATTCCAACCATCACTTCACGCAGAGATAAAGAGAGGCCTTATGGGGGTTGTTTATATATATTAAAGTGTTTCTATGTAGTGCACTCATACAACATGACCTTACCCAAACCTACAGGCTTACTAGGCGATGAAAACGCCAACCGTATGGCTGAGGCTCAAGTCTAGAGATCTCCACTGTAGAGTATGAGTGTAGACTGTAGGGGCCACCTCACCGCTAGGCCTGGGATTTTGTGTACTATTAGACAACTTAGAAATGGAAATATATTTTACAAACTATGATATTCAAAGTTATGGGTAAAAACCCAAGTGCTAGAGCTTGGTCGTGATTGTTGCCAATGAATCTCCAACCCTTATCTCGGAGGGCATTAAAATCTGATATTATATGCAGTACCGATCAACTGCATATATTGTTTAGCATACTACATGTGCATGCATTCACATGGTTGTAACAATTTGTTTGACAACTTGTTTGCCAATATGGTATGAGAGATGGCTTACTAAGCTCCTATAGCTTATTCTCCAATAGTCTTTCTTTTGCAGGTTTACTTATGATGGGATTGGGATAAGTCTCAAGTGTTGAGTACGAGATGAAGATATGTACATTAGTGTTAGAATTAGTTGAGATCTTTATAGATGATACATAAACATCCTTTGTAGAAAATATTCATATGTTAGAATTTAATATAATTTAATTTTTCCTACAGTTTTATAATGTTGATATATTCTATCTTATTATTTGGTAAGGGATACCGATTCTCTGTGGTTCTAAGGAACTGTAGGATATCAAATATCTATAGTTATCTATATTTATAAGTTATGTTATGTTGCAATAAATTAATTAATTGAAAATTAGTAATCTTAGTGATGGAAATTTAATATTTAGAGTCTTGCAATCTCTGACTTGCAAGGCAATTTTCATATCATGGGTGTACACATGTTATGGAAATTTTAAGGCATCCTACTAGGTCCCCTTTTAAGTCTTGACAATATAAGGTTTATGAACTACTTCTAGGACCTATCCTAAAACCCTATCTATAGGGTCAAAGGACTTTTAACAAGTCAAACGTATCAGAAACCCTATAATGACTGGCCAAGTGGCGTCCCTAGAGATCTTTGTAGTTTGTTGTGAATTTATTAACGTTGCTTTTTATAATTTTCTTGATTGTAAGAGCTTATAATAAAAATTAAAGGTCAACTCTTAGTATGAAATGTGATTTTTGAAGAGTTATATTGATAGTTCAAATTTAGGTTTATATACTGCCTCGTAGAACATTGAGGACTTGTTTGTATGTAGGCTATTGAATCATAATAATCTTAATGAGTTTGACAATTGATATACAATTTTAGGTTCATGTTATACTCTACGTCCTTTTTCTTTTTTCCCCGATAACAAACAGTATAGATGCCAACTTCTGTTTTCTTTTTTTTTTTTCTTTTTCCACAAATATCAACTTCTAAGTTTCGAAGAAAGGGGCAGATTTATTTGAACATCAAATAGATTATTATTGTGTTTCTCAATAATTTTGATTATGTTTGTTATGTTATTGGTATAGTTTCTATTACATTGTGCTTTCAAAGGATAGAAAACATAAATGACTTCAAGTTTTGATCTTAAGACCTAAATTATAATAAGTTTATCAAATAAGGTGTTGTTTCCATTTTACATAATCTTTGCTTATAACTGATGTAAGGAAATTTTGAAATTCATAGCATGTCAATTGACAAATGGTAAGGAAAAACTGTTAAGACATTATTATTTTGATTACATATGATTTTGGTTTATAATTGATGTAAGTAAATTTCCATATTCACGTCAACTGATAACTTATAAAAAGAAATCAACTGATTACATGGGTACTCATTTTATCATTAGATATTAGGTTTGAATTAGCTTCCTTAGGTTTTATAAGATGAATAGTTTCCATTTATTTATGAGGCCATATTCAAATACTACTTATATCACTTGAAATCTTAGGAGTTCACATATTTCTTGTATCATAATTGTTGATACTCGATTTTCACTTAAACCAAAGCCCAATAGGTAAAGCCTATCATTAGGAGCATTGAGTAGCACTAAGTAGCACCTAAGCAAACAACAAGCTAGCATATTATGACTCGACTCTCTCGTAAGACCACAAGCTTGCACCAATGATGAGTGCAAACCAATGGTGAGTACGCCTCAACTTTGCAACCTTCCTAGTAAGCTAAATAACAACTATCTAAGCTAGTTGACCCTTAACCACCAACTTTTGTCATTAGCACCTACATTCTACTGCGGTACATTAATGAGCATCTAATATTCGTAGTATGATTGATAGTAATGTAGACCGTGACCAAGAACAAATAAGGTCAGTCACTAAATGAGTTCAAGCTTGCCGAAAACTCGAAAAGGAAGTAATGAGGAATGTGTGAAAGAATAAATGAAAATGAAAATGTAAGCAAAAACATACGAACAGCTTCAATGGATATAACACACCAATGGAACTTCCGAGGACTCACGATACAACTCGATATGACATACAAGATGGTCCGATGAGGTTATTTGCCACCTAGCCTTACTTAAGGGTTAAGATAAGAGTGAGATAAATGTAAACAAAGTAGTGTTTACAAAAGACAAATGTCCACTGTATTAATGTTAAATCTTCCTTTACAGCTACAAGTACAAAGGGTATTAATGTTCAATCTTCATTAGTGTGGTAGATTCTATATGTAGATCTGTACATGTGACGGCGATAAATTGGTGAGGCCGTTAGAGGATGCCAAAAAAAGTGTACGGTTGGGTTGCTTGTCTAAGCAGGGGTAGCTAAGGATCAATCTGGTCCCTTTCTCTCAACTTCTCGGTAAGGGAGATACTAAGTGATTGGTTAACTTCGACATAAGTGAATAATCTATAACTGATCACACTTCACAGAGATAGGCAATCATTTGACTCTTCCTATAAAGTGACTCAGAAAAAAAGTATTCGGCTTCGATAGGAGTTAACTGGAGTAAAAGAATTCGCTTTGCTAAGCCTTCCAATCCTCAGGCTCAGCTGCAGATCAAAGGCTTAGTAACCTGATTCCTATCATTTCCTTTGGGTTGATTTAGATTTGGGATCAAATCCGAATGATCTTCAATCAGCTCTCCGTTAGGGTAATATGGACTGAGGTCGGTAATGTTGAAGGTGTTAGAAACCTTGTAGTCCTTGGGCAGCTCCATTTTGTAGGTGTAATCATTAATCTTCTAGAAGATTTTAAAAGGTCTTTTAGGTCTTGCAAATAATTTGTTCCTCCTCTTACTCGAAAACCGTTCCTTGCTAAGGTGTAGCCATACCAAGTCTCCTTATTGGAATTATTTAGTTGTCCTACACTTAATCTTCTTTTGCATTCTTCTAGTAGCTTGGTTAATATGTCGAGTGACTTTATCATAGACGTATTAAAGGGATTATGCTCTGGCTATTACATTTAGGTCTTCTTGTACGGGCACAGGTACAAGGATATGATTGAGGGGCAACTCGGGATTGAAACCATAGACAACCTCAAAAGAGGTTTGCTTAGTGGTGTTATACATTGTTCAGTTGTAAGTGAATTCAGCCACTAACAAGCAGACATCCCAATCGGCCAAGTTCTTACCCATTGTAACTCAGAGCAGTGATCCCAAAGTGCGATTAACTAGCTCTATCTGGCCATCAGTTTGGAGGTGACAGGAAGTACTGAACAGTAGTTTAGTCCCCATCCATCGCTTTAAGGTCCTTTAGAAATGGCTTAAGAACTTTGGGTCTCTATTTGAGACTATACTTCTCGGCATACTGTGTAACTGTATAATCTCCTATAAGAAAGGAGAAGCAATAGCCGAAGCATCATTAGTTTTGGCGTAAAGCAAAAAGTGCGCCCTCTTGTTGAACCAATCCTACAATAACCATTATAGAATCTTTGCCTTGAGCAATTTGTGGTAACCCAAGGACAAAGTCTATGCTCAACTCAATCCATGGTTTCGTTAGAATAGGCAAAAGCATTACTTTCCCTTTTCTTAGCTTGGCGCTTAGTCCTTTTGCACACGGCACAACTTTCAACAACTTGATGCACATCTCGCCTCATTCTAAGCCAAAAGAATTGACCACTCAATAATTCATATGTCCTTTTATCCCCAAAATGTTTGGATAGTCCTCTACTGTAGGCTTCCCTGATCAGTAGCTCAAGGAATGAACAAGTTGGTAAGCATAATTTTCCCCCTCAGAACAAATAGCCATCTTCCACATGGTACTTATCTACTGTTCTTCCATCAACACATCATGTAAACACGGGTCCATAATGTAGATCCCTAGGGTACTGCTATTTGATGTTTGCAAACCCAAATAATTTGGTTTATAGTTCATTCAGGAGTGCATGTCTTCTCGAAAGAGCATTAGCAACTGCATTGCTCTTTCCTTATTTATATTTTATTACAAAATTAAATCTTTCAAGGAATTCAACCCATCTCGCCTGTTGCTTCGATAACTTGGTCTAATTTTAGAGGTACCTTAGCGACTCATGGTCAGTATATATGACAAATTCTCTGCATTGCTCTTTCCTTATTTATATTTTATTACAAAATTAAATCTTTCAAGGAATTCAACCCATCTCGCCTGCTGCTTCGATAACTTGGTCTAATTTTAGAGGTACCTTAGCGACTCATGGTCAGTATATATGACAAATTCTCTCGATAGTAAATAGTGCTGCCATACTTGCAATGCTTAGATTAGCACCAAGAGTTCCTTATCATATACGGAGTAGTTTAATTGCGATCCTCTAAGCTTCTCACTATAGAAGGCAATTGGTCGACTTTCCTATATTAAGACAGCACCTATTCCAATGCCTGATGCATCACATTTCAATTCAAATATTTTCTCAAAGTCAGGTAGAACTAACACTAGGGTGAAGGTCAATCTATCTTTTATCTTAGCAAAGCTCCTCTCCTCTTTTCTCCCCATCGAAAGTCGATGTTTTTCTTCATTAGCTTAGTAAGTAGTGCGATAAGGGTACTGAAATTCCTGATGAATCGTCTATATAATGAAGCCAATCTATGGAAACTTTTCATGTCAGCATAAGTAGTAGGAGTCGGCCACTCGACAATTGCTTAGATCTTCTCGTCATCCACTCATAAGCCTCCTCCACTTACTTCATAAGCCAAGAATACCACTTCCTCTGGCAAAAGCAACACTTCTTAAGATTGCTGAATAATCTCTTAGTATGGAGGATATCTAGAACAGCTCGGAGATGTTCATAGTGACTTAGCATGTTAGCACTGTAAATCAGGATGTCATCAAAATACACTACAACACACTTCTTGATCAAATATCTCAACACATGATTCATTAGTCTCATGAAAGTGCTCGGGGTATTCGATAAGTCGAAGAGCATGACCATCCGTTCATAAAGTCCATGTCGAGTCTTGAATACAGTTTTCCACTCATCTCCTAACCTCATGCGAATTTGATGGTAACTAGACCTAAGATCAATTTTGTTGAAAATCTTAGCTCCACTCAATTCATCCAACATATCTTCTAACCTCAAGATAAGATACTTGTAATTGATCGTAATCTTGTTTACGGCTCGACTGTCTACATACATCCGCCAGGTTCCATCCTTTTTCATCACTAGAAGCGCCAGCACATCACAAAAGCTGAGACTTTCCATAACATATCTTCTCTCTAGTAACTTATTGACTTGACATTGAAGCTTAGAAGCCTATTTAAGACTCATTTGATAGGCAGGCTTATTCGGCAGTGTGGCACCAGCTAAGTCAATGCAGTATTCTATACCTTAAATTGGGGTTAACCCCTCGAGTAACTGTTTTGTGAACAGGTCAGCATATTCGTCCAGCAACTCTTTCATTTTCTAAGGTAGTTCACCCTGCTCCTTCATCTCCAATAGGCACCTAACCAACATGAGGGATAGCTCATCAGCATTAATGGCCTCCTGGAGCTCCTTTACTCATCATCAAAGTCTTCTTTGATCTGCAAGCAAGTTTAGCCTGTAGTTTATTAACTTCACTAGGCAACATTGGTTTTAACATAATCTTATAGCCATCCTTTTCGAATACATATGTGTTCCTGTATCCATCATGGATCACTCTCCTATTAAACAGCTATGGTCAGCCCAGCAACATACGTGAGGTGCACATGGGCAGCACATCATAGAGAATCTCACTGAAGTAGTTTCCAATTGTGATCGGCAACAGTACTTGTTAGGTGACATGTAGTGCTCCCTTATCACTTAACCAATGTAACTTATATAGCCTCGGGTATGCAATGGTCAACAACTTTAACTGTGTGACCATTTCAGTTGATGCCACATTGGTGTAACTTCCACTATCCGTAATTAATGTTCGCACTTGGTCTTCACCTTATAGGTGGTATGAAACAAATTCTCCTTTTGCTCCTCCTATTATAAGGGTTCTAAGTTCATGGCACATTGGACAACTAAGACCAACTGATCTAAGTCCTCAACAAATACATCCTCTTCAATAAGTTCTTTCTCAGTTGTTTCTTTCTCAACTGTACTCTCCTCCTCCTTAGGTTCCTTGTTAGTACTCTTTACTTCTAACTTTGGGACATCTCTCTTGATGACCATTATCCTTCGGTTGGGCACTCAGTAGCCATATGTTTAAACCCTTCGCACTTAAAGCACTTGATCTAACTCGTCTTCCCACTAAATCCTTGCCCTCTCTCATAAGTTCGAGTTAGCACGTCACTGTCAAGTCAACCTTTCTACTTGACTTGAACATCCACTTTTCGGATCGACTCAATACTTAACTGAGCTTAGTGACTTTCCTGCCCTAGTCGACTAGTCGGCATTCTAGTCGGTACTCGACTTCTTCTCTGCCTCTCTACTTGTCAAGCTATTCGGATGGCTTCATCCATTGTTGTGAATCGTTGGAGTTCTACAACGTCCTGAGTATCACTTCTCAATCCCATGATGAACCTAGAGATTGTTCGCACTGGGGTTTCCTCCACTTCACATCGGATCATGAGCATTTGGAATTACTGCACATACTCATTAACTGTTAAACCTGCTTGCCTTCGCTCCTAAAGCCAAGTAAAAGTATCTTGTAGGTAAGTATCTAGCACAAATACTGTTTCTCAATATTCTTTTTATATTAAGCCAAGTGTTAATCTCTCGATATCCTTCTCGCCTCCTCATAGCCTAGAAATTCTTCCACTACATGGCTACAGTTCCGAAGAACTCAACAACAACAGTTCTCACTTTCTCATAATCCTTATATTGATGAGCGTCAAAAACCTATTCCACTTTCTCTTCCCATTCTAAATATTCATCAATATTCCTAGATCCATTGAAGCTCAAAATCCAAAGCTTCAAATGGTCAGATGCTTCGAGGACTCAAGCTCACTCCTCTTTAAAATACTCTTCCTCTTCCTTATCCTCTTCATCTAGTTCCCTTAGATCTATCCTTTGTCTTACTCATCCACCTACTCCTTTACCTCAAATTGGTCGAGCTGGGTTCTGACCTCTAACAAGTTGAGCAACTTGTGGGGTGTTTTGCATAGCCTCAGTTGGTTAGCAAGCTAATGCATGAACATCTCAAGTCAGATCTACCAAGAGGTTAGCTACCTCATCAAGTCTCTCGTCAATGCTCCTAAGGGTTCCCTGAGACTGTTGTCTATGGTGAACAACTCCACTATTGTCATCTCCAGCACAAATGTTTACACTTGGTTTAGTCATTTTCTCCATAGATTCAAAGCTTAAACTCTTCAAATAGGTGATATCGCAAACACTTCCACAAACTAAAAAAAGTAACAACTAACAAACACAGCAATTAAACGAATACAGTAACTTGCTCTGTTTCATACATGCAAAATAGAGTATAAGCAGAACTTTAAACATGAACCACAACTCAAACAAAACCTCTACTCTAATACCAAGATAGTGCGAACCATGACAAAGAACAAATAAGGCTAGTCACTGAATGGGTCCAAGCTTACCGAAAGCTCGAAAAGGAAGTAATGGGGAATATGTGAAAGAACAAATGCAAATGAAAGAGTAAGTAAAAACCTAAGAACATCTTCGATGGATATGACACACGAATGGAACTTTCGAGAACTTACAGCATAACTTGATATGACGCACGAGATGGTCTGGTAAGGTTATTCACCACCTAGTCTTGCTTAAGAGTTAGGATAAGAGTGAAATGAATATAAATAGAGTAGTGTTTATGAAAGAGAAATGTCTAGTGTATTAATGTTCAATCTCCCTTTACTATTACAAGTACAAAGGGTAATTATACCTAAGAATTTAAGGCAAAATACCTAACAAGGAAAAGACAAAAAAGGGTATTTCCCTAAAGAAGTAATGTACAACAATAAAAAAGGGTAAAAATGAATATTCAAGAAAAATAATAATTAGTTTCATAGGTTCTACACGCGGCGACAATAGATTGGCAAGGCCATTACAGGATTCAGACAAAAGTATACGATTAAGTTGTTGTCTAAGAAAGGGTAGCTAAGGATCAGTTTAGTCTCTCTCTCTCAACTTCACGACAAGGGAGACATTGAGTCATTGGTCGACTTAAACGCGAGTGAGTAATCTCTAGCTCAGCACACTTTAGAGAGATGAGCAGTCATTCGACTTGTCCTATAGAGTAACTCGGTAAAGAAGTACTCGACTTCAATAAGAGTGGCTAGAGTAGAAGAATTTACCTTATCAAGCCTTCCAATCCTCGAGCTTAGATGCTGGTCAAAGGCCCAACAGCCTGATTCCTATTAGACAAGCCCAATACCTCTGCTCCTGTTAGACCATTGAGCTGTGAATTCGGTAGCATGGTTGGCCACAACATGCCATCCATAGTGAAGCTTTGTCATCTACTATGGAGCGTACTATTTGTCAGTAACCAATATAAGCGAACCCCCAATTGCCACTTGTCCAAGTAAATCACATAAAAGGCACCAAGAGCCAACAAGTAAAGGCAACTGGATTCAATCTTAGAAAATCCCTCTCCTTCTCTCTCTCTCTCTCTCTCTCTCTCTGTCCCAAAGACTTTTTCTTCTCCCTCTACTTAGAGAGTAGAAGTTGAAACACCATCACATACGTGCACACACTTTCAGAGAGCATAGCCCTCTAGGTCTCTAATGCGCATCTCCTTCCTTCTTGGTCCTCCTTACTAACTTGAGCGTTAGAAGGCCCCTATGGCCTCACTTGTAGAAGGATTTTTTGTAGATATTAAGAAGCAGGAAGCAAAGCCTAAGTCCATTTGACTCCACACATCCTCATTAGTCTCTACATGATCAACATTTTGGTGCCCACCATTCTAGGCCACTACAACAACATGGCTAAAAGCAAAAAACAATAACCTACAAGCTTCCCATGTTGAGGACACCAACACCTCACAGTGAGGCAAAGACAATCAACCTCTTTTACCTCAAAATGAAAATAATAAAGTCTAGGAGCTCAAGATACTTGTCTAGCAAATGCTGGAAGAAAACAAAAAATACTGCCAATCTACTGTAGCTTTGCATAAAGATGTGACATTGCTAAAAACGCATCTTAAACATACCCAAATGAAGAGGCAATTATTGACTCCTCCTCATAGCAAAGCAAAAATGACCACTAGCGTAGCGTGTGCCCAACGTACTCGCACAACCACATTCAACGCAATCACCAACCACACAAAGATCTATACAAACGCCTGAACCATAATCGCAATAAAACCTACATGGAAGGTGAGCGCATAGCAACAAGCAAACCAGTCAATAGCCTATCACCAAGGACATCACCAAAAGACTACAAAAACTTAAACATGGAGAAGCTCAATGAGTGCATCCATCGTACTTCTAGCGTGCAGGATCAAAAGAAGGTTAAGTCATTCGCACAAGCATTGCGCTCCACACCAACAAAGAGCCTATTCATCTCCTCAATCCTCGAGGAACGCTCTTCATAGGCACGAAGCTACCACATCTCAACACTTACGATGGAACAACTGGTCTAAACGACCACCTTATCCACTTTTGGACAATGATGAGCCTTCACAACTTTTTAAATGTCATCATGTGCAAGGCCTTCCCTAATACACTTGCGAAAGCCGCCTCGCTTTGGTTTAACACCTTGCCTAAGGCCTCCATCACTTCATTTGATGACCTAGGAAGCAAGTTCCAACAATACTTCCTCAATTTTTAAGTCCCCTAATGAGATTCCTCCATCTTCTATAACGTCAGGCAATGCCCCAATGAAACCTTGTGACCATATCTTGAGTGCTTTAACCAAGCAAAGCTACAAGTTTCTAAGTTAGACACAGGAATGGCCCTATAGGCACTCTTAATAGGCATAGATCCAAATGGAAGGCTCTTCAACGCAGTGTCATTGGATAAGCCTGACTCTTTGGACAAGTTTACAAAAGTCACTAAGAAATACTAAGCCTAAGAGGAAGCTATCAAGGCTCATTTCAAGGTGAAAAATAATACTTGCATCATAGCAAAGGATCATTTGGGACCTTACGATCCCAAACCACAACCCCCTCTGTAAGAGATGTGCAAAAAGCAAAGGATCAAGTTCCATAACTATACCTCATATACACCTTTAACCTAACTACTCAACGAGTGAGGTCTAAGAGCAACTCCTAAGACCGCTTAACATTCAGGAGATGCTAAAGGTAGTGAACTCAAGGAAATACTGTGACTACCATAAAGTGCATGGACATAGCACCAACAAATGCTGCTACCTCAAGAATGTAGTCAAAGGCCTTGTTTACAAAGGTCACATCGACCATTTCATTGCAAACAAGATAACTAAATCTAGCAACCTACCTAGCTTCGCCAGATGCATAACCAACAACCCCATCATCAATAGGCCAATCCCCCAACAGATGAACAGAACCGAAGGGGACAACATAGTCAAGTCAACACCATATTCGGGGGACCTAGCCTCCTTTTAGGCAACACTACCCTTACACCAAAACATGAGGTGCATATTGTCAGAAAAAAGAAGTTAAAGACTAATACGGTAATAACCTTCACCGATGAAGATAAGTGAGGAATCAACCTACCCCACAACAATATACTTGTCATAAATGATGAAATCAGGTACTTCAATGTACTAACAATGTTCATTGATTGTGGGAGTTCAGCAAACACACTCTCTTACCAAGCCTTCGAGTAAATGAGAGAACAACTTGACAAGCCTCTTCAGTTATATAAACACAGTCTCACAGGGTTCAAATGTAGTAGACTAATGCATGCAAAGGGGATGATTACCTTACCTGTTTGATATATGTAGCCACCAAATGAATAGACTTTGTCATTGTCAACATATGGTCACCATATAGTGCCATCCTCAATAGACCAAGCATAACAAAGTTTGACATGCTTATTAGCTAAAAGTGCCTCGAAGCAAAGTTCATGACCCCTACTGGAGTTGGCAAGGCTAGAGGCAACCGAGCTTTAAGTAGGACTCTTTACCTTAAAGTGCAATCTAGAAATAATGTCATGAACATCAAGTCTACAAACCTAACTATTTCGGCACTATGTGGCTACCCTATAGAAAAGACCCTCAAAGTTTAAATTTCCAACACTCTTGGAATGATAACTAAAATAAGGGCCAAATTGCCAAACCACAACATGTTTGAACTAACAGTTCCTTAAGAAGAACTCAAATGTCTTTGTACCCACCCTAGAAGACATGCTAGGGATCATCCACATACCTAAGGCAACTCACCACCTTAATGTCAATCCTACCATTCGACCTATTAAGCAAAAGAAGTGACATGTCATACCTAAATGATAGGTTGCAATTGAGGATGAAGTATAGAAAATGCTCAGCGCAAGCTTCATTCAGCATGAGAAGTATCCCATTTAGCTCGCTAACACGGTGCTCTTCAAGAAAGAAAATGGAAAATGGCATATGTGCATCGATTATACTTATCTCAGTAAGGCATGCCCAAAGGATTGCTTCCCTTTACTATGCATAGACCAGTTCGTCAACTGAACAACAAGTCATGTACTTCTCAGTTTCATAAACGCCTACTCTAGATACAACCAAATTTGGATAGCTTCTGAAGACAAAGTCTACACATCCTTTGTCACATACTTCAAGATTTATTGCTATAAAGTGATGCCTTTCATCCTAAAGAATGTTAAAGCCACATATCAAAGAATGGTGACCTACATCTTCAAGCCACAAATAGGAAGGAACATCGAAGTCTACATTAATGATATGATCACCAAGACCAAAACCTAAAGAGGTTATATCAACGACCTATAGGAAATCTTCCAAACCCTTTGATGGTTCCAAATGAAACTAAAGCCCTAAAAGTATGTCTTTAAGGTTGCTTAGGGTACGTTTCTTGGTTCCATGGTCATAGAGCAAGGGATAAAGGCCAACTCTGATGAGATCAAAGAAGTCTAGGACATGCAAGCATCAACCAAGGTCAAAAAAGTTTAGCGACTGATAGGAAGGACAACTACCCTCAATCATTTCATCTCTCAAAGCGTGGATAAACACGTAAAATTTTTAAATCTACTCAAACACCCCTTTAAGTTTAAATGGACACCAACATGCCAGTAAGTCTTCCAAGAGTTGAAGAAGTTCCTAGTGACCCTACCCATCCAATTCGAAGGGTTTGTCAAAATTGGGTAGTGAAAGGACAAGCACCGAGGTGAGCTTCTCCTTGATCTCCCTAAAGCTTTTCTCAACTTGATCATTCTACCTAAACCCTTCATTCTTTGTTAGCTCAGTCAAGGGGGTGGCTATGGTACTAAAGTTTTTGATAAATCACCTATAGAAAGAAGCTAAGCCATGAAAGCTTCAAACCTCAATGACATTCTTTGGTATCGGCCACTCAAGAACACCTCAGATCATTTTCTCATCTACCCGAAGTCCTTCCCCTGACACTATAAACCCTAGGAAGATCACCTTGTTCTAGCAAAACATACACTTCTTCACATTCCCATACAACTTCTCAGTTCATAAAATATCAAATACTTCGTGGAGATGTTGAACATAGTTGTTCAGGTTGGTACTGTATACCAATGTCATCAAAGTACACAACCACACATCTTCTAATTAGAGGGAACATTACATGGTTCATTAAACTCATACTGTACGGGCCTCTAGTTCTTCCACGTCGGCTCGAACCATTAGCATCTAGAACTCTCATACGTAGTCATCAACAGATCGACTTTCTTAGCGAAGCTCCTTCAACTTTGCAAACATATCTTAGAGGTAGGTCTCAAGTACAAATCTACCTCTCAACAATCTTTTCATCCCATCCCAGGTTCTAACACCCCATCTTCCATCTGTTGTTCTGGATGCATTCAAATTCTTCCATTACATAGTAGCATACTCAGTAAACTCTAATGCATTAAGTCGAACTTTGATAGCATCCATTTACCCATAACATTCAAATGCTTTCTTGACCTTCTCTTCCTACTCCAAGTATTCATCTGCATCTCCACTTCCACTAAAGGATAAGATTTGAACCTTAACATTATCTAACCCTTGTGGGACTCGACATCCTCATCCTTACACTTAGTAATAGTCAGCTCCTTCTTCTTCCTTCCCAAACCCTTCAATATCTAGCTTCTCATCATCTTCTTCAATCTCCTCTAACTCCAGTCTCCATCTAGTAACTCGATCCACTACTTCTCTAGCTTACTGTAGTTAAACTAGGTTATTGATTTGATTACCTTGGTCATGGTGTCTATCAGGGGCATTTTTTGGTAGGTTATGGTGTTGTATACTATGGGGTTGTTGTCTATTAACTTACATTGCTATGATTAGACTCTTAACATAGTTGGTTAATCTCCAAGTTTGTCATCAACCGACCCTAGGGTGTTACTACCATTATGACCACAACCAAGTTGATCACCACTACTCTGATTACCAATAACTCCCTGAACACTCGAATCTGACATGGTGTAATACTTCTCAAACAAATTAACAACTCACAAACAACTTTAAAACCTAATAATCACTAGAATAGAACACTAGCGAGTTGCTTTTTTTTCGTAACAAAAAATAGAGTAATAATGAAACTATACTTACTTACACTTAAATACACTACAGTAGCTATGAAGGGAACACAACAACCACCAACAATAAAGCAAACTAAAACTTCACTGCAACTTTACATACTTCCTCATGGAACCATGCTCTGATACCAATGAAGCTAATGTATCTCTAAGGGTCAGACATACGGAGAAGCACCATAACGAAGCAAACCAAAAAAAAGAAAAGGGAAAAAGTTATCAAAAATCTAGGTAACTATCAAATGGATATGATGCACCACTCGATCCTACTCGGCCTACAATTCGCCGAATATGATACACCAGTTCAAACTGAAGGGTCACTTGTCACTCGTCACTACTCCTTGCTAAAGGGCATAGATAAGAGTTGAAGGATAATGAGAATACTAAGGTTGCTTAAATGAATAATTTTGTATTGATTTATTGATTCCTTGCATACAAGAAAGTGGGGGTTTATATACCTATCCACTAGGGTTACTTTACATGTATGAAAAGACTAAAGGATATTCTACAATTGTGTTACATAAAACATACTAAAAGAGGTAAAAGGGGCAAAGAATATTCAATATAGAGAAGAAAGAATCATTCTGGAATGTTATGTTAGAAGAAACATGTTGCTTGGTGGTTGGATGAGAGAAATATGATATAAGGTAGGCGGAGGTAGAGTAATGATTACAATTAGGGGCCGACTTGATCTGGATCAGGTCAAAGGTCAATCAGTCTAGTCCTATAGAGAAGTCAACTGTATTAGTGTTAGGTGTCTGTGATCGATCTGGTAGCTCAACCTGGATAGTCTTGTGTTGTCTTCTAGAGTAAGGCATTATTGTTGGGTAGGAGGAGATCTAACGCATGTGAGGATCTAACAGATAAGTTGGCAGGAGATTAGTTTGGCATAAGGATTGCCATCTCGACTTTGGTTTCAAGCTAGTATTCTATACGAGAGTCCTTAGAGTCCTCTAGCTCAACTACAAGTGATTGGTCTAAGGGCTTGATTCCTATCATCGATGTTGTTGGTGAATTTTAGGGTCAAGAAATAGTCCTACAAAAGAGAGCAAAATACTTGGTATTGGGGTCAGTCCAATGCGACCACTCCGATGCCTAAGTTAGAATGGTGATTTAATATAGTAAGTATGAGAATGAGAAGTGTTCGAGAGTTGTTACAGAGTTCTTTCCAGTATTTATAGGCAGTTGTTGAGGTAACTATTAAGACATGTAGAGAGCTCTTGACTTAACATCTCCTCAAACACATCTCATTCTCATACTTACTATGCTAAATCACCATTCTAACCTAAGCATCGGAGTAGCCACACCGGATTGGCCTTGATACCAAGTATTTTACTCTCTTTTGTAGGATTATTTCCTAACCCTAAAATTCACCAACAACAACTAGTACAAATCTATTTCTCAATATTCTTTTCATTTCAAGCCAAGTATTCATCTCTTGGTGGCCTTCCACTTCCTCATGGCCTAGAAATTCTTCCACCACATGGTCGCATATCCGGAGAACTCAACAATAGCAATTCTTACTTTCTCATAATCCTCGTACTGATAATAATAAAAAACACACTCCACTATCTCTTCCCATTCTAGATATTCATTAACATACCCAGATCTATTGAAGCTCAGAATCCAAAGCTTCACATGGTTAGATGCTCTAGGGACTCGAGCTTGCTCTTCTTCAAAATACTCTTCCTCATCTCTTCATCTAGTTCCGTTAAATCTATCCTTCATCTTACTCTTTCACCTCGAACTTGTCGAGCTGGGTTCTGACTTCTAACAGGTTAAGCAACTTATAGGGTGTTTTGGGTGGCCTCAATCAATCGGCAAGCCAACACATGAACAACTTAGGTCAAATCTACTAAGAGGTTAGCCACCTCATTAAGTTTTTTGTTAATGCTCCTAAGGGTTCCTTGAGACTGTCGGCTATGGTAGTCAACTCCATTGTTGTCATTGGCATCAACGTTTACACTCAGATCCATCATTTCGCTAAACCAAAACTAAATAGCCAACAAACACAACAGGTACGATAAATACAATAACTTATTCTGTTGCACACACACAAAATACAGTATAAATAGAAATTCGAAAATAGACTACGACTCGAACAAAACCTCTACTCTAATACCAAGATATTACAGACTGTAACCAAGAATAGACAAGGCCAGTCACTGAATGAGTCTAAGCTTGCCAAAAGCTTGAAAAGGAAGTGATGGGGAATATGTGAAAGGACATATACGAATGAAAAAGTTAGCAAAAATGCACGAATAGCTCTCATAGATATGAAACACCAATGGAACCTTCCAAGACTCACAACACAACTTGATATGATGTACGAGATGATCCAATGAGGTTACTAGCCACCTAGCCTTACTTAAGGGTTAGGATAAGAGTTAGATAAATGTAAACAAAGTAGTATTTATATGTAGAAAAGGTATCAAGTGTATTAATGTTCAATCTAATTATAGCTACAAGTATAAGGGGAATTTATACCTGAGGATTTAGGGCAACATGCCTAAAATGAAAAAGACAAAAAGAGTATAACCCCCAAGAAGTAATGTACAAGAATACAAAAGGGTAAAAATAAATATTTAGGAAAAATAATCATTAGTGTAATAGATTCTATGTGGGCTTTTGTACACATGGCAAAGATGTATTGATGATATAGTTAGAGGATACAAACAAAAAAGTATGATCAAATGGTTTATCCAAGCAGAGGTGGCTGTGTTAGTCCGAAGTCTCTCTCTCTCAATCTCTTAGCAAAGGTGATGCCAAATGAGTGGTAGGCTCGAGCTTGAGTGAGCAAGCGCATGTAGTTCAACAAGTATCTTGGCATTCTGGCGTTCGACACTTAATCTCCAAGAGATGGGAAGTCATGCGGCTCAGCATGTAAAGTTTCTTGGCAAAGAGATACTTGGCCTCGACAAGAGTCGGTTAGAATGGGAGGATCCGCGTTGCCAATCCCTTTAGTCCTCAGGCTCGGCTGCAAGTTAATGGCCTAATAGCTTGATTCCCATCACTAACCTTTGTCTAGCAACTCAATCTGCTACTCCTCTAGGTCGAGGGGGTCAAACTGAGCGATTAACTCGATTATCTTAGCCATAGTGTCTCTCAAGACCATTTTCTAGTAAGTTATGGTATTGTACACCTTAGGGTTGTTGTTTGTCAACTTGCATCACAGTGACTACTCTCAACAAAATTAGTAAGTCTATGAAGCTTATCATCAACTGACCTTGGAGTATTACTACCATTATGACCATGACTAGGTTGAGCACCACTACCCAAAACTTTAGTTAACACACTTTAATAACTTCAATACTCAATAATAGCTCAAACAAGACACAAATTAAGCTTGCCCTAATTTTTTAGTGAAAAACAAAGAAAGAATAAAGTAACAATGGAACCACACTTACCAACTCACAAATCTTCATTACACAACTTACAACTACAGAATTACTCCACATAAATACATTGTAGCAACAACTACAGAAGGAGCACAGTAGCCACTAATAGCAAAGTGAACCAAAACTTCGCTGCAACTTCATATACTCCCTCTCAGAACCTAGCTCTAATACCAGCGAAGCTAATGCATCTCCAGGGTCAGACATATAGGCAAATACCACAATGAGGTGAATCAATAGATAAAGGGTCACTCACCACTATTCCTTGCTAAAATGAATAGATAAGAGTTAGAGAGATAATGAGAATACTAAGGTTGCTCAAAAGAGAACTTGTATAATTCTGATATTAAAGATTGATTGATGTCTACATATAATTAAGTGAGGGTTTATATACCCATCCACTAGGGTTACTTTACATGTATGAAAAGACAAAAGGGTATTCTTACAATTAGGTTACATAATGCATAGTAAAAAGGGTAAAAGAGATAAAGAATATTCTATACAGAAAATAAAGGATCCTTTTGGAATGTCATGCCAAAAGATACATGTCGCTTGGTGGTTGGACGTCCATAATATGATACAAAGTGGATGAAAAGAAGAAAAGAGAGTTTGCAGCTAGGGGCCGACCTAATTTGCATTAAGTTAGGATTCAATCAGTCATTTGCTGTAGAGTAGTCAATGTGGGGTAGATTTAAACATCTGTTGTTGGCTTAGGAGCTCAATTCAGATAGTCTTGGGGCTGTATGCTCAAATATTCTATCATAACACAGTTGTTCAGTAAGTTTGGCACACATGAAGACTTAGCAACTAGCTCAGTAGAAGAGGGAAACAAAGAGGTCTTAGTAGAAATTTTCATCTCGGACAGGGCTTCAAACTAGTATTCTCCAAGTAAGTCCTTGGAGTCCTCTAACTCGGCTTCGTATGATCGGTCCAGAGGGTTGATTCTTATAAAAAAAGGAAGCCACAAACTGAGCTCGAATGGCTTCACATACATGGCAAATGATTAAGCATCCCCTTTGTTGTATGCCCCTACTCATCTTGGGGCTCCTCTATTCCCTACCAAGGTACCTCTTCTATTGCTCGACAAATTAAACTTAGATTTTTCTCATTTGCTACATACAGAACACAAGCACATACGTGCTTATTTACACACATCACCTACAATAATTGGCTAACTTTTCCCTCCTCACCATCTGATAAGTATGTGTAGCCGGGATGTCTTCATATGTACTTTATCCTCCCCACCTAAGAAAGCATCACCTAGTCTTCTTGTCTTCTTGCAATTGCTATCACCACTGTTGTTTCGAGGGGAATAAAGCTACTACCCCCTGTTTAGGATGAGGTCTCACAGCCCTCGTTCACCTCCTTCAAAATAGAAAGATAGACGGACTCACTGATAGGAATTAAGCTACTAGGCCTTTGACCCACAACCAAACCCGAGGGTTAGAAGGTCTAGCAATGCGGATCCTCCTACTCCAACCGACTGTTACCAAAGCCAAGTATCTCTTTGCTAAGTCACTTTGTATGCTGAGCCAAATGACTACCCATCTCTCTAAAGCATACCAAATTGTAGATTGTCAAGATAACTGCTAAGCCATTCTCGAGTACTCACTCACATCCGAGCTAACCAATTACTTAACCTCACCCTTGCCGAGGTGCCGAGAGAGTGACCCCGAGCTGATCCTTAGTCACCCCTACTTGGACCTACAATTTGTTCATACTCTTTTTCCTATACCCTCTAACGGCCTCACCAATGTATCCCCACCATATGTACAAGACTACATATAAAATCCACTATACTAATCATTACTCTTTTTCAATATTCATTTTTACACTTTTGTATTCTTATACATTACTTCTTTAAGGTAATACCCTTTTTGTATTTTTCTTTTTAGACATGTTGCCTTAAATTCTCAAGTATAAATACCCCTTATATTTGTAGCTATAAACATCATATTGACTATTAATACACTTGACATTTTCCTTTCATAAACACTGCTTTGTTTATATTCATCTCACTCTTATCCTAACCCTTAAGCAAAGTTAGGTGGTGATTAACCTCGCCAGACCAATTCGTACATCATATCGAGTTATACCATAAGTTCTTAGAAGTTCCACTGATGCATCATATCCATTGGAGCTATTCGTGGGTTTGCTTAATTTTTCATTCTTCTTTTGTTCTTTCGTACATTCGCCATCACTTCCTTTCAAGCTTTTAGCAAGCTTAGACTCATTCAGCGATCAGCCTTGTCTGTGTTTGGTCATAGTTCACACCATCTTGGTAATAAAGCAGAGGTTTTGATTGAGTTATAGTTCTTTTTCAAAGTTCTATTTACACTCTATTTTACATATGTGAAACAGAGCAAGTTATTGTATTCATCTTAGCTATTGTATTTGCTAGCTGTTTAGTTTCTGGTTTGGAGAAATGATGAATCCAAGTGTAAATGTTGGTGTTAGAGATGACAACAGTAGAGCTGTCTACCATGGCCAACAGTCTCAAGGAATCTCTAGAAACACTGATAAGAAACTTGATAAGGTGGCTAACCTCTTGGTAAATTTGACTTAAGCTATTCATACATTAGCTTGCTAATCGACTGAGGCCATGCAAAATACCCCATAAGCTCTTCAACCTATTAGAGGTCAGAACCTAGCTCGATAAATTCAAGGTGGGGGAGTAGGTACAAGTAAGACAAAGGATAGACTTGAGGGAACTGGATGAAGAGGACAATGAAGAGTATTTTGAAGAAGAGAGAGCTTGAGTCCCTAAAGCATCTGACCATATGAAGCTTTGGATTCCGATCTTCAATGGATCTGGGAGTGTTGATGAATATTTAGAGTGGGAAGAGAAAGTGGAGCATGTTTTAGATTATTATCAGTACAAAGATTACAAGAAAGTGAGAACTACTGCTGTTGAGTTCTCCAAATATGCCACCATGTAGTAGAAGAGTTTCCAAGCTATGAGGAGGTAAGAAGGCTACCAAGAGATTAACACTTGGCCAGAAATGAAAAGAATACTCAAAAACATGTTCTTATCGGATACTTATCTACAAGATACCTTTACTTGGCTTTAGGAGCTGAGATAGGGAGGCTAAACAGTTGATGAATATGTTTAGGAATTGCAAATGCTCATGATCCAATGTGAAGTAGAGGAACCACTAGCATGAACAATATTTAGGTTCCTTACTGGGTTGCAAGGTAACATTTGAGACATTATGAAACTCCAACGGTTTAACACAATAGATGAAGCCATTAGAATAGCCTAACAAGTAGAGAAGCAAAGAAGAATTTGAGTACTGACCAAAATGCCAACTAGCCAACCCGAATAGGGAAGTCATCAAGCTCAATCAAGTACCGAGCTAATTCAAAAGGTAGATGTCCGAGTCGAGCGAAAAGGCTAACCTGATAGTAACGTACCAACCGAAACTTATGAGCAAGGGTAAGAATCTAGTAAGAAGACAAGCCAGATTAAGTACTTCAAGTGCCAAGGGTTCAGACATATGGCTGCTCAATGCTCGAATCGAAGGACTATGGTCATTAAAGGAAACATCCTAATGCTAGAGGTAGAAAGTACTGATGAGGAACTTGAGGAGGAGGAAAGCACTATAAAGAAAGAACTAATTGAAGAAGATGTGTTTACTAAGGACTTAGATCAATTGATCATAGTTGTCCAATGCACAATGAACATGGAACCCTCATGCAAGGAAGAGTAGAGAGAGAGAATTTGTTTCATACCACCTATACGGTGAATTACTAAGTATGTCCCCTCATTGTAGACAGCGATAGTTGCACTAATGTGGCATCAGCCAATCTTATTATGAAATTGAAGTTACCGATTGTTGCACACCTAAGGCCATATAAGTTGTATTGGTTGAGTGTGAAAGGAGCACTACATGTCACTCAATAAGTACTATTACCGATCACTATCGAAAATTACTCTAACTAGATTCTCTATGATGTACTACCCATGTATGCTTCCCATGTATTGCTAAGTAGACCATGGCTGTTCGACAAGAGAGTTATCCATGATGGATACCATAACACATATACGTTTGAGAAGAAGAACAGGAAGATCACATTAAACCCGATGCTACTAAGTGAAGTTAATAAACTACAGGCCAAACTTGCTCACAGATCAAAGAAGGCTTAGTAATGAGTAGAGCTGAGCTCTGAGAAACCCTCGAAGCTGATGTGCCGACCCTTATGTTGGTCAAGCGACTATTAAAGTTAAAAGAGTGGGGTTAGCTACCCTAAGAGGTAAGGGAGTTGCTAGATGAGTACATTGACCTATTCCTAAAGCAGTTACTCGAACAATTGTGCCCACTCCAAGGCATAAAACACTGCATTGAGTTAATATTCGGCACTACCCTACCAAATAAGTTAGCTTATTGAATGAGTTCTAGGCAGGCTTCTAAGCTTCAACGTCAAGTCAATGAGTTACTAAAGAGAGGATATATTAAGGAAAGTTTCAGCCCTTATGTTACGTTGGCACTTCTAGTACCAAAAAATGATGGTACTTGGTACATATGTGTCGATAACTAAGTCATGAACAAGATAACAATCAAATACAGGTATTAAATCCCTAGGTTAGAAGATATGCTAGATGAATTGAGTGGAGCCAAGATCTTCAACAAGATTGATCTAAAATCTAGCTACCATCAAATATGAATAAGGCCATGAGATGAGTGGAAAATAGCATTCAAAACTCAACATGGACTTTCATGAATAGATGGTCATACCCTTTGGCTTGTTGAATGCCCCTAGCACTTTCATGAGACTAATGAACCATGTGTTGACACATCTAATAAGGAAGTTTGTTGTAGTGTACTTTGACAACATCCTAGTCTATAGTACCGACGTGTTGAGTCATTGTGAACATCTCCATACCATAATGAACGTCCTCCATACCATGAGATTATTCGGTATTCTCAAGAAGTGTTGCTTTTGCCAAATGGAAGTAAAAGAGGCTTATAAGTAGACGATGTGAAGATCCGAACAATCTTCGAGTGGCTAACTCTTACTACTTGTGCCAACATGAGAAGTTTCCATGGACTGGCTTCATTCTTTAGAAGATTCATCAAAAATTTCAACACCTTCACTGCATTGCTTACTGAGCTAACAAAGAAGAAGATCGATTGCCAATGGGAAGAGAAGGAGGCGAGGAGTTTTGCCGAGATAGAGGAAAAGTTAACCTCTGCCCCTATACTTGTTTTGCTTAACTTCGAGAAAATATTTGATCTACAATGTAACGGGTCAGGCATTAGAATAGGCACTGTCCTAATGCAGAAAAGCTGACTAATTGCCAATCATAGTGAGAAGCTCAGAGGACCTTAACTAAATTACTCTACGTATGACAAAGAACTCTTAGCACTGATCCCAGTACTGTTAGTATGATAGCATTACCTACTATCGAGAGAATTTTTCTTCCATACTAACCATGAGTCCTTAAGGTACCTCTAAAGTCAGACCAAATTGTCAAAGCAATAGGCGAGATGGATTGAATTCCTTAAGGGATTCGATTGCATGATAAAATACAAGGAAAGAGCACCGTAGTTGTAGATGCTCTTTCAAGAAGGCATGCACTTTTAAATGAATTTCAGATCAAATTGTTTAGGTTTGCAAATATCAAAGAACAATATTTTAAGAATCCATACTGTAGACCCATACTTATGCGTTGTGTCAATGGAAGGACAATGGAAGAGTACCATATGGAGGAAGGATACTTGTTCTGAGGAGGGAAATTGTATGTGCCAACCTGTTTACTTCAGGAGCTGCTAATCAGGGAAACCTACAGTAGAGGACCGTTTAGACATTTTGGGGAGAAAAGAACATATGAATTATAGAGTGGTCAATTCTTTTGGCCAAGAATGAGGCGAGATATGCACCGAGTTGTTGAAAGTTATGCCACGTGCAAGAGGGCTAAGTGTCAAGCTGAACAAAGAAAAGCAATGCCTTTGCCTATTCCAAAAAAGCTAAGGACCAAATTAAGCATGGAATTTGTTCTCAGACTACCACAAACTACTCGAGGCAAAGATTTTGTAATGGTTATCATTGATAGGTTCAGCAAGATGGCACACTCCATGCCTTATTCCAAGACCAATAATGCTTTAGTTATTACTTCTCTTTTCTTGTAGAGGATTGTATGATTATACAGCATGCTAAGGAGAGTAATCTTTAACAAAGACTCAAAGTTCTTAAGCCATTTTTGGAGAACCTTGTAGCATCAAATGGGGACCAAATTACTATTTAGTACTTCTTATAACCCCCAAACTAATGGCCAAACAAAGGTAGTTAATCGCACTTTAGGATCACTACTCCAAGCTGCAATAGGCAAGAACTTAGCTAATTAGGATGTTTGCTTACCAATGGTCGAATTCGCTTACAACTAAATAGTGCATGACACTACAAAGCAAACCCGTTTCAAAGTGGTCTATGGTTTTAATCCTGAGTTGTCCCTCAATCATACCCCTATACCTATGCTTGTGCAAGAGGACCCTGACACAAGAGCTAATGCACAATCCCTTCAACACATCTATGACAAAGTCACTTGATACATCAATCAAGCCACTAGACATATGCAATAGAAGACTAAGGGTGGGACAACTAAACATTTTTAGCCAGGAGACTTGGTGTGGCTATACCTAAGCAAAAAGAGGTTTCCAAGCAAGAGAAGGAACAAACTATCCCTAAGGGCTGAAAGACCTTTCAGAATCCTCTAGAAGGCCAATGATAACGCCTATAGATTGGAGATGCCCAAGGACTATGGGGTTTTTAACACCTTTAACATTGCCGACCTCAATCCATATCACCCCTATAAAGAGTTGATTGGAGACCATTCAAATTTGATCCCAAATCCAAATCAACCTAGAGGGAATGATAGGAATCAGGCTACTAGGCCTTTGACCCGTAACTGAGCCTAAGGACTAGAAGGGCTAGCAAGGTAAATCCTCCTACTCCAGTCAACTCCTGCCAAAGCTAAGTATCTCTTTGCCAAGTCACTCTATATGCTGAGCTAAATGACTACCCATCTCTTTGAAGTATAGCGAATTGTAGATTGCTAAGATAATTGCCAAGATAACTGCTAAGTGATTCTCAGGTACTCACTCACATTCGAGCCAACCAACTACTTGACCTCACCCTTGCCGAGGTGCCAAGAGAGCGACCCTAGTTTGATCCTTAATCACCCCTGTTTGGGCCTATAATCTGATCATACTCTTTTGCTCGCATCCTCCAACGACCTCATCAATGTATAGCCACCACATCTACAGTAGAATCTACTGCACTAATCGTTACTTTTCTTAAATATTCATTTTTACCCTTTTTGTATTCTTCTACATTACTTCTTTAAGGTAATATCCTTTTTGTCTTTTCCTTGTTAGGCATGTTACCCTAAATTCTTGAGTATAAATACCCTTTGTATTTATAGCTATAAACATCAAATTGAACATTAATATACTTGACATTTTCCTTTCATAAACACTACTTTGTTTACATTCATCTTACTCTTATCTTAATGCTTAAGCAAGGCTGGGTGGTTAGTAACCTTAATGGACCGATTCTGCATCATATCGAGTTGTACCATGAGTCCTTAGAAGTTCCATTAGTGTATTATATCCATTGGAGCCATTCGTGGGTTTGCTTATTTTTTTCATTCTTTTTTTGTTCTTTCACATCTTCCCCATCACTTCCCTTTAAGCTTTCAGCAAGCTTGGACCCATTCAATAACCAGCCTCATCTATTCTTGGTTACCTTGTGTACCACTTACCCTCACTATCAATATGCTTTGACTAGCTATTGCAAGCGATCAACAAAAATGAGAAACAAACGAGAAAGAAAGTTAGCTCGCGAGTCAATATTTTGGTAGAGTTTCCCCTAAGTGAGCAAAGCAAAGTGAAAAATGAACATCCATGCGCCCTTTCATATAGACAAGTAAGGGGAGAAGGTAAATGGTTTCTCTACTCTTGGAACACAAACCTATGAGAAGATGTGCCCTAAATCTCAACCCTCCATGTACCCCTCTCTTTAGCTAAGGATCTTAATTGATCTTCACATGTAAATCCATGACATGGCTTGACAATAACTCATCCTACGTACACAGCCATTCTTCACAAATGATCAATGCATTTTACATTTCCCAAAGATAGCCATCATGACACATCGAGTAGTACAATGGTCACATCAATGAGTAGTAACTCAATTTATGGGAAATTGATCCACCATAACCTAGTAAAATAGTCCCCTGTTCAAGGAGACAAGCCTTAGTTTGCTCATGTTTCTTAGATTACTCTCCCTGCACCTTGAGCGTTGATGAAAGTTAGGGGACATGTGTTGATACTTAATTCTCGCTCGAACTAAGGCCCAACAGGTGAAGCCCATCATAAGGAGCATTAAATGGCACCTAAGTGAATAGCAAGCTCTCGTGTCATGACTTGACTCTCTCACAAGACTACGAGCTTACACCAACGAATAGTGTGAACCAATGGCGAGCATGCCTTTACTTCACGGCCTTCCTAGTGAGCTAAATAACAACTATCTAAGCTAGTTAACTCCCAACCACAAAGCTAGCATTTGTTCACTACCTGACTTAAGTTTGGGGCTTAACACATACCTATTGAGCATCAGCTAACTCCTTCCTCAGCCTCTTAGCCCAACTTTTGTCTTTAGCACCTACAATCTACCGTAGCACATTAATAAGTGTTTGATATTCGCAGTACGGTCAACATACCTAATACTTCTACCCTGACCAGATCAATGAGTTATAGATTTGGTGGCATGGTTAGCAACAACATGCCACCTGTAGTGAAGCTCTATCATCTACCGTGAAACACACTATCTTTCAGCAACCAGCATGAGTGAACCCCCAATCACTACGTATCTAGGTAAATCACATAAAGATGCCGGGAACCAACAAGTAAGGGCAATTGGACTCAATCCTGGAAAATCCTTCTCCTTCTCTCTCTCTCTCTCTCTCTCAAAGACTTATTCTTCTCCCTCTCCTTAGAGAGCAAAATTTGAACCCCCATCACATACACATATACACTCTAAGCAAGCAAGCATAGCCCTTTGGGTCTCCAATGCTTAACTCTCCCTTTCTTAATCCTCCTTATTAACTTAAGTGTCGGAAGGTGCCTTATAGCTTCACCCATAAGGGGCTTTTTTGCAGGTATCAAAAATTAAGAGGTGAAGCTTAGGTCCATCCAACTCCACACTTCCTTGTAGGTCTTTACATGATCAACAATAGTAAAATAATAAAGTCATATTATGTGAAACTCCAAATGTTGGACATGATCCTTTATAGGAAAAAGTGGTTCTTGATGACCTTGGCGGCTAAATGATCTAAGTATAGATAAAAAAGGAATGAAAGAAACATAGAGTTATGTGAGCCCGAAAATTTTTTTTCTTTCTTTCTTGTTTAGCAATCTCAAAGAAAATAAATCAATTTTAAAAATCATACTAACAATAGTCATAAGTAGTTTGGAAATCACTACTATGTCATGTGAAGCTTTATTTATCAAAACCAGCTAAAAGAAAGTAATTAGCTTAGAAACAATATGAATTCTAAGAAAATATAGAAAACTCTATTGATTAATAAAATAGTCTTGCAATAACCAAAAGCAATGATTTGACTTTATAACTTATGCTTTGAATTATTGAATAGCTTAGAGACAATATGAATTCTAAGAAAATATGGAAAACTCTATTGATGAATAAAATAGTCTTGCAATAACCAAAAGCAACACTGTTACTTTATAACTTATGCTTTGAATTATCGAATATAATTCAATTAGCAAACAAAACAATTCATTTATAACCTATGGACCATTTTCATATTCAAATTGCTTTTTATCTTATTTTGTTTTAGATTAAAAGAAAATTGTCTATAGGATTGTCAAGTCAACCATTCTAACCAATGAAAGTTTAGAAACCATATCACCAAGTTCAAGTCCCATGTAGAAAGTCATTCCTACACCATTAAGTACAATAGCTTTGACATTATTGTTCACAAAAAGAATTAACATAATTAACCTAACTAAATGAAATAAAATAAGATACACAAATTAACTTGATACCTCTCTCTTTCTTCTTCTTTGCTAAGACTAATAACCCCTTCCTCACCACCACCCCCACCCCTCACCCAAAAAAAAAAAAAATCTCTCTCTCATCTCCTTCATCTTAGCCCATTCAATCTTCATTTTCATCCAATTTCTTCAAGAAAATTTATCAATAACATCACTATGCTTTAATCTTCTAGAGTTCAAGCCATCCAAGGAGTAGGTAAAGTGCTTCCTCTCATTTTCATGTCACTTTTAAAGTTAGACTTTATAGGAACTTATATTGAATCTTATGATCTCCACAATTTAGCTTCAATTTCCTTTGAATTTGTACAAAATTAAGCTATTCATGGTGAGAACTTGTCATTACAACTCTTGCATGTTAAGTTTTACAATGATCTTTAGAGATATTGTGGTGTAAAAACTGGATGAATTTAGCTTGAGATGTAAAATGGATAGATAAGCTTGATTTTCTTCATTCCATTGTGTAACTTAGCTTGTAGCAAATCATCTTGGTACTATTTGTTGTTGATGATGCCACCTTCAAGCCAAGCCTTCCATGCATGATGTCCTTTAGATGATTTAGGATGAACTCCAAGTATTAGGAACACCAAATTAGACAAACATGTGTGTTTGAAGCTCTAAACTAACTACTTTCCTTAGCAAACATGAATGACCAATTGCTATTTCAATTTAAATCCACCTATATTATCTAAATTAAATAAGTATAAGGAGGTTTACATGAGATTCTAAGTGGCTTGAACAATCTTTAAGTGATAGAATGTAAAGATAGCTATATAATGTATTTAGAACTTTAGGTTAGATAATTTCCTTGAAAACTTAACTATCCAGTAATTAAACTAAACTAAATTCATTTAAAATATCATAATTAAGAAGAACTAGAAAAGTTTTGGAAGTGATTTAGAGACCTTGGATGCCTAGAAGTGACTTGGTAAAAAGAAACCAAAAACCAAGCACTAAACTAATTAGTATGCTAAGTGCAACTTAAGACTTGTTTTTGAAAACCAATGCTATAAGATCAATGTAACCTATTTCCATTGACATAGAGGGTAGAGTAAAGGACAAACAAAAGAATTATAAGCTTAACTTAGTCCATATAAGTTTAGGTATCAAAAATGACAAACAACCTAAACAACTAGTTAACAATAGCTGTAATTAGTAATAAATAAGACTAATTAGATTTCTTTCCATGTGTACGCCCAAAATTATAGATGTAAGAAATAAATGAACATAATTTGGAATTTTTATGAGTCAATTCTTAATTAGTTAAATCTTAGAATTAGAAAGGAAAATGAATAAGGAACAAGGAAACCATTTATAACACCTAAACTAAGGCCTCATGCGCACTACGGATGGATTAGTATTTTGGATCATCTGTCTAATCTTGAATACTCAACCTAACTTTATAAAGTGAAAATAGACTAAATAAGCTTTGTAAAGACCACTTGTCTATGATTCCAATATAAAATGCTCAAGAAATGGCCAAAAAAATTTAGGATGTCCTAAATGAACTCAGTTGTAATAGTTAAACCCTATTGACCAAATTTCTCTAAGTTACTACAACTTCCATGAATATCGAAACACTAAGCTTCAACTTCTCAAATCTCATTAACATTCTAAAGTTTATCTAATCAAGTTTCACTTCAAAACTCAACCGATAAGGCTTAAAATGAACCCTTAAATCATAGCACCTCTATACTATCCCTTATCAGTTATTCATTGTTAACTAAAATTATAGAAAATTTTGAGACTTATACTAAACTCAAAATGGTAAGATTCCGCCTCTCAATTTTAGCTAAGAACCTATAGTTTATTGTAGTAAATTTTCATTCCAAAGTTCAACCATCAAGGCCTTAAACCAACCCCTAAATTATGACTCCCTTATCCTAAGCTTTGACTATTTACCCAGTCAACTGAAATTCCAAATATTACTCCTACTAACACAAATGTCCAACCTCTCAAGTATTAATAACACATCAATTTTTTTCATGTAAAATTTCAACCATTAAGGCTTCAAAATAATGTCTCTAAATAACATTTGCGATACTATCCTCTAATTTTTTTTTTTTGTCAACATTCATTTTCTTTTGATCATAATTTCCTTGTACAACCTCTTGATTGAGTGAGATGAGGTTCTACAGGCTCTTAATGTCCTAAATTATGTTTTTAGTTGATTTGGAGTAAAATCTATTTCTTTAAGGTTAGCTCCTAGGTGCAAAACTTCATTAGTGGTTTCAAAATAGAGTGCTTGGAATTTCACGAGAATGTAGAAATAAAACTAAAATCTTCATTAATTTATTAAGGGAACTTTGAGACTATAAGAATACATTGTTGCCCTATTCATGAATAGGAGATGACTAAGAGTGATGTGATTTCATGAAGCAAAAATCAAAAGGAAATAAGCAAGTCTAGGATCACACAACAAGGAGCTTAAAAAGAATGAATGAGAATGGGAGATTGAATAGAAACGGGTTTAGTTGATCATTTGAAGTTTTGATCTTATTTTAGTACGATTTGATTTTTCTTAAGCTTATGAAGAAGTTTGGAGTTAGATATGAACCCTAAAAAACCCAACTTGAAGCTAAAAAAACAAACTACTAATGATTAGCATAAGCAACCACTTAGGATTGATTTGTAGCTAAGGATTTGTGCACCACTTTATGAGTTGGATTTCAAATGATTAAGAGCTCCTAAGTATTTTGGTGAGAATTTATGAAAGAAATGAGTCAGGATAAGCTTAGAACCCCAAAAAAGGCTCACTACGTACAATTGAAGTTGTAGATAGAGCATAGCATAAGTGCTAGAGGAAAACTATTGCCAAACCCAACTAAGTTAGAATTAGAAAGAGGTCATAAAAGGACCCTAACAATGAAAGAAAACCAAAAGTGACCAAGGGAAATAGCCCCCAAGTGAACGAGGTACTAATGAAGCTTAAAATCCCAATTGGATACCAAACAATAGCAATAAACTAAGTAAACCTAGTGAGTTGAAGTTTAAAGCTCTTTTAGGCTCAAAGAGAGGCTTGAAGTTGAGTTGGAAATCTAAGGAACCCCAGCAAGAATGGCCCTTAGGTATCCCTTGAACAATTGCCCCAAAACATGAAGTTAAGGCATTAAAGTACATAAATAGTAATAAGAGAATTGCTTCCGAATCATCCTATTCTATTTTCTCATACTTTCCTAACCCAACAACACCCAAATGAAATCAATACCAAATGGAAATAGGATGAAAAGGCTTCACAATGGCTATTCATTTGCATAATTTGATGAGAAACAGGCAATATATGACCAAAACAAGTTAGATTGTCGAATTGGGAATCAGCAGCATGAATTTAACTAAGTTAGCTATAGGAAACCACTAAGAGAACCTTGGAAGCTACTTAGGATTAGGACTTATAACTCTTAAAGGATTCAACCTTACTTGCTTATACTCTTCTACTAGATAACATACTTGACCAAAAAGAACATTACTCCAATGATCATCTTGATTAAGGCTCAATAGGCGTAAGTAGGTGCTACGAGGATTTTCATGCTTGCTTGTACTTGATAACATAAAGATTCAACCTAACCTAATAATTATTTGGCTTCATAATGTGTAGGGATAAGGGAGGCTATGTATGTGATTAAACTACTTGTTCGATTTGTCACACTAGCTATTAAGATAAACAGAATGGGAATTGCTTGATTACTTCTATATTACTCTTATTATTATTATTGGAGTGTCTATCATATTATTTAATCACCTATAAAAGAACCTAATAACAACTTGGCTAAAAGAATAACCCAGTCATACATAACATATCTCTTACATTTGTAAGAAGGTCGTAAACACTACACAACGCAATAGGAAAGCCATATGGAGGTAATTTTCAATATGTAACCTTACTCTAACTTTTAGAAACTATTGTCGCATCGAGAGATGTTGCCCTCTAATTAGAGCATGGAAATGGCCCATCTAATTAGCTTTGGAGTTGGAACATTTGTTTATATTTATGTTGTTTCGTAAGCATATCAATATCGATAGCTACAATACTTCCCAACAAAGTCTTAGAATTCAGAACTCTAAATAATTGTTAAAATCATGATTTTATTATTTATTTTTACGTGTAAAATCAATGAAATTGTATAGAATCATACAAAACCAATAAAATCATAAATTTATAGAATCATATATCAAAATTCATAATTCTACCAAAAGTTTGTGACTAAACAATTTTATATTCTTTTTAAGTAAGAAAAACATCATAAAATTATAAACTCATAGAAGTATAATCAACTTCCAATTTTGACAACTATCTAGTTAACATGTATGAATATGTCTCTCGACCCTCCTCCCCCTTTTCTTTGTTTCTATGGGGTCTTAAAGTTACAAATCCAAACCTTATAAGATATTCAAAAGATCTTGTAAGTTTGTTGTATTGCATATGGTTGATGTACTGATTCAAGACATCCCTAATGTTTGATAACTTAGTTGATCTTTACTTAATGGTATGATATGAGAGTTAATCTCATCAAGCCATTGTTTTGTTCACTTCCCCTTAGTTTTCTTTCTATAGGTTAATCAAAAGCTTGGTGGGTTAAGAGTTCAAGCGAAGAGCGAAGTCTTTCTTCCTTTTAGAGGACTTATAGGTTAGGCATAAACATGTTATTGAGATAGTTTGTTTGTACATTGAAATGTATAGTTTACAAGTGTAATCTAGAATGAGATATTAATACAAGTCTTTAGCCTGGATTCTCGATCCATTTAAGATGATCGCTAGATATTGACTAGTTCCCGAAGGATCATTATTTGGTAGTGAATACCAACTCTACAATTTTGAATGATTGTCACAATATATCTACAGGTTGAATGGGTCACACATTTCCAGGTCTTATGATTAAAAACCAAGAGGCCGCTATAGGTTACATTTTACCCGTATGACTATGTTTGGAATATAAGCAGGTTATAAGTATAAATAGGCAAAATCCCATGTACTTTAACCAGAAGATGATTGTCAAGATTATTAAGTGCACAGGTGGACAACGGCTTATAGGGATGCATTATGAGGCCCATTTCGGGAGCTTGACAAATTATAAACTGCAAACTTATTTTATTTGAATAACATATACTATAACTAACACCATCGAAATACCTTTCTGACGAAATTTTTACAAACTTTATACCACAGAATCTCGATATTTTCTAACCTCTTATCATCAAATTCCTCGACGATCAGATAATTCGTTCCTAATGGAAATATAGCATCACAGGCCCACAGTACAAGATTGATTCCAACCCAGACGACGACATCCATTGGTACAACCAATAGCCACGAGAAGTATAAATCCATCATAAAAAAGGCAAGCGAAGCTTAAAGACTTTTATTACCAGAAGAAATGATATACATATTACAAGGGAAGAGGAAAAAAAAGGAAAGCCCACCACAAATCCTAACGGAAAACAGAATATCTAGACCTAATATTGAGGCTATTCTACTGCATCAAAAACTTGGTGCCTAGACAAGGCTTTGGCTTGGCCAGGCTGTCAATGTTACAAAGAAGTAGAGTCAGGTACCCAAATCTACAACCCAAGCTCAAGGGCATTGGAGGGTTAAAACGGCCATGTAAGAAACTGCATCAACTAGATGAACAGAAAAACATAAAAGAAAGAAACCCCTACCTATTTAAACTACTACTCCATCTGAGCAACTGAACATCAGGACAAAACCAAGCAGCTCAGGTGGTATAATCAAACACGAACACTGCAACCACATGTTCCCTACTTAATGATCGGTTGGCTGTAGCGAATACACAATCCCTTCTCATAAGTTCTTCTACGACACTTTTTTGCCTCCCACATTAACATAGCAAGAGAGTATCCTTAGTTTGGTATAGATCTAATACCTGTGAATCATTCAACCTACCATTAAATAGATGACAAGCTTACACTGTACCCAGTCACCTGGACATAACCAAGCTTGTCAGAGGCACAACTGATGTATCGAAAGGTGAATCACCAATGAACTTGCAATTCTCGTTATCAACTTTTAAGTGTCCATGGAAAAAAATCTTCTCATGAATAGCTTTTTCCAGTCCCTGCAGACTCAGAGAATTGCTATTGCAATGTATCTTTTGCAGAGGGCTTCCACTGCTCCGACTTCTCTTCCTTGATGATTTCCACTTAAGTTGAGCAAGAAGATTATCCTTGGATAGATCAACAACCTGTTGTTTAATGATCTTACTGTGCAGGACTTCCAGACGGGGACTACAATGCCCTGATTCATGTTTCTCTACCACTTTACCATCAGAAGTAGCAACTTCAGCCAGTAAGTCAAAGTCACCATCTTGCCCCTTGCTCAAGCTTGGAAGCATTGAAGTAGCTATGTCTGGTCGATTTCTTATACAGATCCACTGGTTTTCCCACCATTCATGAGATTGTCTAAGATCTTGAAGAGAAAAAACTGAATCTTTATTTTCTCCTGAGACAGAGAAGATCACACTCAGGACAAATGGCAAATGGACAATACCTCTTGTTGAAGCACAAGAGCAGCATTCTTCTACCTTTAACATGAGCACAAGGAGAAAAGAGAGGATTTTTCTTTCTTGGGGGATGTGTGCGTGTGTGTGTATGTGAAGGAAACAACATACAAAATGAAATTATCCAAACCTGGAAAGTAAACTCGAAACTTGTCTTCAGATTCTTTCCCAACAACAATCCCTTCCCACCAACCATCAAACCACCAAGCATCTACAACAGTCCCAAAATCAAATGCCCAAGGTACATTCACCAAATTAGATGGAATGAATGGTCGAATTGTATCTCGTCCTCGAATTCGCAGGCCCAATTTATCAAAAGCTGCCACTTTTGATGCTACGATCCATTCCTGCTAAAATGAAAGCAGCATACTCAACTGGAAGACTAGTTAATAAAAATAAAAATTAAAAAAAAAAAAAGGAGAATCACTCCAGAGATCAACCACCCCCCAGCCACAACCTCTCCTCATCCCTCCCCCCTACCAACCCCAACAAAGAGAGAAAAAAATAAAATAAAATAAAGATGATAATCATAACAAAGCGAAACAAACCTCTAGCTTCTTTGTTTCATCAGAAGCATCTAGAATATCTTGATACTTCACCTTCACCTTACATTGTCTAGTTGCAACAATTGAAACTCTAAACCAACACCCCCTTAAGCCACTATCTTGAGATAAAACCTCCACTTTGGAACCTACGGTGAGATATTGAGAAGCAGACATGTCTTGCTTCAAATCAATGGACTCAAATGCATCAGAGTTTTTAAACATCCTTTGCCTCTTGTTGTATCTGACTCCAAAGGCATCATTGTCAATCTTCCCTTTCATTTTCTTCAATTTCTGGATAACACGAGAAAGCATTGGTTTTGCAGGAGGTTTTGGTACTGGAAAAGGGTACATACGAGCTACTGCTTCCTGATCCCAGTAACCTTTCAATCGGGTTATATCACACAGCTCAACCTTATTATCATCAAACAGCTTGTCACATACAAACAATTCCTGCTGTAGACCTTGTGACACAGCTAAGTACTTCTCAAAATGTCGAGGGCAGAGAACCGTGGCCAGTCCATCTATGCACTCAATACTAAGATCTTGATGACAAAGAGAAAAATATACCTCTCTGTCATTAAAATTGTGAGGCAAATCAATACCAACCTCATCAATTTTGTGAAACCACCGTACCTCAACCATCTTATTGCCTCTGGGATCCTCGTACATGTCCTCCAAGTGAGCAATAAGACGCCTATTCTCCTCAGCCAGAACATACACAAAGTCATTAACCTAAATAGAGGGAAACAAAAATACAAGCATTGGAAGAGCAGAAAATCAGTTCTAGGTAGCTGAAAAACCAAATAGATAAAACAAAGGTATGCCCAAAGTAAAAATAAGTGTAATGGCTAATGATCAACATTTGTAAAGATCAAAAAGACAACTCACTGAGATTTTAACACCAATACAAAGAAATGCAGAAAAGTGCCTCCGTCTTTTAAGGCACATAGATGGAGAGCCTAACCACAGAAACTCCCTGTGAGGGTTACCCAATGTCATTAATTGTGCATCCTAAACATGGAAGGGAAAAAATAAGCATTAAGGACCTTCAGTAATCTAAAAAAGGGCAGATTTATGAATCAGTTTATAACAAGCTAAACAAATTCTTTGCAAAATCTTCTCCCAGAAAATTAAAAAAAAAAAAAGAAAAGGGGCAATCACATCATAATTACCTTAGAAAGCTTAGCCTGGGATGTGCATTGCTCTCCTAAAACTGTATCTGAGCAATGCTTTAAATCTAACAGTACAGGGAGAAAAAAACACATTTAGTTCATATACTTCCCAGCAACAAGACATGACACAAATGACTACATTGCAAAAAGCACCACACTTTAGACAAGACAGATGCTAAAAAATGATAAGTTGAACAAATTTTCATTTTTCATAATGCAGAAAATAACATTACATGGAACCTATTGTCATGCAAAACAAACTCCCATGCAACAAGGGGAAGCCTGTACGAAGTACTATGTAAATGGCCATGAAAGATCATAACCTAGAATTTTGAGGGAATAACCATTCTGATGCTCTCAACCAGCTCTCTAAAAACTGAAACATTAATCCTGCAGTTGATATGGTAATTAGCTAAATAAAATTAACATCAATAGACTTTTTCTGCTACAACAAATAATATATATCACAAAGGAATAGACAATCAAAGGGGAAACAAAGACCGAGAAAGAGAACTCCTTAAAAGGCCATCTTATGAAGGACAGCAAGCAAAGAATGCAGAGTAATCATATTAAAGGATAATTAATATATACAATTATTTGCAAGAGACATTAATAAAGAGATTAGTAACATGATTTATCATAAATAAGATTCTCCTCTGATGAAAAGAAAATTAAGAGATAGATGAAAGAACCGTAATACAATACTTGATTTCCAGTATAAGCATCCAAGGAAAAAAGGAAATCAAGGAAAGAAGAAAACAACTCCAAATTACAAAAGTGTGCCACAATTCAAAACAAAGAAATATGCACCAATCCAACTGAGAAAAATAACCGAGAACTTTTCTTTTACTTTCATTTTTTCCCGAAAACATAGAGAAGCTAACCTCAAGAGCTCAAGTTTCTGCATCATAATGCAGTTCGCATATCTATGAAATAAGAAGCACAAAATACCATTTCCCAATATATATAGGATATAGGATAATAGCACATCCCAAACAAACATAAAATCCATAAGCAAGTCCCTAACCCTTCAAAATGCATGCATAAGATGTTAACCGGATGAGTAAGTTTTATACATGTGATTACAAGTGATTGGCTCTACTAGATTCCACGAAAACTTTCGGAAATTTCATCATAATATAAATGCAAATCTAATTAAAGAATCACAATCCTTCATGCAGAAAACTTCCTAAAGCCACAAAAACTGAATACCTTTTTCCTTAATACCAACTTCCAAAATTTCCTAACTCCAAAAGTATTTCTATTTAATCTATTGAAACCGACTGATCTACAACATATAGCTCTAAACATAAACCCAAGAAAAGAATACAGCTAAAAAGAGAAAGGGAGGGAGGAAAAAAGAAGAAAAAAAAAACTATTCCTAAAACTTCTAACAATTTATTGAGAAAATTTCAAGGAAAAGTATAAAGATTTACTATAAAGCACCAAACTTTTAGTTAAGCAACATATAAAATGAAATATTTCCATAACATCAGCACAGATCTAATGAAATTATCATTTAAAAAAGAAACAAGAACACGTTTAAATCAAAACAGACTTCAAGAACAAGAAAGAATCCATTTTTCTCCCAAAGAAACAACATTGTTAATTCACTTTACATGAGCCATCTGCCAGAGAACAATCAAAAACCTTATAGATACAGGGATCTGAGTTGCTCTTTAATATGGAAACACATCCATGAACCACGAATTTCCCAATAACCTCCCAAAACCACTTAACAATTTTAAAAGAACAAAGGACAATATAAAAATTAAAAGATTATAATCATCATTTGCACACCTGGAATTATAGAGTTACACCATTCAACCACGTCCTTTCGTGACGTGAGGTCAATCAGCATATCTGGACTAAAAATCGATCTAATTTTGGAAGTGTACCGATAGGACATGTGTCTCAAGTTCTTCTCTTTCCCTAAAACAGCCACATCGCTATCTCCATCTCTTCTCTTAAACACGTAATAGACCAACCGGTTACCTCTGTCCTTTGACACAACATCCTCCTCCCACGATACGTACACCGATGAAGACAACGACGCATCATTCAATCTCTCCATTGGCTACAATCAACCAAACCCTAATTTGAATTCAGAACCAATTAATTTGAGGAATAATATGAACCTGATGTCGTGGAAGAAAGAGGAAAGGAACAAGACGTACTAAGAGCAGAAGGGATTTCTTTAGGGTTTTCAAGGCCAATCTAGATTGGTGACCGTCCGGATGACAGGGAGGAAATTACTAGATGGCATGAGGGATGCAATGACAAAAATACCCTTAGGAAATAGAGTATTTTGTGAGTTTTTGTTTCTTCGAGCTTATCCATCGCAGCCTCAGCAAATTTGAATTTCAATCACACGTATTGCATGTGAAAATAGGGATGGATAAATTAACCACGAAATCAAAATCACGAATGAAATCTAAATTTCAGTTTTTTATTTTTGTACAGTTCGATTACTGCCTCGATTCACTTTCGGTCAAATTATTCATGGTTTAGTTTAAACTTACAAAAAGAAAATTTTCCTAGATGATACGATCCATTTAAAGTTGATGCTGACTTTAAAAATTACATTTCGAATACGAAAGTTCTCACGGTTGATGCTGCGTGCTGTTGCTATAGTCATCCCAATAATATAATTTATTTAGAATTGGAATTCTCGGATCGGCACCCCAGGCTTCCTTTTGAAAATGCAACAAGCCTAAACAACATGCGGAAGTTGGAACTAAGTAAAAAGATGTATAGGATCGGCCAACATGCATGAAGATTCGGTACATTGTCGTACGATGTTTTTCATTATATTAAGTCCCACTTCGAAGGAACATTGTAGATATACACATACATTGAAACGATAATGTTAAGAGGCAATTCTCATTTAGTAGATTAATGGATCTCTAAATATTTTTTCAAAACTTTGAAGTGCCACCCTCGAAAATTCCGAAGATGGGAGCCTAACACCCATTGGCACGGCACCACCTTATCAATTCTGCCTCTGCCAAGAAACTTTTTAACATTTTAATGAAGTCAAACACGAATAAATTCTTCACGAATTGTGAATGCTCTCACCCCAATACTTTCTTCATTTCTTCTCTTAAAAATGGATATCTTAAAATATCCATTAGGCACTTCACTTATATTAAAAAATAATAATAATAATAATAAATAAACTAGCTCAAACCGTAAATAGATGAAAAATTTATAAATCGAACTATATGATTATATTCGAAATAAAAAAAAAATAACAAACCGAACTATTAATTTTAGGTTTGATTCTATAAAGGAAACAAACTATATTAAACCGAATTGAACTATATACACCCCAATCATGAGCAAGGGTACAAAGCATAAGTAGAGGAAGAGAAGATTCGTTGATGCTTGCAATTAGCACTATGAAGTAAGACACTTCTTTACCTTTATAATTTATTTTACTGGTTGGTAAAATGAAAATAAAGCTATATATAAGAGTAGAAGTATACAAATAGGCTATGGCTCACGAGTCAATCTGTTTAACACACTTTTTAAATGAGTTTGAGTTAAAGTTTTTTTTTACCAATTTAAAAGCAAGCTAAATAAGTCTGGTCCATTTAATCTGCGAGTCAAAGTAGACTAAATTGAGTCAACCAGTTTAATATACTTAAGCCTTTGGCCTCCAAATTGACTCATTTAACACATTTTTTTAAATAGGTTAGAGTCAAAATTTTTTTACTCGTTTAAAAATAGGCTAAATGAACCAAATCTGTTTAACCCATGAGTTAAAGCGAGTCGAGCCTGATTGACCTGTTTAACCTACTTGCATATCTCTATATAAGAGTAAATGGTCAAGTGTTGAAAAATGATAAGATAGGTGATTTTAAGTGTAATTAAATATTAATCTATAACAGCGAATATGACATGTACCTACGCTTTGTTAAAAGAATGAGTTTTAGGGTATCTAATACTCATTATATAAGAATTATCAACTAATAATATTAAATATAATAATTTTAGCTAAACATATTGAAAAAAGGAAAAAGAAAATAGCCTTTAACTCATCTATCCATTAGAAATATTAATACCATTCTATAGTTTTGGCTTCCTACTTGCTTTCCTTTATGCTATTGATATGAATTTGATTCAATCTATTGAAGTCATATCATGTTTGGTATAAGGTAATGGTTTAGAATAGAATAAATTATAATTGAAATAAGATAGAATGGAATAAAATTAAATTGTAAATCTATTTTCATGTTTAAAAATGTCTATGAAATAAAATAGAATGCAATGTGTATATAGTGTTATATATAAAAAAACTCTTAATTATTAGATATCATAATTAGTTTGATAGTTAAATAAATATACTTTTAGTTAAATTTATTTAATGAGGGGGAATAAAATCGTAATTCTATCATATCAAATGCAAAATCATGTTTTGCTATTTCAAATGCAAAATCAAATTCCTTCTTAAAGTTGCAAATACAATTTCACCTTTCAAATGCACTTTCAAACATGAGAAAAAGGGAATAGAACTCAAGTTTGTGATTTCATTTTAGTCCATTTTCGTGTACTAAATGTGACCTAAGTGCTACTTTATCTAAAGCAACATTTAAGTAGAAGATAAGCTTATAATGTTATAAACAATTATCATTTTTATGGTGGGATGATATTATGCATCTTTTTACTTTTGTGTAAAGAACAACATCTTAGGATATAAAGATTCCTTCATAACTTAATTTTATAAGAATATACTTATCCTTCATTGCAAATTTATTCATACTATGGAGAAAACTTTATGACAAATTGTAATTTTTTAATAGCACCTTAAGATAAATTAATGAATATATCTATTGTAGAACTTACAAATGGGTCAAATGATTCTTAATCTTTAGTAAGATTGCTAGAACTAACAAACTGAAACCCTGCATCCCAATAAAAGGAAAGATCTCCATTCTGTTATTGTAAAGACTATTTTGGTGTAGTCAAAGGCTGAACATTCTCAAATAAACTCAAATCTCCAAAACCTTGAAAAACATTTCTCTTGATATCATACTCCTGCTAGTGAATTAGAAAAGGCTCCACAAACACCAATGAAGTAAACTCTCTTTTCGGTTTAGTAAAGAAATTGTCAAAGTCAACTTCAGCAAGTTTCAGTGACCCTTCTTTGCTCTGACTTACCTTAGTATAAGCACCAATTATAGGAATTTCATGCTTTGGTGAGCGCTTGATTTCCAAATTTAGTAAATTAGAATTAGAGATCGTTTCTTTTGGTGTATTTTATCCTCTCTTAGAATCTGTAGCATTAGAATCCAACACAATAGTCTTTGGTCCTTCCAATTCCTAGGACTCAAGCAACCATTTATATCTAATTGTTGACATGAAATTGATATGATCAGGAGAAGACTTTAGATCAAACCATTTTTTACTACAAAAAAAAAAAAAAGCAAAACAAGAATTTTTTTTCCTCTAAGCAACTTTCCATTGTAATGCTTGCACCAGAAATTAGGTTCTGAAGGATCAAATTGCAAGACTACGACTCCAAAAGAGCGTAGAGATGGAAGAGATGTGTCATTTGGTTCGTAGGAAGGTGTCGAACCCTATTTCAATTTTCCTTAATTTAATTCATATTAAGCTCAACTTACTTAATATAAATTACTCAACATAAAATTAAAGAAACATTTTTCTTGAAAAAATGTTTTGAAAAAAATATCTTGAAAAATTGAAGCTACCAACCAGTTAAACTATTAAAAAATAAAATTAGGGTTTCTAACTAGGAAAACTCTAATTTAGCCACTAATGCACATATTTTCTAAGAAAATAATCTTTAAAAAAATAACTAAAAAAACTAAGTTTAGGAGTTAACATATTAAGATTAAGTCAACATGTAAAAATGGAAAAAAACAATAAATTAGTGCTATTTTAATATTTTTCTAAAAATAATAAGATATATACAAATATGTAAAAAAATAACTAAAATGAAATTTTTTATTATTTTTTTATTACGAATTTCTAAGAAAAAGGAAAAAATGATTTTTTTAAATTTTTTATATGGTTGCCTTGAAGGTACCAATATATGTACTAGTCAAGATCAAACCAACATAATTCTTTTTTTTCTAAAATATTTAGTGGGTTGATTTTTTTATTTTTGAAAATTGAGCCAAATTTAAGTTTTTTAACCAATTTATTTTTATTAAGAAAAATCTTAAAAAAAAAAAAACCTAAAGACTTAATTTTTAAAAGACGTCAAGTTAGTATTTTTTTTTATTTTTTAGAAAAACTGACTACAAGACAAAACTTAAAAAAAAATCCTAAAGCATCTAAATGAGGAAAATAAATAAATAAAAGATGCAACTTTTACGAAATTATGCTAATATGCAATTATCATGAAAAATACACCGTTTAAGGAAAAAAATATAATTACTATTGACAATGTATCTAATCATGGAAAAAAAGCCTAAATTATAGAAAAAAGTACTTAAACTATAGATAAGATGCCTAACTATAGAAAAGATAACCAAATCATAAGAAAAATACACAATTATGAAAAAGATACTTAAATCATAGAAAATATGTTTAAATCATGAAAAATATACCTAAACTATCGAAAATATACATAACTATAGAAAAGATACCTAAATCCTAAACTATAACAAAAATACTTAAACTGTGGATAAGATACCTAGATTATGGAAAAGATACTTAACTATTAAAAAGATATCTAGTAAAGATTTTTAATTTTTATGAAAATCTAATTAAGTGATAAAAAAAATCTAAAAAAAAAAACTAAGAATGCCCATTTTATGAAAATTTACTAAAAGATGCAACACGTATTAGTAAATTTTCCTAAAAATCCAACACATAATCAAATATACTAAAAATGACCAATTAGAAAAAGTAATCAACATCTAACCTTGCAAATACCTATGTTAGTACCAATTCCACGAAATCACACTAATCATAAAAAAAAGAAATGCAATATTATATATATATTAAAAAAATGATAACATGCCAAAAAACCAACTAATAAAAATTAATGCTAGAACCTATAAAAAAAATCATATTAGTCACTATTCTAATCATGTTAACAAACACAAAAAATAAAAGATTAATGAAACTAAATTAAAAACTAGATACCTATCCAATAATAAGGGGGTCAAATCTAGGCACTTACATATCGCGATTAGATCTTAGGTAGAAAACAACCATGGCCATTACATTGACTTCTCATAGCATGCTAGGGTCGACCTATCAAATAGGAAATTGGAGATCGATGATAATTCGATTGATGAAACTGGCCTCAATGTAAATGACCAATAATGTTCGTTTCAGTAATGTTCAGATCGTTGGTGGTTTTGGGCATGGATTCATTAGGCTATGCATGTGTTGCTACCATCGCGCTTGCGTGGATAGGATTGCCGCCAAGTTGGGTCGCTATGTTAAGATTGAGTTGGAGTGGGCTATTAATGGATATGTATGGATTTCCTACAACACGTGGATGTAGATTGGTGTTTTTATGATTATGGGGGGTGTGTAATTGTAAAAACGTGTCAAACGTCACCATCGACTCACTATTTGTAGTTCACACTATTGAATCTTTCATATAGAAAGATATGATAATAAACTCAGATACGGAAGATATGATTTAGACCCTTTGAAGATTTGACCTAGTTTCTAAAAACCTTAGCTTAATTTGAACTTTCTATTTTCCATGATCGATTTAGTCCAATTTGATTTATCCTAATGATTCACTTAATAAATCCTAAGTCTATTCTAACCTAATATAATTTAGATAAAAAAATCTACTTTATATTGGACTGGATTAAAATATTTTATAAAGCCTACTCCTTTAACAACATAAAATTTATTAAATTGATTATTCACAATTATTCGATTTGACTCTAAACGACTCAACTCGACTTGATACGACTATATAACTCAACTCAATTTTTATTATTATTTTTTTTCAATTTTCATTTATTTATTTTATTTACTTTTTATTTTTTTTTTCATTTTTTTATATTTTTGGCTCAATAAAACGTCTAAAAAAAGGGATAAAATAAGGTATCTACAGCTATCCTTCTTTATAATGAAGTTCGATTAGAACTTTACAATAAAGACAAAAGAGATACCTATTTTTACCAAGCCTTACTTTGAACTAATCAACTAAATTGTGTTTTATCTTGAAGAAAGATACTGACTTGAAAGGTCGATGTAAAGGATAACATCCCATCTTAAAAAGGGCAGGGCTAAGGAATACCTATCTCAAAAGAATAAGGTAAAAGATAAGGGTCATATCTTAAAATGATAGGGCAAAGGTTAAAGGGCCTATATTGAAAGGATAAGACTAAAGATTTGGGGTACCTATCTTAGAAAGATAGGGCAAAAGTTTTAAGGCAGGCTTAATTTGGAAAGAGAAGGCACAAGTTTAGAGTGCCTATCTTAGAAGAATAAGGCAAAATTTTAAAAGGGCCTAATTAACTTGTTTTGGTTTGGTGGATAATTTAAAGAGAATAGATTTCTTCAGAATTTCTTGTTTTGATTTGATAGATGATCCGAAGAGGATAGATCTCTTCAAGATTTAAAATAAAAAATAAAAAACTTGTTTTGGTTTGGTGGATGATCCTAAGAAGATAGATCTCTTTGTGATTTCAAAAAAACTTGTTTTAATTCAATGGATAATCTGAAGATGATAGATCTTTTCGAGATTTAAAAAAAAAAAAACTTGTTTTGACTTTATGGACAATCCAAGGATAATAGATCTTTTCAAAATTTCAAAAAAACTTGTATTGATTTGGTGGATAATCCAAAGAGGATAAATCTCTTCAAGATTTCAAAAAAACTTGTTTTGATTTGGTGGATAATTCGAAGAGGATAGATATCTTCGAGATTTAAAAAAAAAAAACTTATTTTGATTTGGTAAATAATCCGAAAAGGATAGATCTTTTCGATATTTCAAAAAAAAAAAAAAACTTGTTTCTATCTAACTTTATTTCAATTTTTCTTAATTTAATTCATGTTAAGCCTAACCCGCTTAATATAGATTACTCAACATAAAATTAAGAAAACATTTTTCTTAAAAAAATGTTCTGAAAAAAATATTTTAAAAAAGGTTTTTCAAAAACCAATTAAACTGATAAAAAATGAAATGAGGGTTTTTAGATAGGAAAACCCTAATTTAGCTACTAATCTACGTATTTTTAAAAAAAAATAATTTTTAGAAAAATAACAAAAAAAAAAACTATGTTTGGGGTTTAACCTACTTAGACTAAGTCATCATGTAAAAAAAAAAAATCAATTAATATGCTTTATTTTCATATTTTTCTAAAAATACTAAGACATATACAAATATGGAAAAATATAACTAAAATGACTTTTTTTTTATGACAAATTTCAAAGAAAAAGGAAAAAAAAACTTTTTTATTCTTATACAGTTGCCCTAAAGTTGTCTATGTACTTGCTAATCGGAATCAAACTAACGTAGTGGTTTTTTTCTAAAATATTTAGTGGGTTGATATTTTTTATTTTTGAAAATTGAGCCAAGTTTACGTTTTTTAACCAATTTATTTTTATCAAGAAAAATCTTTAAAAAACATAATTTTTATTCCTAATTAAAAAAAAAATCTAAAGACTTAATTTTTAAAAAAATTTGAGTTAATATTTTTTATTTTTGGAAAAACCGATTACGTGACAAAACTTAAAAAAAAAATCTTAAAGCACTTAAATGAGAAAAAATAAATAGATAAATAAATAAAAGATGCAACTTTTGTGAAATTATGCAAATATGTAATTGTCATGGAAGACGTGCTGTTTTATGAAAAAAAATGCAATTACTATTGACAAAATATCTAACTATAGAAAATAAGCTTAAAGTATAGAAAAGATGCTTAAAGTATAGAAAAGATACCTAAACTATGAATAAGATGCCTAACAATAGAAAAAATATCAGAATCATGAAAAAGATGTCTAAACCTTGAAAATGATATTTAACCATAGAAAAGAAGCCAATTAAAAATTATTTTATGAGAAACTAACTAAGTAATAAAATTTAGTTTTCATTGAAAATTCCTAACATGCTTAATTAAAAAAATGCAGATCCAATGGAAACTATACAATCCTATCCCAACCTTATAAGATATATGACTTAGATATGAAATATGCAAATTTTATCCTAAAGATACAAAATATGCTATTGTATCTAAAATATGCAATTTTTCTAAAAAAGTGCAATTTTATCTACAAAAAAAAAATTCAATTTTTCTAAATATGTGATTTTTCTAAAAATATGATAACTTTAAATATGCAATTTTTGTAAAAAATGCAATATGCTAAAAGAGTGACCGTTGATGAATACGTAAATTACATATAAAATATTATTTTATGAGAATTAATATAAGGACTTGCAAGAAAAAGAAAAAAAAAAGATTAGTATAGACCATTAACAATTTAATGAAAGAACTAAAAAAATAAAATAAACAAAAATGACAAAACTCATCTACTAGATTAAGGGATATGAGTCAGATTAGCTTGTGCATGGTGTATAATTTGATGTTGGCGTGCAGTAAAGTGAAAATGAGTTTGCTATTTGGACTTTACACATGTGTGGACCTGTAAGTGGAATTGTGCGAGTGATTGAGGGATAATGAGCTAATCGTGCTACAGTGTGTGCTAGTTGATGGAGCTAATGTGAGTAAGGCATGTGTTGATGAGGGTTGTAAATATGATTGTGAATGTAAGAGAGTGAATGTAATGATATGGAGTGATTATGTAGTGAATGTATTGGGGATTTTGAAATGGTCCTTAAGTCCACCATTGAATTCCTATTTATAATACTCACAATTGAATCTTTCATATCTTTTTAGATATAAATTCTATCTCAACAAACCTTATATATGACAACGAATCTTAGATACGGAAGATACGTTTTAGATTTTTTGAAGATTTAACCTAGTTTTTAGAAATCATATTTTAATTCGGACTTTCTATTTTTCCAAGCTCTACTTAGTCTAACTTGATTTAGCCTAATAATTTATTTAATAAATCTTAATTTTTTTAGCTCAATATAAGTTAGATAAAAAAAAATCCACTTTATATCGAATTGAACTAAAAATATTTCAATAAAACTCCATTCCTTAATGACTTAAAATTTATTAAATTGAGCACTCACCATTATCCAATTTAATCCTAAACAATTCAACTTGACTCAACTTAACTTAATATGATTTGACTCGATACAATTCGATACTTTGTTTTAATTTTTTTTTTCAATTTTTGTTTATTTTATTTTACTTTTTTATTTAATACTTTTTTATTATTTTCGTTTTTTTATATTATTATTTTTTATATCTCTAACTCTATAAAACTACTAAAAAAAATGGGCAAAAATAAGGTGTCTACATAAGGGATTTAGGTTTGGTCTTAGAGTAAGATCTAGAGGTTATTTACGGTTTCGTTTTGGATTGTGTATGGCATTTTGGATTTTAAGAGTTTAGGGTTTCCGATTTCAATTCAAATATGTACTCACTTGAATGCTATTATTAAACATGTGGCTTCTTAAACTTAAAAGTTAACCTCGAATGACTAAATTGGACTACTAGAATTCTATTATTAAACGTATGGCTTCTTAAACTCAAAAGTTAAAGTAGATGACTAAAGCTTGTCATTAAAGAGATATAATAACACTTGCTTTAGAGAATTGATGAAGGTTGATTAACATATGACTCTGTAATTACATTGTTTTCTTCTTGTCAATCTAAAAGGTCTTATGCTACACCAACTAATTATTAATTATAAGAACCTAATTATATAAATTATTATGAGCTGGTGTATAGTAGAGTAATTTTTTAATTGAAATCTGTTTTGTGTGAAGTAGGGTTATGCATGATATACAAGAGTTACATAGTTTTCCTAACCAACCTAGAGTAGTTCAATTGGAGAGATTTCTAGAAGGGAAATTAGTGGCGGTGGTGATTTGAGCATAGGGCAGTCTAGTCGACTTGGCGCATGTCGAGAACGCATCTGAGGCCATTTTGCATGTCATAGGGCATGCAATTTAAGTAGGCTAGGTAAAAGCACTTAAATATGTGATTCTATTGAAGTTTGGGCTATGTGATGAGTATGGGTTGTTGAAGGTACCTTTTTGAATATGAACAGCTAAATGGTTTTTCTTAATGACTAGGAATAGCCTTTTGCATTTGGTTGTAGATATAACATTATGACATGAAGGACCAGGGATGTTATACTGGTATGTTAATATTGAAGGTCCATTTATGTTTTGTAAAATAGTTCTATTATATAGAAGTCCAGTTATGTATGTTATAGCAATCAATTATGTTTTTATAGCAGGTTATTGCTATAATGGGTTTAGTTCTACCATAGCATGGTCTAATATTTTCTTTTATAGTATGTTGTTATTGCAATGTTTTGAATGGGGGGAAAAAATAGCTTTGATAGCAATCTTGATACATTGGTAATATTCTAACTTGATATGTTTTTTATATAGTAGGTGAAATATTATGACGTTATGAAAATAAGCAATAAACAATAGCTTACCAAATTCCTTCAGCTAGGTACAAATGTTGGTGCCTTTCATATATATATGTATATATGTATGTATGTCTCTCTTTATATATATGTATGTATGTATGTATATGTAAATTGCATTTTGTTTATATTCTATAGGCCGTGTGAATAGCTATGGTGATTCCATGATTCATCAATTGGGTAAGGTAAAAGCATTTAATTGTGTAGTTATATTAAAGTTTGTGCTATATGAAGTTTACGCTGTTTAAATATGAACAGTAACTTGTTTTTTTGAATGTAAACAATAGTTATGTGAAGTTCTATTGCTGAATATGAAGATTAGTTGTGTGAAGTTAGGACTATTTGAATATGAACAACAGCTTTTTTTTTTTTTTTTTTTGGACATAGCCTTTTGAATTTGATGGTACATATTAGGGGTAGGTATGGTTTGGTTTGGTGCTATTCTCCCCTCTTTACCAAATCAAATTTAATTTTACAGTTTTATTTTTTTTTAATAAATCAAACATAATCATATTGTTTGGTTTATAAATTTTTTGAACCTAGAAAAATGGTCGATCCATGGTTCAAACTTTTTTTTTAATAATGAAACTTAAAAATAGATAATCTCAACCTTCTTTTTTATATTCCCCTCATGAATTTGACAACTTAAATTCACAATAAATAATTGGACAATTGAGCAACTAAATAGAAAACTCTATTCATTTTAGCTATAAAAGGAAACCCCATTTCGCAATAGCAATATGATGTCAAAATAAGACAATTAAAGTAACAATTGTAGAGATAAACAATGGTCTTAAAACATTTCTAGAATGCAAGACACCTAGCTAGATTAGAAGACAAATTAAGACCTTTAAGATGTAGAGGGTACAGCAACATGCTAGGGTTATTTGCATTAACTTAAGTTGAGTTGAGATGAGGTATCTTTTTTTTTTTTTTTCTAAATAATTGGTTTGGTTCCATTCCTTAAATCGAATCACAAATTGTTTGGTTCAAACTGAATCAAATAGTAAGTTGAACCTACTAAAAATAATTAAAAAAAGGACCTTTTCTGGGGTATAGATTAGTCCGATTCATAGTTGAAACTATGGTTTATGGTTCTTTGTCTAGTCCTAGTAGATATGAAATTATAATCAAAATGACATGTTAGTATTGAAGGTCGAAATATGTTATTTTCAATACAATCCAGTTATGTTTTCTGTGTATGAGGACAAATGTCTCCTTGTTTAAGCAAAAGTTGGTCTTCATGTTCAAGTATAATTTTAAGCATTGGCAACTAGGGGTGAACACAATCTAGTTTGGTTTGCATTTTAAAGTTACTTTTCAAGGCATGGATGTACACCAACGCATCTCGACTTCTTATTGGGTAGATCACAAACTCCTTCATGCATCTAGATTATCATCTCTTTGGCCTCCATTTCATGTTTTCCCTCCAAACCAAACTAAACCATAAAAATACGATTCGATATTTTATAGTTTTGAACCAAATTTTATGGTTCAAATTGAGAATTTTTCCAAATCATAAAATTTTTGTTTGATTTACAGATTGAACTATATCTTCTAATTTAAGAAAATATATTTGTGTAATATGTAATCTCATATAAAAAATTTTGAATTCATTTAATAATAAATATTGATATCATAATAGAGGTTGGTAAAGCTAATATTCATATGACTAAAAAATTTCAAATGTTTATTAATAGCAAATTTTATTTATAGAAGTAGTATGTAGCATATAACTTGAGTTAAACAATATTTATAGACATACATTTTGGTAATTAAAAGTTAAATGCATATACATTTCAATAAATATAAATAAAAAAATTCTTCGAAATGTTATATTATATAAAGCAATTCTTTAGTTTCAAGTAAAGTATTATCATATTTTTTATAAAACAGTTTAATTCGATTTTATGGATTGGTTTGGTTTATCATTCGAAACCAACCATAAATTTCCAATTTGGTTCAGATTGGGAATTTTCAAAACCAAAATTGTAAGAAAAACCTTATTTTTGGTTTGGTTTAGTTTATTGATTGGTTCAGTTTGGTCATTTTTTTTTGCCTATCCTTAATGATAACTAGTTTCCCTCCTTATATATGGCAACTTGTATTTTTCTTTTCCTTTTTTTTTGTCGCCTACAAATTTAGTTAACTTGCAAAGGCAGTTTGTTTTGTTATGTCTTAGTTTTTAGCTAAGCAAAGAGTGGAGATAATTTTTCTACTTTTATCTATTAATTGCATCAAATTGTAGTCTTCACTAGAAAGAAACATTTCTGGTTTATTAGCTGCATGAAACATATTTGTCTTCATGGAAAGAGAAAGAAGGTGCAAGAGTGAATTTTGGCATATTAATTACTTATGTTGTATGATAGAATTTAATCCTTGAAAGAAAATGAATTGATTAATACATGATTTATATTATCTTATCATAAGTTGATGGACACAATTTATAACAAATTAAGTACTAAAGAGCTACCCATGAAAATGTTGCACTACTCTTGAGTAATTCTTATACTAGGTAACTTCTTTAATATTTTATTTAAGATGGATACATACATATATATATCTCCAAATCTTTGCCTTCAATATATGTAAAAGATTCTCTCTTATTTAATTAAAGGTAAATCACTTAATATTAACACAAAAATTTAGAAGTTAATCTATCCAAAGGCTTACAATTTATAGACTAATTGCCAAATGTGTCTTCATTGTAATTCCTGCATAATTGCCATAAACAAATCCATTAATAATATTTCCTATTATAAAGTAATTGTGTTATATGTTCTCATTATATTTGAACCCATACCCATTGAGCCATATATTGCATCTAATTTCATAGATGTTTGTGATATATGTTCTCATTGTATTTGAACCTACACCCATTGGGTAGAACATTGCATCCAATTTCATAGATGGCTTATTACTAACTTGCCCTATATAATTGATATCGACCTAAGATAGAATAAAATCATAAGATATGAAATTGTAGAACGTAGGCATTGAATGTAATTATAGATTGAACCATTTGTCTTAACTACAAAGTTATCATAAGTCATTAATGTAACCAAAAAGTTTTAATATTTCTTTTCTTTCTCCTTTGACATTGAATACGGCTGAACATAGAAATTCTAGGCTAATATAACACACATTACCCATACTTTCTTAAAGTAAATAAGGGACTTCAATTCTATTTTTATCATTGCTATGCATAACACAAAATAAAAACGCTATTATAAAGAACATTTGAGCTATAAAAATAATGCTCTATAACTTCTTCAACATTTCATGGTTTCCAACTTATGTTTTAGCTTTCCAACTCCTTTGCTTTCCCTTTGCTTTATTCACCCAGATGCATAAAGCATATCTCATTGCTATTACCTATAGAAAGGAAAAAAATAGGTTGACTTATAACATCTCACGTAGTCAAGCAAATGAAAATATAAAGGGATTATTTAGAAAAGCAAATTACTTCCCATGTCTCCATGTTTCTAAGATGACCTAAACAAAAATGACATTAAAAACATATAGGAATCTATTTCCATCTCTATGAATTGAAGCCTATTTATTTTCACCTATAGACTTTTAATTTATATTATTTATAGGGATGGCACATGTTAGCATGAGTCAAAACTACAATTACTCTAAGTACAATTACAAAATGAAAATATAAGAAAACATAACACAATCCATATGAAATGTGTTAGCACAATCACAAACCAGCTAATCACATAAAAACTTGATCAATTTCTTCTAAAATAACTTCATGTGTACATCCTCCACTAGTTACATAACAACCTACTTGTTTACACTTATATCTATGTTTATACAGTATGCAAGTGTAAAAGGATTGTGATTTAGCTAGCAAAAGCAATATAATCAAAAGTAGCTTAAATTTCAAGCCATTAACATTATATAAATTTTACTAATTTATATTTCAATTAGTTGTAAAAAGACCCAAAATTTAACCTAATCAAAACATTAGTCTCAAATTAGTATTAGCTAACACTTCAACATGATCAATTGAAGTTGAAGGAAAAAAGTAACAAGAATTGAAAAAGTAGAGCTGACTTACTAATAAAGAAGATTAATGAGCAAGAATCATGCAAAATGGATTATTAGCCAACAAAGAGGTAAAATTGTAACACTAGTGCAGGTTCCTTACTTGGAAATGATTGATATATGCCTTTAATATTAGGGGTATGGCACACAAGTTTAGGATTCAAAATGTAAACTGGGGGGTTTTCCTTCCCTCTTAACTCGAAGAATACTTGCACCACAACCAATTTGAGGATTTTGGGTTTTTCTTGTGATGAAATGGGAATTAAGGTTTCTTCTGGTAGTGAACAATTGGTAATCTGGGGTTAAAAAAGATGATGGCTATTTGTTGCATTAGGTTTTCGGAGAGGAAAAGTGTTGTAATAGAGAATTGGGGTTGAAACAAGTGATAGAAGGTGGTCTTGGATTTGGGGTTTAAAGGGGAGAGATGATTTAAGAAGAGAAATGACGATGTTTTGAGAAGATAAGTAATTTCTAGCCTTTGTACCTTACATGTGGTAGACACATGATTTTATTAATAGCTTATTTGGATGGGATTGACGTTTTATAAATTCAAACATAGGTGAGTTGTTTGCAAATATACGAAAACATAAGTTATTTTTTTTAATTTATCTTAAAAATAAAATAAAATTCACAAGTTCTTATAAAATGAATATCCTATGATTGTTTTTAGATTTCATAGGATAGGTTCTAGTTACATATGAAAGTAATACCTATAAGGCATGTGGTATGAGTAACGTCTCAAACCCTACCTATCATATACCTACCTACTCCTAATTGGTATAATAACTCAAAAAATAGTTATACTTTTATCTTTTTTGAATAAATAATAGTGGTTTTTGCAAGGAACCATTTTTTTTTTTGGTGGGTTACAAATATGACAACATTTCATTCTCTCTCTCTCTCTTGTATACTTTTCCTCTTGCTATTTTTCCTTCTTAATTATTATTTTTGCTTAAACTAGTTACCAAATGTCTATACGTTTATCATATGGAATATTATGGTATATAAATAAATACCATGTGTTGGTAAGCCCTTTTAGGCCTAGGCTTCATAAGCTCAAGTCCAAGTGTTTTTGCCTGCTTAAGTACCCCTGAGCATTACTTCAACCCAAAGAGCTTAGTTCTCCTCAATGTTGTACTAACCTTAACCCTTGAATATAGGCTAGGTGCTTGGGGTATGGTTTGAAGCCTTTAGTGCCTCTTTAGCTAGCTCTCTCTCCTTATTAAATGCTCTCCGACAATTGTTGCCATAGATGTGATAAATCCCTTACATTAGATGTGACAACCACCTTTCCTAAGGCTTATTAACTGGCAAGGTAGCCTTATCCTCTTCTAAGCGCATGCATATCCTGCAACAACCACATGTGATCCAATCCTTGCCCACTATGTATCTCTGGCAGGTAAGTTCTATGTCCTATAAATAGGTCATGGAGTCAAAGGTACAAGGGATCACACTCTTAGAACTCTCATCTAACTCTTTTTAGATACACATACTCCTTGCTTTCTCTCTTTTTACCAACCTAAGCATCAGAGGGTCCTTATTGACTTAGAGGGGGCTTTCTTACAAGTTTACTGCATGTAACTGTTAAACCATTTGCTACTCCCTTCCTATGATCAAACTATCACCATTTGATGCTTGCCTCCATTACATATCCACCATAGTAGCTAAGAGCAAACACACTAACCTAAGAGGCAAACGTCATTCTCTGAAGGGAGGTTGCAACTTTGCAAAAGGCTTAAGGAAAAATCCTTTAAGAAGCCCCTTCCATCAGCTTATCCAATAGGTTGAGTAGGCATAATAAACACTCTATTCCACCTCCATCGAACCCAATATGCTTACATAACCATGTTAAGCCCAATCGTCAACTATCCACTGACCTCTATGAACGATTGAACATGAATTGTAGCAAGGTGCTTACATTAGGTGAGCAATTAGGTAACATAATGGTGCCTAAAGAACTTTCCTAAGGTCACCCTTAAAAATCACTCAAGGACATGAATGTCTAAGACTTGGATGAGTACATCTACCATGCCTCTAACATACATGAGCAAAAGAGAGTCAAATCCTTAGCTTACCTATCAAGACCAAGCATAAGTAGAAGCCTATTCACATTTGCCATTTTTGAGGGAACTCTCCCTTAGAGTGTTTAGCTCTTGCACCTCGATGGCTATGATGGCATGAGTGACCCTAATGACTATCTTGTCTATTTTTGCACCATAATGAGCCTCCATAACTTCTCAGACACCATCATGTACATGGTCTTCTCGAGCATCTTGACGAAGTAGCATTACTATAGTTTAGCATCCTTTAGGAAAGCTTGATTCAATCCTTTGATGAACTTGCCGTCAAGTTCCGATTACACTTTCTCAATAGCAAAGTGCCATATAGGGACTTATCCATTCTATACAATGTCAAGTAAAGGCCCAATGAAACACTTTAGGCCTACTTAAAGTGCTTTAACTTAGCCAAGCACCATGTTCCTAAGCTTAACATGGGATTTACGCTCTAAGCCATAATCAATGGAGTTGACCCCTCTAGCAAACTCCTCAAGGCCATTGCCCTCAACTGCTTTGAGACTCTGGACAAGTTCATGAGGATGGTGGAGAGATATGTTGCTTAAGAAGACACCATTTAGGCCAGGCTTGAGATTGATAAAGACGCTTAGTCAAGGATCGCCTTGACCTTAAAGATGACGGACCATCCTTCTTAAGGAAAGATTGCTAAGAGAGACAGAATGTAATGACCTAATCGAAACTTCTCCCATTGAGATATTATCTACTTTGGCGTAGAACACTGCATGCTTTTGTCCCTTAGTGCAGTAGCTTCCTAAGAGATCACTCATCTTAAGATTTACTTAGCTTGAGTACACTTAACTTCAAAGTTCCAATATGCTTCAAGCTACCATACTAAAAGGTGCTTCGATGATTTAGAGTTCGGTTACCTAATAGTAACGGGGTATACAATCTACCTCCTTTACAAAATTAACATCATCATTAGTTTTGTTACATAGGTTTAGAACTAACTCCAAGTAAGGATTTTGCCCTTCCAGCTAGTGGACTATTTTGATATCACCTATAATGATTTGATCGGAACTCCTCTTATTGAAGTATTATCTGCTTTGGCATAGAACACTGGACAATTTTATCACTTGGTGTAATAGCTTCTTGGGAAGCCACCCATCTTAAGATTGTCTAGCTCGAGCATGCTTAACTTCAAAGTTGCCATTGCACCAAAAGGCTTCTCAATGATTTAGAGTTTGGTTACCTAGTAGTTAAGGGGTATTACATAGAAGCAAAAGTTCACTGACTACGTAGACTATAATCCATTATGCCACCCTCTTGACAAAATCCTTTATGAGGTTTGAAGGCAACTCTTGAGGCCTCATTAGTTTAAGAAACACCTAAAGTTACATAATTGAGTGAATTCTGCGATTATCACAACATAGGTAAGCATAATACAAACGAGTACCGATACTTAAGAAATGTGGTCAAAGGTCTCATACACCAAGGCTGCATCGACTACCTCATTGTAAATGAGAGGAACTAGGTCCAATGGCAATCTCAATGCTGTTGAACCAATGAGCAACAACAATAACAACAAGATAACTTTAACAACCAATAGTGTCAAGGTAGGAACCTTACTAACTCATCTAATTTTCTTTTATTGGCATCGGGAAGGAACCCTGCTCTTTTAATGGACTAAGGCTGATCCTTACCGTTTTATATTTTCATTTAATTAATTATTTTTGCAATTGCATCCAATTATTTTGATTTTTCAAGTGAATTACAAAAGACAAGTTTCATCTACTTTTTTGCTCAAGATTATAAAGCTCTAAAATAAAAAAGGGACAATCATACATTTAAGTAAGCTTCAAAGTAACTTATGACCAATGCTCAATCAATAATGTTATTATTATATTTAAGCCTTAAAGTCTCGAGGTAACTAGTATGTAACTTTACCCTATATAGATTCTACTATTCAATTCTAACAACGTACAAAACATGCAACAATAATTAACAATATTTCATGCAAGTACTATTCATGCATCACATAGCTAGACGAAATTAAGTTGTAGACAATTTTTTTTTTCTCACTTTTTAGGTTTGTCATGTAGGATGGGGTGGGATGGCGAAGTGCGGGTTTAAATAAAACGCAATTAGTTTTCTATGGAAATAAGTGGTATACTTACATGCCATATCCCTCCCTTACACCTAATTTAATGCATTGTTCTCAATATACTTATAGTAAGTTATAAAAGGGTATGCAATAAAATAACAATTAGAATAGAAAAATAAATATGGGAGAGAGATGGGACTTTTCTAGGATAAGTATGAATTGCAAATTGATAGTCCATATGAGTTGTTTTTGGAGGAAGTGATTGATGGATTATTCAAGAATCTAAAAGAGCTAACAAAATAGAGACAAGTGTCTAAGAGAAAAGGAAATTTATTATTTTATCATTGATAGCAAGTTGAAGACATCAATAGAAAAATTGTGACTTAAAGGAAAATGACCAAAGACTAAAACACGTAAGTTAAAATAAAATGGATAGTTGACTTAAACAAAAGAACAATCAAGATTACAATTAAAAGAAATTTAGTTCATCTTCTTTGGTGATATTTTCTTTCGCTTCAATCTCATCATCATCATTTGAATCCATGTTAATGATTTCCTTCTTTCCAAACTCTTGTTTATCTGCCTAATTATTATCCCTTAAATCAATTCTCTTAGTTACATCAATCAAGTCCTCTTCAGTAGGTAGAGGGATTTTGATTTTGACTTGGTCGACTAAGATACTATAGGAATCCATCAATCATGTTTTTTCTTGGAATAACCTCTTCAAGGATTGCTCAAGAGTTCTTGGGATTTCACCAATTTTGAAACTTACCATTTAATTTCTTCACTTGATAAGCCAAGCTCTATTGATAAGTATGAGCATCAAAGTCTTTTCTTTTAGGTGTTTCCTTATTGACATCATTTAGTAAGAGGCCCATCTAGTGGAGAGTTCAAAGTAACATTGGAGCAACATCCCTCACCTCAATTAATTGGTGGTTGCTAACAAAAAGTTTCAATTTCTTTGCCAAAAGTGTGACATATGCCCTACATCCAATTTATTTAACCCTCAAGTCAGTGGCTTGGTATTGCATGTAGAATGTTAATGCTATTGCTAAATTGATCAAGTATCCCTTTGTAAGACTATAAATGGAAAATACTTCATGCGTCGTTACCACCCAGCAATTTTTGCTCTTCCACTAATTATATGGATGAGTAAACAATAGAGTATCCTATCAAGCTGAAAATTCAATTTCCCTTTTTCCTTAATCTAACTTATATTAAGCCTAACTCGTCTAGTACAAATTACAAGATCAGATTAGAAAAAAATCTTGAGTTAAAAAAACAAAATTAAAGACATGGAGTCACTACTTAATTGAGTTACAAGAAAGAGTGAAATTAAAACCCATTCATGGATAGGCTTTAATGTTAACTACTAGTTCGTAGTTTTTTCTAAAAGAAATTTTAGAAAAGAAGTAAATGGAAGAAAATAGATTCGGGGTCTAACCTATTAAAACCTAATGTAGTTCTATAAAAGATCCATAAAATAAGTAAAAGGGCTTTTAATTCTTTGAGCTCTCTGCTTATGTACCTACTAGTTAGGACATAGTTCCCAAATTATTTTATAAAACTTTTGGTGGGTTAATCAATTTTATTTATGAATTCTTTCACTTTAAGTATTTATAATTTAATTAATTGTAAAAATTTTGTATCCAATTTAGAAAAAACCTATGAATCCTTAACTTAAAAAATAAACCAATTAGAATTTTTATTATTGAAAATATTTTTCTAAGGTGACAAAATATTTTTTGTGAAAGTGCTCCTTTTATTTTGAAAAAAACACCTTTAGCAAATTCTCTATTAATATATTCATCACATTATTATTTTACAAATTGAACCATGTTATATTATTTATCATGAATCTGTTATGTTATACCAACATATTATTATAAATACCTAAGTTTACTAATATTACTGCACATCATCAAGGCCTTTTTTTTTTTTAACATTACTCTAATAGATCTTATAAGTAATTTATTATATCACAATATATCAATTTATTTATATCTACACCAATTTTGTCATGCTATATGGTTAGTTCAATATTCTATGTTATAAAAATTTTGAAATTCAATTGGTTAATTAACTCAAACTTACAAGACTTCATCAAATTATTTAATAAAACAAGCAATAGCCTAATAATTTATTTTCTTACAACAAGTCTTGTGAAAATAATCATTTTAACATGAACCTTAAAAATTATTTTACAAACAATACATTAAACCATTGAATTTACTATGAACAATAGTCAAACAATTTTACGAACTATGCATCAACCAATATGAACAAACAGGAATTAAACAAATTATTTTATAAATCATGCATCAAATAATTAATTTTATCATGAACAAACAATATTATAGGTATGATTTTTACATGGTATACATCAAACCAAACATTAAATAAGCAATTTCATTAAGAAACATGCAAGCGCATTCAAGGATCAAAGGACTTACCTCGCACAACAGTGAATTGATGGCATCAGATGATTTTTGGCCGGCTTTTGGTAAAGTAGAGACAACACTCGACTCCTAACTTCTCAACTTCAAAATCTCTTAACCAATTTAAAAAAATTTCGTGCTTCACACATCCAATTTTTCCAAAAAAACCATAGTTTTCCAACAAAACCCTATACTGATTCCTAGAGTGAGAATATAGAGAATTCTTGCAATCATGTGTTAAAATGAGTAAAGAAGGGTCCTATTTATAGTGTAGAGTTGTACTTGATGATCAAGAAATATCCCTTTTAGGTGAAAAGGTTAAATCTTCTTGTTCCTAAAGATTTAACTCATTTTTTTTTTCCTTTTTTTTTTTTTTACTTGAATTCGATATATTTTAGATACAACTCTCATCAAATAATGGCAAAAATAATTGTTCTATGTCTTGTTCCCAATTCTAGATGTAATTTCTTGGTGGGTTTAGAAGATTCCATTTTCTAATTTTCCAAAAGTATGCAAATCTAGTTTATTAAAAAACTACCTTTCTATTATTTCTATCGGGGCATGTTTCCTTTATCATTTTATGATTTTTTAAAACCAAAATAATGTACATTTGTTGCCATTTCTATTCCATATTTTTTTCTTAATAATTGGATGGGAAAAATGGGGTCAAATCGAGTACTTAATAAAAGATACCCTTAGCTTGTAAACCACATTATCAAGCAATATGAGCTCGTTTTGTAAACAAGGAAAGAGAAGAAGGAGGGATGGGTGAAGAGATAGCTGCTTCATGCACCCTACGCGTACGTTGTAAAAATAAAGGGCGTGTAAGGCACCTTGATATATATATATATATATTATGTATTCCATGTGGTGTGCATACATATGGCCACATGGTGCCAGTTATCTAGCTACGTGGCAAAGTTTTTTTTTTTTTTCTTCTTTTCCATTTTCCCTTTTCTTCTTCTATTTTCTCTTCTTCTTTTTTTTTATTATCATTGTTCTATCTCTTTTTTTATTATTATCATCTCTTGCTTTATTACTATTATTATTATTATTTTCTTTCGGGTATTTTCTTAGGCAAAAATGGGGTATCCAAAATTGTCCCTCTTTGTGGGGAAATTTGGTGAAAACTTTCCCAAAGACAAAAGGATTGCCCACTTTTACCTCTAACGAGTTAAGATGTCAACCTACTAACATGTTTACTCTTAAGAGGGAGTGCTAGCCTATAAGTAGGTTTGGGTTTAAGGGAGTGCCAGCTTACTCATGGGTTTGGGTTTACAAGGGTGCTAGCTTACTAATGAGTAGGGCTTAAGAGGGTGCCAACCACTAACATGTTTGGGCTTAAGAGGGTGCTATCCTACTAATACGTTTGGGCTTGAGGGGAGTGTTAACTTACTAACAGATCTAGGCTTAAGAAGATGCGAGCTTATTAATGGGTCTGAGCTTAAGAGGGTGTCAGTCTACTAACGAGTTTGGGCTTAAGAAGACATACTTGACTTAGAGATTGTTGCCATGTGATTAACCTTTTGTGTTTGACTCTTGCCATCACTCGCTCGTCTTAGATAGCTGGTTTCACCAACTTCAGATGCTTTGAGAGGAATTTATGCCATTTTTTCTCTTTGGCTAGAGTACTCTTTTTAAGCTCTTTCTTCATTATTTTTCCTACATTATAAGTTAGTCTTTTCTTAAATAGTAATGGTCCCCTTTTAAGAGGATGATGGAATGCTAACCTTCAAACCTCTCACTTGATCCTGTATCAGGGGTTTATAGAATCTTGTAACCTACTACTGAACTCCTTAAATGCCTAGCTTGGATGTACCTTGATCTGCTTTTTCCTATGCCCAGATGTCAAGCTTGCAAACATTTCTAGTATGATTGACTTATCAAGTGCTAAGCATCTTAATGTCGACCAACCTAATGCCAACAACCTAAATGCTGACCTGCTACATGCTAAGGACCTAAATGCTAACCTCCCTACTTCTCTATATCGATTTGATACTATGCCCAAACAACTCAGCATCAGTACACTACTACCTCATGTATAGAAGCAATAATAATGTACCACCTATCTTTACTTTTTTTGACATTATACAATATTCTCTTTGTCATAATTGTCCCATTTGCCCCTTTTGGCAAAGTACTAGGTTTCTTTACTTTGTATTACCCCTTATGTAATTTCACGCATTTCCTTATTGCCTTAAGTATTTACTATAAATAGTCCCTTATCATTTATAGCCAGAATGATCCTTCATCATCATACTGTTAATGAATATTCTCTCTTGTGGCTTGCGAGCAACCCTCTCAAGTTAGAAACTCTCATTCTTATCTAATCTTACTAGTATCTCTAAGTTAGTAGTGAGTGGACCTTAATTTTGTGCTTGTGTGTCATATCAAGCTGAGACTAAGTAGTATGGTGTTCATCATTGAGTTATATTTGATGAGCAGCTTTATGAAGCTACTGGAAAAGTCGAACCTATCCATTTATGCTTTCTTTAGTATCTCAAAGGACTCTTCAAACTCATTACAATAAGACCTTATGATAATCGAGCTCTAAGGTATATTATATTTCTTGATATCAGAGCTTGAGGTTAAGACGGATAGCCGAGTGTTTGTAGTGATTGGCTTTTAAAGTAGTTTACATACTTTGTTATGCTCTGTTTTCTCTACTACAAAATAGAGCAAGTGTTGAAGTTGTTGTTCGACATAGTGGTTAGTAATATTGTATGGAATCTTTTGTTGGGATGCAAACTTGTTGGAGTCTTATTGTGAGAATGTTGAATGCTAATGTATAAGGAGAGATAGGTGATAATCTTGGCTGTAGTTGTATTAAACAACAGACCCCTCAATCCATGGACAAATAGATACAGAACCTTACTACCATTGTGACCAATTTGGTTGTGACTGTGTAAAGATTAGTGGAAGCTCAACCTCATGAAAGAAATGTAGAAAGTGAATAAGGTGTATAAAATAGGCTAAGAAGGCAAGGTGTGGAAATTTAAGCCCCTAATGTTATGAATGCACCATAAGCACGACCTATCATAGCTGAAGGATATTGTTGGTCCCATATAAGATATCAAGAGGAGTGTAAATTAATATCTTTAACTTTTTTAAAATTTTCAATATAAGAAAAATAAAATTACCCCTCTTAACAATTTATAATAGTGAACAGTGATATTTTAATAATTCAACACACAACAATTAATAAAGCAAATTAAAAGTGTAAGGAAGGAGAATATTAGGCAAGATTTTATAGAGCTTCAGCCTTCTGTCTACTGCCCTCTTCCAACTTTACTGTTAGGGACTTAGTTTGACTTTACCGATGCCATTCCACTTGATCCACTAAAACAAATCACAAACAGATTACAAGCATTTGTCACGATGACTTTTCAACACTCTACTCTGCCTATCTAGCCTCTCTATAATCTAGACTAATACAGAATTATAGAGTACAAATGTACTTGTCTCAACACTTACACAACAAATAAGAATTACAAATTACAAGTGAGAACAAAGTATAAAACTCAAATAATTTTGCTCTAAAGAGAAAAAAAACGAATGTTGTAATGTTTGCTTTGGTGGAACTTTCTAAAGAAGGATCTAAAGAACCTTTTATGACTTTTTCAGAAGGTACACTTTGATCACAATTTTTTTTTGTGCAATGAAATTTTTTCCTCAGAATTGTGTCCCTTGACGTTTTGAATCATTTATCTTTTTATATTGAGATTTTCCAATGGCTAAAAATTGAAGATTATCTTTTACTTTTGTAATTATCTAACCGTTAGTTATTTGAGATAAATCCTTGGATATTTTCGTGAGAAGATCATGGTCATTTGAAAATTCAAAGCTAGTTCTCCTTATCTTGTTTAGATTAGATATTCATCAATCTATAATTACCAGTTAAGCTTTGATTTGAATTTAAAAGAATTAGCTTTTGTTATCTATTTCTAGATAAGCCTTGTGTTGAAAATTTGAAATCCCATGAAAATTGAATCAACCTTATCCTTATCCAAGATTATATATATCTTGATTTATCCAAATATATTTTCGCTTAAAAATAATCCCTATGGATTATGATTCCATCTTGAGTAAAACGGGATCAAATGTATTTTCCTAACACACTCAATCTAGTAGAGCTAAGTCTTGAATAATTCGAATATGATTTAAAGCTATTTTTAATGTCATACTTCTAGACTTACTTTTTGAACAACCTTTTGAAGAATATTAGCCTTTTGTTTTTGAAGTTTTTGAATAAGCTTCTGAAGCGTTGTACCAATTCTTCTTATAAAAGCTTCTATAATACTTTCTGAAGACTTTTCACAATAGACTATTTACAATCAATTTGAAGCTTCCAAATAAGCTTTTGAATACAACTTAGTTTTGCAAAATTAAACTTTCTGAGAATCCTTTTGAATACCTACAGACTTGTTAATTCATTAGTATTCTTCTCTTTTTGTTATCATAAAAATCCATGGGAGATATCTAATAGATACTATGATGAAGAATTGAGTAAGGAGAAGTTAAGGATATGGAAGATGAGGATAAGCGTTCTTTGAATGTGATGAGTGTGAGCTTTGAGCTCCTTAAAGGATTGAACACATCAAAGTGCAGGTTCTAAGCTTCTCTAGATCTGGTAGTGTCGATGAACATATAGACTGGGAAGACATGGTTAAGAAGATATTTGATTTCTATGATGATAAGGATGTAGTGCATATTTGAGTAGTTGCCTTAGAGTTTTTTGGGTATGCAGCAATATGGTTGAAGAAGTTACAGACCATACATTAGTGAACCCAATGTGAAATACGAACTTAGAATGAGATGAAGTGAGTTTTGAGGAGTAGATTTGTTTCTGACCACTATGAGCAAGATACTTTCCAATGTCTTCAAGAACTCAAGGAGGGTAGTTGAACTATGGATGAGTATGTTCGAGAGTTTCAATTGTTGATGATCTAATGTGATGTTGATGAACTAGAAGTACACACCATTGTAAGATTTATTTTTGGATTGTGACTTAAGATTGGGAATATTATGGAAGTACAAAGACTAGGGACTTTGGATGAAACTATTTGAATCACTTAGAGAGTTGAGTGGTAAAGGTGAAGTCAGCTTAGCCAACCTACTATGTCGAGAAGACTTGGCATGCTAAGTTGACCTAGATATGACCAAGCCTCAAATAGTTCCAAGGTGGACTGTTAAGGTCAAGCTCCAAGTAGATATGATGAAGGCCAAGGTAAGTCTAAGGTAGAAGAGCTTAAGGTCAGGAATGAAAGGTTAAAGCTCAAGATGGAGGACTAGAGAAATCAAATGCTTCAAGTTTCTCAACTTCGGACATGTTGCTTGTTAGTGTCAAAATAGACATATGATGACCATTAAGGGCAAGACCCTACAGATCGAAGTAGAGAGTACAAGTGAAGGAGAAGAGGATGTAGACGTTGGACATTTGTTAGAAGAATTCTAAGAAGACTAAGATGCCTTGACTCAACCTAAATTTAGGGAATATTGTATAGTTGTTTGAAGATCACTTAGTGCCATTGCTAATGATGAGAATGAACAGAGAGAGGAATTATTTCACACGAATTACTGAGTGAATGTAATCTATGAGCTTTAATTGTGGATGGAAGAAGTTGTACCAATGTAATAGCACAAGGAGTGTTGAAGGCTTTGAAGTTGCCGACCTCTCCTCATCTCCGACCTTAAAAGACCCATTGGCTTAATGAGAAAGGCAGACTCCCAATTATCGAGTAGGTTAGAGTACTTATCTCCATTGGGGATAGATATAAGGACGAGGTCTTGTGTGATGTCTTGCCAATGTATGCTTTACACATACTTCTAGGTCGACCTTAGTTTGACCTAAGAATACTCCATAACAGATATAATAACACTTATATGTTCCAAAAGGATAGCTAGAAAGTTGTGCTAGGTCCTATGAGCCTTAAAGAAGTTTAGGAATCCCAAGTTAAGGTTTCTAAATCATTGCAAAAGAAATCCTTAGTAATTTCCTAAGCTCAATTTTCTAAAGAAGTCAAGTCAAAATCTTACATCTTCTTGTTGGTTAAAAGGTTACTGGAGTTAAGGGAAGAAGGAACCATGCCAACTAATGTGCAGGCTCTACTTTGAGAATATTTCAACTATTTCTTGTCTAACTAACTAAAGGATTACCTCCTATTAGAGGTGTTGGACATTGTATTGATCTTTGACCCAATGCAACTCTAGTTACTTGACTTATCTATAAACTCAATCCTAAGTAGGTAGTTCAGCTTAAGAAGTAAGTTAATGAGTTGATTAATAAAGGGTATGTCAATGAAGAATGAGCCCTTTTGCTGTGGTTGTAGTTCTCATACCCAAAAAGGATGGCTCTTAGTAGATGTATATTGATAGTCGAGCTATCAACAAAATCACTGTTAAGTACTAATATCTAATACCTCAATTAGAAGACATGTTGGATGAATTACATGGTGTGCAAATCTTTTCAATAGTAGATTTGAAGAGTAGCTACTACTAAATTAGAATAAGGCCATGAGACGAGTGGAAGATAGCATTTAAGATGAAGGACAGTCTCTTTGAGTGGTTAGTAATGCTGTTCGGACTCATAAATGTATCAAGTACTTTTATGTGACTTATGAATCATGTCTTGAGATCACTGATAGATAATGTGTTGTGGTATATTTTGATGAGATCCTAGTATATAGTGCTAACCCCTCATATAATGTTGAGCACTTGAGATTTGTGTTTTACATTCTCTACGTTGAACACTTGTTTGGCAACATAAAGAAGTGTATATTTTGTCAAAGTGAAGTTGTGTTCCTTAGATATGTTGTGTTTAGTAGAGGTATTTGCATTGACAAGGAGAAAGTTTAAGCCATACTTGATTGGCCTATCCCCTACTAATGCTTTAGATGTGAGAATTTTTCATGGTTTAACTTTGTTCTATCAAAGATTCAGTTGGAAGTCAACTTTGAGCTATAATTGTGAAGAATCTAAACAATTAGGATTTATGTCTACTTGTCATTAAGTTCACCTACAATTACTCAACCCATAGCTTAACGGGCCAATCACCTTTCGAGATTGTCTATGGCACCAACCTAAACTTACCTTTGGACATGATTGCCAACCCAACTTATGGAGAAGAAAGTTAGATCGGCTTATAGCATGTTGAGGAATTTCACATACAACATAAGAGAGTTGCCAAGAAGCTAGCCAAAATAGTGGCCCAACAATGAGAGTAAGGAAACTGAGGGGGAAAGTGCATTGTTTATAATCTTAGAGATCTTATATGGATTCATCTAAGTAAAGAGTAGTTCTTAAGGAAGAGGATTGATAAACTTTTGCCTAGGTCAGATGGTTTATTCAAAGTTTTGAGGAGAATCAATGACAATGCCTATGAGCTAGAATTGCTAAGGGAATATGGGGTATCACTAACATTTAATGTCTTTGATCTGATGCCTTATATCCTGGAAAAAGAAGTTGATTAAGATTTGAGGGCAAATCTTCGACAATCTTGGGGAGTTGATGGAATGCCGACCTTTGGATATCTTACCTAAGCTTGTCTAAAGGGCTTATAGAATCTTGAAAGGAGGATTCAATCTCCGTAGCTCAGCCATGATGAATTCCAGCACCAAGAAGGCTCATTATAGAACTCCTTGAATGCTTACTCGGATGTACCTTGATCTGCTCTATCTTATGCCTAGATGCTAAGCTTACGAACATTTCTGGTATGGCTAACCTTTCAAGTGCTAAGCATCTTAATGCTAACTAACCTAGTGCTAAGAACCCAAATGCTAACCTACCACATGTTAAGGACCTAAATGCCAACTTCTTTGCTTCTCTATGTCGATTTATTACCATGCCAAAACAACTTAGCCCCAATACATCATTGCCTTATGTACAGATGTAATAATAGTACACTACCTAACTCTACTTTTTTTGACATTGTACTATACTCACTATGTCATAATTGTCCCATTTGCCCTATACTATACTCTCTTTGTCGTAATTGTCCCGTTTGTATCATATCTTAATATAGTACAGGATGTATCATGACATAGGAATACTTAGTTATATTCAACAAATGTTCTATTTATAACAAAAGAGTACTACAACGGAGTTCAGCTTTATACCTGTTTATACAAAAGATTACTTTTGTCAAACTTAACCAAACCTAAAATACAGTACTTTTTTTTTTTTTTTAATTTCATATGTATAGATTCTTCATGGAACTTAGATCAAAATATAACAAGACTTCCTCAAAAGTGGCTAACTCCATTCTACGCGCTTTCAAAAGACTTTTCCTCAACTAATGTTGATGCCTAGTCAATTCTCTTCATAATCTAAGGATACACAAGAATCCTCACGACTCTTTGTGAGCTAAGTAAGAGTAGATAAAACAAAGCATAGAACAAACATAATACACATTCACAGAGGTTAGTACTATAGATCATTTAATTTCATAACCCAAGTTATTAATTCAAACTATCTATGTAGGAGATTTATGCCATGCTTATGCACGTGATACATATTGGTACTGATATCCTATACTTTTCCAATTTTTCATTCGCTTAGTTGACATACTTGGACATTTGGATACTATGTCTAAGAACCTATGGGCAATAAGGAGCTACCTAGGAGTAGGACCTCTAACAAAAACTGCTTACTATGGTTTGAAAATACAACACATAGTCAATTTAGCTAAAACCGCATATTGTAGCTAGAATAAGTTGAGTAATGCAATTCTATATGCTCAAAACCCAACTTAGCAGTGTTCAAGCTTTTAGAAACTTGACCCATAGGTCCTCTTATGCCATGCCATGAATGCAATAAACAATAAAGTAACCCAGTATTAGGCATGAATCTTAAGTTCCACTTCATAATAATTCGATTATCTCAACTTTAGCTTTGTTTCTCAACTTTATAATACATTCTTTCATTTAGGGTTCACTTTAGGTGAATACCTTAAAGGACCGTTCAGTTGTTAAGTTTTCCAAATAGAAATACGTATTACAAATTAGTCATACATGAGGACACATTTCACTCAATCAACATACATTCAATAAAATCATATATTCAGTCAATCAATACATTATCATAGTTCACAACACAAATGATTCCAAGTCAAGTAGACATGGATCTACTTGTACAAAAACAGAAATATCCACTTACCTAAGCTTGACAGTAGCACAAAATCCTAAGCTTCACGATGTGGTCCTTTCTCACCTATTACATCTAGGAAAATACATATAGATCCTAAGTCAACTATGGATCGATACTAAATTCTTATATGCTTTGATTATTGCATTTCTACGCTTATTCCGATTTTATCTTATTCATTTCTTGTTCAATTTTAATAAACTTTATACCATCATGATTGTTATTTTGAGTACTATTAAGATATCTTAAGAATCAAGACTAATCAATATTGTCAAAAGTTCAAAAATACCATTTCATATTACCGATTCAATCGTACGTCAGTGTAACTTTGTAATTAACTCAAATAAATCTTAAATCTAAAAGTCCTTGTTTCCCAAGATGGTTAGCATTCATTATGCACCTAGAAATACTAATCCCTTACATATTTAGCAAATATCCCATTAGTACTAATTACTATATAATATATTAGGCTAATGTATAGATTTATAATATGAAAATACATAGTAAATAGTATATGAGTCTGATTAATTTCATAAAAAATCCTATAGACTCATAAAAATATATAGTTTAATTATTGACAATGAATTACACTAAACTAGCTATTATCTATTTTTATGAAAATAGCGGTTTTAGTTAGAAATTAGTGAAAATTAAGCAAATAAGTGAATTTAATCACAAGATAAAATTCATGTGTTCCCAATATCATTATAAACTTCAAGAAATCATAATACATACCACTCATATTTTGATTTTACAAAAAAATAATTAATTCAATAAAATAGCAAAATTACCAATTTTATCCAAAATAATTACAATAAATAGTAAACATGCTTATTTAAAAAAATTCTTGTTACTACAATTAAATACATATATTAAGTATATTATGTACAAAATTTCATCTAGAAAGGACATTATTTAATATTTCTAAAATTTAATCTAATTTTCATCCAAACAGAGTCATTTATTAAGCACCTTAAATTTTCACTAATTATTTAATTAAAATAAAATTAATAAATTAATCTACACATAAAATAACTCTTAAAAACCAACTTTCATAATTAACTAACATCATTTACTATTTTTAGAAAATTAAGAAACTTTCGATTGGAAATTTGGTTTACTTAAACTGATTGCCTCCAGCTCCCCTCCGACCACCTCCAGTTCTCCTCTGGCCACCTAAACTTATTGGAATACCTCCTTTGGTGGTCATTTCTTTGACCTCAAATGGCTACTACCACAAAACTCCTACAACCCTTTAAACTGGCCTTAACTAGATCCATGCTCTGTTTTTATTATATTTTTCTTATTTTTTTTCTGATTTTATAAAATTTTTTTTTATGTTTTTAGGTTTCCAAAATATTGTTTTTGATGTGTTCATGCCCTATTTGTAATTTACAAATGGATTAGATTTATTAAAAATTAGATATGTGGTTTACACATGTCTTTTTTTTTTTCTTTGGTTTTTCTAAGTTTGAGGTGTCAATTTCTTGTTAATTTGATGATGCCTCATGTTTTCCAACTTGTCTTATGCTGCCACCTAGGTTTGATGATTCATTCATTAATTTTTTTATTAATTTCCTATTATTTTATATTAATTTTCCTTATCAAAATAAGGAAAATTAATATAAAATAATAGGAAATTAATAAAAAAATTAATGAATGAATCATCAAACCTAGGTGGCAGCATAAGACAAGTTGGAAAACATGAGGCATCATCAAATTAACAAGAAATTGACACCTCAAACTTAGAAAAACCAAAGAAAAAAAAAAAGACATGTGTAAACCACATATCTAATTTTTAATAAATCTAATCCATTTGTAAATTACAAATAGGGCATGAACACATCAAAAACAATATTTTGGAAACCTAAAAACATAAAAAAAAATTTTATAAAATCAGAAAAAAAATAAGAAAAATATAATAAAAACAGAGCATGGATCTAGTTAAGGCCAGTTTAAAGGGTTGTAGGAGTTTTGTGGTAGTAGCCATTTGAGGTCAAAGAAATGACCACCAAAGGAGGTATTCCAATAAGTTTAGGNTCACATGTAAATATATGTATATTATATATAATTCAACTTCATTTATTATTTTTATAAGTTAAATAACTTATCTTTGATATCTCGCTATATCTAAAAGCTCGAAATATTTATCGACTTTATTGATAAATTAATGTTTTTCTTAAATCAATCTTTTTATATAGCTTGTTTCAAGAAATTAACTTTACTTGAATTCCTTCGTTTAACTTTTCTAACTTGACTATGAAGTTTGAATTAAAAGAGAAAATATAGCCCAATGTCCTAAATTTAAGAGTTCGAATCTTAGGATAATCGTATAGGCTCGAAATCTTGGGGTATTACACCTTACCCTCCTTATAAAAAGTTTTGTCTTCGAAACTTAACTATGAGTTAAGAAAATATTAGTTTTTAACTTTACTCTAGGAAAAGAATAATTAATGATAGAATTATTAACTTTGTACAAATAGTTCAGGATACTGGGTTATCATTTATTCGGTAGATTTCCATGTAACTTCCTTAGTGGTGTGTCGACTCTACAAGACTTTCACTTACTCAATGTCTTGGTTCCTTAATCTCTGAACTATGATATCTAAAATATGAATTGGATGTTTTACATACGTAAGGTTTTCCTTTAATTCCATTAGAGGTACATCCATATCTTTGTAGGATCACCTACAAATTTCCTTAAAGTTAAGATGTGAAAAACGTTATCAATTCTTGCCATCTCATTAGGTAATTCAAGTTCATAGGCAACTTTCCCAATCCTTTTCTTAATTTGATATAGTCTAACATATCGAAGACTTAACTTTCCCTTAATACTGAATTAACTTACACCCTTCATTAGTGATATCTTTAAAAATACCCAATCACCTACTTGGTGTTCTAACGACTTTCTTCTAACATTCACATAACTTTTCTGATGGCTCTGGGTAGTTTGTATTCATTCCCTTATTGTGTGTACCTTCTTCTTAAAATCTTGTTACATTGATGGTTCAATGACTTATTTGTTCCCTACTTAATCCAAATACATAAGGGATCTACATTTACATCCATATAGTGCTTCATAAGGAGCCATTTAGATGGTACTATAATAGTTGTTATTGTAAGTAAATTCTATCAATGCCAAATGGTTATCCCAACTGCCTCTAAAATCCATCACACATGCTCTCAACATATCCTATAGAGTTTGGATTGTTCGTTTTGATTGCCCATCACTTTAGGGATGATAAGCAGTACTAAAGTTCTGCTTGGTTCCCATTTCTACTTGTAAGGATTGCCAAAATCAAGACATAAAACGAGAATCATGATTAGACATTTTTAACATCAGAACACCATGGAAATGAATTATCTCCTTACTGTAAACTTCTGTTAGTTGAGAGAATGTCATTGTTTGCCTTATGGCTAATAAATGTGTTGATTTCGTGACCCTATCTACTATAAAACATATCATATCATGTTGTCTCCTTGTCTTTGTTAAACCACTCACAAAATCCATTATTATATGCTCCTATTTCCACTTAGGTATAGGTAAAGGTTGTAGTAATCCTCCTAGTCTTTGATGCTCGGCCTTCACCTTCTGATAGGTCATACAATATGATATATATTGTACTATGTCTCCTTTCATCCCTATCCACCAAAACTTTCACTTCAAGTCCTTGTACATCTTATTATTCTAAGGGTATAAGGAATATCTTGTACTGTGTGCTTCATCTAATATCACCTCTTTAACTTTTGAATCCTTTGGCATATAGTCTTTCTTTAAATCATAACATTTTTGCATCATCAATTCTAAAGTTGGAGTGTTGCTTAATATCATTTTTGATCCTTTATAGCTTTACATCTCCTTTTTAAGCTTCCTTAATGCTCTTAAGTAATGTAGGTTCTACTCTCTGATTAACTAACATATTGCTTTATTCTCTTGTTACAACTTCCAAGCTTAATTTCTCCATTTCTTTGATCAATTCCCGTTGATTCATAATGAGTGTAGTAACATTACCAAACTTCTTCTTGCTTAATGCGTTAGCTACTACATTAGCTTTCTTAAGGTGATAATGAATGATAAGATCATATTCCTTTAGTAATTCCAACTACCACCTTTGCCTTAAGTTTAGTTCCTTTTGTGCAAAGATATACTTTAAACTTTTGTGATTGGTATATACGTTACATTTCTCCCCATATAAGTAATGCCTCCATGTTTTTAAAGCAAATATTATAGCTGCAAGTTCTAAATCATGAGTTGGGTAGTTCCACTCATGTGGTTAGAGTTATCTCAAAGTGCAGGCAATCACCTTATGATTTTGCATTAGCATGCATCCTAATCTACTTCTAGAAGCATTACAATAGATCGTATACTCTCTAGATCCATCAGGTATCGTTAGCATTGGAGCGATTATTAAACTTCTTTTAAGTTCTTGAAAACTCTCCTCACACCTATCATTGCATTCAAATCTAATACCTTTTTGTATCAATTGGGTAAATGGCATAGCTATTTTAGAGAAGTCCCATACAAATCTCCTATAATAACTAGCCATTCCTAAGAAACTCCTCACTTCTGTTATAGTAGTCGGCTTTGTCCATTATTTTACTGCTTCCACTTTTGCAGGATCAACTGCTATTCCTACACTAGATACTATATGTCCAAGCAATCCTACTTGATCCACCAAAACTCACACTTCTTTAGCTTCATGTAGAGTTTGTTGTATTTAAGAGTCTGAAGGACAATGTTCAAGTGATCTACATGTTCCTCCTTATTCCTTGAGTATATTAAGATATTATCGATAAACACAACTATGAACTTATCTAGGTACTTTTCAAAGATATGGCTCAACATTTCCATGAATGCAGCAAGAGCATTCGTTAGCCCAAACAACATCACTTAAAGTTCATAATGCCTACACTTAGCCCTAAAGGCACTCTTGATATGAGTTCATGGATGAATACACAAGCCCAATATCACTCATAACCAAAGGGTAGGTCTGGACCATGAGATGGTTCGAAGGATAAAGGAGAGTTGAAGGTTGAGCAAGGGTTTCTATACATCGACGATGGATATGACGCACTAACGCCTTACATAAGCTCGGATTACACTTGATATGATGCATAAGTATCGTTGGATGTCACTCGCCACTAGTCTACACTCAATAGGCTAGATAAGAGTAGCTCAAGCATAAGTAAAAGAACACTGAGCTCAAGAGAGTGTAAAAGTTTAGTGTATTTTTTGTATGTTGTCCTGTGGATGTTACAATTTGCAAGTATTTATAGTACCTAATTAGGATAAGTCCCAAGTTACAGGAAATCATAGAAAAGGATCCCTACTAGCTAAGGTAAAAGGAGAATAATTTATAAGGGTAGCAATGTAATCATACAAAAAGAATATCTTTTGTCAGAAAGGATAGTACTACTATTAGAAAAGGACAGTATGTATGAGGTTTGCTTATTTTGTGGTCCTTATGACACTGTTATCTAAACAAGGGCGATTTCTAATTAGGTAAGGTTAGCATCGTAGTTCTGTAGCTCGAATAGTTGAGATTAGACCTAAGTTGACTTAGGGGATAACTCATTTTCAGGTCGGCCTTTAATGATCAGCTCATAACAGTTGTTAGCTCGGCCTCGATATTGGTGAGATTAGCTATTTCCTAATTTGATGGTTGGAATGGGGTCTGTTGTGGAGGCATCGGCTCAACATATTGGTTGATCACCTTGGTAGCTTCTTGAATGACGTAGAGAGTGAAGTAGTTTGGCAAATTAGATTGAGGAATGCATTGCTCCTTGGCACTCAATTCACCTCGCATAGCTTGGTGAGCCAACTGGGTAAGTCCATGAGCTGGAGAGCATGTGATTGGTCTGTGATCCCTATCATCCCTTTCGGGCTGTTTGGGATTTGTGATCAAATTTGACTTAGCTTTGGATTGCTTGTCCTCAGGAGTATAAGGTTGGAGATCAGCAATGTTGAAGGAGTTTAAGATTCCATATCCTTCAGGCAGTTCAATCCTGTAAGCATTAGGATTGATCTTTTTAAGCACCTTGTAGGGTCCATTGGCCTTAAGAGACAACTTGCTCTTCCTTAAGTTTGGGAATCGTTCCTTGTTAAGATGTATCCAAACCAGATCACTTGGTTGAAATTCTCTCTTTTTCTGCCCTTAACCTCTCCTCTCAAGCTTTGTAGTAGCTTGGCTTAACTGCTTTACAACCTTCTAGTACATAGCTCTGATAGCCTCAACCCTCTTTATAACTAGTAGGTCATCATTAGGTTTCAGTAGGAGAACCTGATCTATCGGAGGCTCGAGGTTAAACCCATAGGTGACCTTGAATGGAGACATGTTTGTTATGCTATGGGTAGTCTTATTTTAGGAAAATTCAATGATTGGTAGGCATAGATCCCAATTACCCATGTTTCGCCCGATAGTAACCCATAGCAAAGTTCCTACTATTCTATTGACAACCTTGGTCTATCCATTGATTTGTGAATGGTAGGACATGTCCTCTAGAAGCAGCCCATGAACTCTGAGTCTCGGTTTGAAATAATGGTCCTGAGAAAATAGATGGTCGAAGTGTCATTAGTTTTAGAATAAGGTACGAAATGTGCCATCTTGCTAAATCGATCTATGACCACCATGATGGATTCCTTCCTTCGAGACATCCTTGGTAACCCCAACATAAAGTCCATACTTAGCTTGGACCAAGGTTTGGTTAGTACAAGCAAGGGTAGATAGTGTCCTTAGTTCAAGTTAGCTTGGCACTTCTCTTTTCGGTAGGTCGTACACCTTTCCAATATGGATTGGACATCTCTCTTCATCCTTGGCCAAAAGAACCTGGATGAGAGTACCTTATTGGTTTGGTATTGGTCGAAGTGTCCTATTAATTCGCCCCTATGTGCCTCGTGTACTAGCAATTCTCTTATAGAACAGGTCGAGATACGCAATCTCCCTTTTTCAAACAAGTATCCGTCCTCCCTATGATAGTTATAAAAATTCCATCCCTCCTCACATCAGGCATAAATAAGACCAAAGTATGGATCTCAGCATACAAATTCTTTATTGTAGAAAAACCAAGTAGCCTTGTTTACAGTTCAATGAGGAGGGTATGTTGTCTTGATAGGGCGTTAGTCGTTACATTGTTCTTTCTGTTCTTATATTTCATGACATAGGAAAATCCCTCCATGATCTCGACCCATTTAGCCTATCTTTGAGACAACTTCAGTTGACTCTTTAGATATCTTAAGGATTTATGGTTGGTATAGATCACAAATTCCTTAGGTAATAGACAGTCTTACCATATCGTTAAGGCTTGAATTAAGGAGTAAAATTCTTTGTCATAGATAGAATAGTTAAGTGTTGCTCCTCGAAGTTTCTCGCTGAAGGAAGCAATAGGTCAGCCTTCTTGCATCAGTATAATACCTATGCCTAGTTTGGATGCATTACACTTTACTTCAAAAACTTTATCAAAGCTCGGTAGAACTAAGATAGAGGCTGTGGTAAGCCTCTCTTTCACCTCCCCAAAACTCCTCTGCACTTTCTCTCCCCATCTAAATTCAACATTCTTCTTTGAGAGTTTAGTGAGTGAGGCCACAATCGTACTAAAATTTCTTATAAACTTACGATAGAATGATGCTAGGCTTTGGAAAGTCCTTACGTCGGCTAAAGTGTTCAGCATTGGCCATTCAATGATTACTTTAATCTTCTCTTCATCAACTCATATGCTACTACCACTTACAACAAACTGTAAGAATAACACTTCGAGTTAGCAAAAGTTGTACTTCTTTAGATTGGCACAGAGCTGTTTAACTCAGAGTTTTGTAAAGACTCTTTGGAGATGTTGTTGGTAAGTCTTTAAGTCGTGACTATATACCTAAATTTCATCAAAATAAATTATGAGAAACTTTCCTAATAAGTCTTGAAGCACATGATTCATTAAGTGCATAAATGTGCTCGGCGTATTGGACAATCTAAATGACATTATAAGCCATTCATATAATCCATGGCACGTTTTGAATGCGGTCTTCCACTATTCACCTTCATGCATTCTGATCTAATGGTATTTAAATTTGAGGTCAATCTTGGAGAACATTCTTGCTCTACTTAATTCATTTAGCATGTTATCAAGCTTGGGTATGAGATACCTATACTTGATGATGATTTAATTGATTGCTCAGCTGTCTACAAACATTCTTTAAGACCTATCTTTCTTTAGCACCAACAAGGTCGACACGGCACAGGGGCCAAGGGACTTACCCACATACCCTTTCTTTAACAGCTCATCTACTTGCTTCTATAGCTCGGTGGCCTGTTTAGGGTTTAACCTATAGGTAGGCTTATTCGAAAGTGTAGCTCTTGGCTGTAAGTCAATTGCAAGTTCGATGCTATGGATGGGAGGCAATCCTTTTAGTAACTCTTTTAGGAATAGATTGGTAAACTCTTTTAGTAATGTTTTCACCTTGGCAAGCTACTCCCTCCCTTCGAATCTCATCTCTAATATCCTTTAAACCAATAGATAGGTTAGTCCTTTAAGTTCCATTTCTCTTTTCAACTTAGCTCGGGTCATTACCAAAGCTTCTTTCTTCAGGGATCGACTACGTTGGGACTGCATGACCTTTACCTACTTGGTAGTCATAGGACTCAATTTTGTCTTCCTGCCTTCATGCTCCATAAAACATGTATTCCTCCTTTCGTCATATACCATAGCTTGATCAAACATCCTCGGTCATCTAAGTAGAAAGTAGGATGCACTCCTAGGTAGCACATCACAAAGCACTTTATCTTGATATTTACTAATGCAGATTGGTATAAACACATGTTTGTTCACCTATAGGGCTCCCTCATCACTAAGCCAATGAAGCTTATAAGGTTTCAACTGGGGCTTGGTTGGCAATTTCAATTGTTGGACCATAAATGTAGAGGCTGCATTAGTGTAGCTCCTATTATCAACAATCAGGGTACACAGTAACTCACTCACCTTGCATCCAATGTGGAAGAGATTTTCTCTCCATTTGTCTCTAGGAATAGAACTGGCATTCATTATCCTCCTCAACACTAGAGTAGTCAGCATAAAGTTGCTTTCCTTACTGTAGATAACTTCTTCTTCGGATAGCTTCACTTATCCATCCTCTTTCAACTCCTTTACTTCCTCATTAGTACTGTCTACTTCGATAGTCGGTACCTTGCCTCGGATCACCATTGTTCTTCTATTTAGGTATTGAGCGACCATGTGTTCAAATCCTTAGCATTTGAAACACTTGATCTCACTGGTCTTAGTTTGAGTAGGTCGAATCTTAACAACCTTACTTGGTTCCGTTCGCATAGGTCTGCTTGGAACAATTCGGTTACTGCCAAGTCGATTGGCTGGTGGTTGGAACCTTCTTGTTCAATGCCTTTCTATCCTCTAGGTTGCTCGGATTGGATTGTCAAGTGTCCTAATATCTATGGTTTCTAGGATATCTTCGATCTTATATTTTAATCCATCGATGAATTGAGATACAGTTCGGTCTTTTAGCTCATTGACTTTACATTGGATCATCAACATTTGGAATTCCTTGACAAAAGCTTTAACAGTCAATCCTTCTTACCTTAGTTCCTACAACCTTTTGAAAGCATCTTGTAGATAGTAGCTCAGCGCAAACCTTCTCCTCATGACCCTCTTTATCTCATCCCAACTCTTAATTTCTTGTTCTCTTTCTCTTTATCAAGTAGCGATTCGCTTAAACTATATATAAAAATAAATCGCGAATACTTCAGCAATTATATTAGGTCAGAATCAAGTAATGGAGAGTGAGTAAGGTAGTTGATCCCTCAAGGATTAAGAAAGTACTAATTCTATTATAGTTCTTATCAATATTTAGGCAATTAAAATTAAATTGTGAATTAACTAATTTCTAATTATCCTAAAACTGTCAAAAAGAAAATTATGATAAAATATTTAAAACTATGCAACCAATTGAGAATGTGGGAAAAACAGAATCCACCTAAGTTATGAAAATCAAATTATTATCAAATTATATAGATTAATAGCTATACGGTCATTTAAGTGAAATTATCATGCCTTAAAATTTAAGGACTTAAACCTGTAATTAATTAGTCAACTCCCGTACCTCTAATTAACAGTGGACTCTAAATTACAGTCATACATCTCCTAGTGCTATGATCGACTAATGCCCTAAATCAATTATCCCTAATATCTTAGCGAATAATTAACTCAAAACATTGCATTAATCCCTAGATAATTTCTATCTAATTTAATTGATGCCGCTCTTGCATTAGCTAATCAGTTTAATCAAGAATTTCTAACAAACCTTGTATCAACTCCTATATAATAGTGTTTTTAACAATTATAACTAATAGAGAATTATAATTAAAATCATAGAAATTGCAATCATGAATTAACCATACATTTATTAACCTTATAACATGAATACAATTATCATCTTAGCTATCTAAGGTTTCATCAATTTCCCACAAATTAAACTTAGCCAGCCATGGAAATTAAAATAAAAGCACATATAACAATCAAATTTGCAAAGAAGTTCATAATTAAAAATGAAAACAAATTATAGAATTGCATAAATATAAATATAATAGAGATTACCAATTCTATAATTATGATGAATAAACTTCAATTGTAACTTTAAAGATGATTTCTATAGTAAAAGTGATGTCTTCTCAACGATCTATGAATTTCAAAAGAAAACTCTTCAAAAATAACTCCTAATTGCCTCTAAGACTCTCTAACTTTAAAGAAGATGAAAAAGTTTGTCTAAAATATTAATCATAAGGCTATTTATAGAGAAAACAAGGGTTGGCTTTTGAATGGATGTTGTCTTCCTGAAGGGCAGCCATGAAGGTTGGCAGTATAGAAGTTAAGGCCTATAATGTAGAGCTCTAAAGCCGCTGGTGTAGTGTGTAGGCTAGCCTAAGGTAGGTTACCTTCAATTCCAAAGTGCTATAGATTGATTTGAGCTTTGCTTGTTTACATAAAACTCCTCCAAATTGACAGTATTTCTACTTTGAATCCTCCAAGACCTGAAATATCCAAATGAAAATACTTAAGTATCATTTCTTAATGATTTCTATAAAATCAATAATAATTCAACCTAATTCGCACACTAAAATATGAGTAAAATATGCCTTTATCTAGTGGCTTACAAGTTTTTCCATTATAGAGTGGCATAACCAGTAAACTCTACCATAGCAAGTCTAACCTTTGTATTATCATGTACTCCGTGGCATTCAAACTACTTTTCAATCTTATTGACTCAATCTAGGCAGTCCTTAGCATCACCACTTTTAAAAAAGCTTAGAATACGCATCTTTAACCCTTCAACTCTAGGGGCCCGTACATTCCTTTCTTCAAGCTCATAGTATTCCTTTGCTTCATTACCTCCCTCCTCTTCCTCCTCAATCTTTTCAAGGGCTAGCCTTCATCTGGCATCCTTATCGATTCCTTCAAATCGGGGTGATTAAGTTGGAACATTAACTCGGCCAAAACTGGCCATTACCTTACTCTTGTTGCTTACGTCCTTGGGTTAGGCTATTTCTAGTTTGTTGTCTATCTTCTTATATAACAGCCACCAAACTAGTTACCAAGTCTGTGAGCCTATCCAATCAATCACCTACTAACTGAGGTATGAAGCTTCCTTCTTACCCTTAACCATGTCGTGCACCACTTTCTTGGTTTCCCAAAGTTCCCTAAATACTTGAATTTGACATTGTTGGTTTAACTCATAAGATTGATGTTTAAAAATACCACTTAGAGTCCTTTTTTTTTTTTTTGCGAATAACAACAATAGAATAGTAACTAATGCTCCTACATCTACGTACAGTTAAAAAGTTGATAACTACTTTATTTTTGCATATAAGAAACAAGGGAAAATAGAGCATCGAATGTCTTTAAGACTATTCACCTACTAAACTACTAGTGTTAACAAAACATCGAACACACAAAACCAGTAGCAAATTACTGAGAGGAAAAGGTAGCAAAAGCTAGCTTTCAAACATAATCTAAGCTTTGATATTAGGATGATACGAGTCCATGGATGAACACACAAGCCCTATATCACACGTAACCAAGGGGTGGGTTTGAATAGTAAGATGGTCTGAAAGATAAATGAGAGTCAAAGGTTGAGTAGGGATTCTTGTGTACCGATTATGAATGTGATGCACCAATGCCTCATACGAGCTCAGGTCACACTTGATATGATGTACAAGTATGGCCATAGGTTATTCGCCACTAGTCCATGCACAATGGGTTAGATAAGAGTAGCTTAAGAGTAAGCAAAAGAACACTTAGCTTGAGAGAGTATAATAGTTTAGTGTATTCTCTATATGTTATACAGTGCATACGGGGTTTGGTCATTTTATGGTCCCTATGATGCCGTTATTTGAGTAAGGGTGTATTCCAATCACGTAAGGTCGGCATTGGCAATTTGGTAGCTTAGATAGTTCAGATTGAACCGAGGTTAACTTAGGGAGTAACTCATTTTTGAGTCAACTTCAGATGATCGAATCTTAGCAGTTATTAGCTTAGCCTTGATACTAGTAAGGTTGGCTATATCCTGATTTGATGCTTGGACTGGGGTTTGTTACGAAGGCGTCAGTTTGGCATGTTGGCTGATCACCTCGGTAGCTTCTTGAATGACGTAGAGAGCTAAGTAGCTTGATAAGTTAGACTGAGGAATGCATTGCTCCTCGGCACTTAGTTCGCCTTGGACAACTCGATGAGCCAATTAGGTAAGCCTACGTGCTTAGGAATGCATGACTAGTCCATGATCCCTATTAACTCTTATGTACACCTTCTTCCTTAATTTTCAACTAATGGTAACCAGATTGTAAATCTATTTTCGAGAATACTACAGATCCCTTTAGCTGATTAAATAAGTCATCAATCCTAAGAAGTAGGTATTTGTTCTTTATAGTTACTTTGTTCAATTCTCAATAATCTATACATGACTAGAGATTTCAATCTTTCTTTCTAACAAATAGCACAGGTATGCCCTATGCAGATGTACTCGACCTTATGAATCACTTGTCTAATAGTTCCTGTAGTTGCTTCTTCAATTCCTCTAGTTCTATAGGAGCCATTCGATAGGGTATCTTAGAGATAGGTGCAGTACCTGGTATAAGATCTATAATAAATTCGATCTCCCTATCTGGTGGTAGTCTAAGCAAATCCTTAGGAAAAACCTTAAGATATTTAAACACTATTGGTATATCTTCTAATTTCACTTCTTAAACTTGGGTATCCACTATTGAAGCTAGGAATCCTATGTTACCATTTCTTACTAGCTTACAAGCTTTACTTACTGAGACTATTCGAGGGGTTGCCTTTCTAGAGCTTCCATTAAAGTGAAATTCTTCCCCATCAGGCTTCTTAAATACTACCATCTTTCCTTTACAGTCTACATTTACTCGATGCTCAGTTAGCCAATCCATTCCTAATATAGCATCAAATTCTTTTATATCTAATATTGCTAATTCCGTAGCCAATTTATATAGATTTATGGACACATTACCTCCCCTCAACTTTTGTTACACTACTTACTCTCCTCCAAAAGGAGTCGTCACTATTAGATCATACCTTAGAATCTCTATTAGGAGTTTATTCCTATTAACATAATCCTTGGATACATATGAATGTATTGCTCTTATATTAAATAATGTATAATCATAGTTATCTTCTAGGCGAACCAATCTTAAAATAACAATCACAATTATATCATTACTCTAGTGTACAAAGTTCAAGTAAACATACAACATATGACGATATAAAGAAATCTTAGAAATCATAGGGTTCGGGACTTGTACCTATAACTATGTTGTCATCCCTACCTTCTATATCTTGGATTGCATATACCCTTCCTTAAACTATAGGTTTAGCTCCAACCTCTCTTAAATGGTTATTTCTATTGGCGGGTCTTTGCTTAATGGTTTAAGTTTGTTCTAGCCATACTTGTTGATTTGTAGTACATTAAGTGGCATTATGTCCCGTCTAATGACACTTATAGTAATATACACTTCTAAGGTTCAAGTTCTAGCATTGCCTAGCCATATGCCTAATTTCTTCACACCTAAAATATTTCCCTTATAGTTCTAGACACTGCATAGCTCGATCCCTACCATTACATTTCCAACAAAGTGGCATAACTCCACTTGGCTTATAATTCTTGTTAAGGGGTTAATAGGCCCTTTTTCCTCTTATCATTTTATGGCTATTGCTAGAACTTCCTAAAAATTTCCTTTTCTTACTTTCTATTTCTTCAACTACCCTTCGTAAGTCGCGAGCTTGCTTAATCAAACGAGTTTCATTGATTAGATCAACATATCGCACTAGCCTTGTCCTTTTAAACTTAGCTCGAAAACAAAGATCAAGTCCAGCCCTAAATCGACCAACCTTAGCAAGTTCATTATTCTGTACTGCTTCCGGGGAAAATTTCAACAACCTATTAAACTCCCATTCATATTCTTCAATAGTCCTACTTGCTTGCCTTAACTTATAATATTCTTCACATATTTTCTCCTTCATATATTCAGCGAAATATTGCTCCAAAAATGCATCCCTAAAGGCATTCCAATCTATGGGTTCTACCATTATCCTTTTCTTACTTCTTCACCAATTATTCACATGTCCATCCAATAAAATAGCAGCAATCCCTACCCTTCTATTATCTTTGACCTTATGTACTTCATAAGCTTTTTCCAATGAATTGATTCATTCTTCTATAACTAAAGGTTTAGTTTTTATCTCGTCAAATGGTTTCACTATACATTACACCTGAGCTAACTTATCCCCATTTGCTTCACTAGCCTTAGCTAAAGTAGTCGTAAGTTGCTATACCATATCCATTACTTGAATGGGCGAAGCATGATTTGGTTAAGGTTGTTGTTCTTCCCTAATCTATCTCTTAAGAGAAGTTGATGAACCAAGATCCCCACTTGCATGTGTTTGCACCATTTTTTGGATAGCAGCAAACACAATAGGAATAGTTGGTTTTCTTATATTGGTCGTTACTAACAAAGTTAAGTTCATATGGTACTTAGCTACCCCGCACACCTTACATTCATCTAATACTATGGTCCTTAATTTAGGCTTTGATACCACCTAAAGAATGTCTGGCATAGCATAGGATGTATCATCACACATGAATACCTATTTATAGTTAATAAAAGTTCTATTTATAAAAAAAGAGTACTACAATGGAGTTCAACTTTATACCTGTTTATATAAAAGATTACATTTGTCAAACTTAACCAAACCTAAAATACAGTACTTTTCTTTTTCTTATTTCATATGTATAGATCCTTCATGGAACTAATATCAAAATACCATAAGACTTCCTTAAAAGTGGCTAACTCCATCTTATGTACTCTCAAAAAACTTTTCCCCAACTGATGTTGATGCCCAATTAATTCTCTTCATAACATGAAGATATAAAAGTATCCTCTTAGCTCTCTATGAGTTAAATGAGAGTGGATAAAACAAAGTATAGAACAAGCATAATACACATTTATAGAGGTTAGTACTATAGATCATTTAATTTCATAACTCGAGTTATTAATAAAAATTGTCTATGTAGTAGATTTGTGCCATGCTCATGCACATGACATGCATTAGTATCGATATCCCATACTTTTCCAATTCTTTATTTGGTTAGTTGACATACTTAGGTATCTAGATACTACATCTAGGAACCTATGGGCAACAAGGAGTTGCCTAGAAGTAGGACCCCTAACAAAAACCACTCACTATGGTTTGAAAATCCAATACATAGTTAGTTTAGCTAAAACCATGCGTTGTAGCTAGAATAAGTTAAGCAATGTAATTCTATATGCTTAAAACCTAACTTAGCAATGTTCAAGTTTTTAGAAACTTAACCTATAGGTCCTCTTGTGCTATGCCATAAATGCAGTAAACAACAAAGTAACCCAATATCAGGTACGAATCTCAGGTTCCACTTCATAATAATTTGATTTCAGTTTTGTTTCTCAACTTTATAATGCATTCTTTCATTTAGGATTCACTTTAGGTGAACATCTTAAAGGACCATTTAGTTTCCAAGTTTTCCAAATAGAAATATGCATTAACAAATTAGTCATACATGAGAACACATTTCACTCAGTCAACACACATTCAATTGAATTATGTTTTCATTCACTCTAATACATTATCACAATTCACTACACAAATGACTCCAAGTCAAGTAGACATAGATCTACTTGTACAAAAATATAAATATCTACTTACCTAGGCTTGACAGTAGCGGAAAATCCTAAGCTTCACATTGTGGTCCTTCCTCACTTATTACACCTAAGAAAATACATACAGACCCCAAGTTAATTATGGATTGATACTAAAATCTTATATGTCTTCATTATCACGTTTCTACTCTTATTTCGATGGTATCTTATTCATTTCTTATCTGATTTTAATAAACATTATATCATCATGATCGTTATTTTGAGTACTATTAAGATATCTTAAGAATTAGGACCAATTAATATTGTCAAAAGTCTAAAAATACCCTTTCATATTATTGATTCAACTGTACGTTAGTATAACTTTGTAATTAACTCAAATAAATCTTAAATCTAAATTAAAAATCCTAAAAGTCCTCATTTCCCAAGATGGTTAGCATTCATTATGCACCTAAAAGTACTAATCCTTTACATATTTAACAAATATCCCATCAGTACTAATTACTATATCATATATTAGGCTAATATATAGATTTATAATATGAAAATACATAATAAATAATATACGAGCCCAGTTAATTTCATGAAAAATCTTATGGACTCACAATAATATGCAGTTTAATTATTGACCATGAATTACTCTAAACTAGCTATTATTTGTTTTTACGAAAATAGCGATTTTAGCTTGAAATTAGTGAAAATTAAGCAAATAAGTGAATTTAATCCCAAGATAAAATTTAAGTGTTCCAAATATTATTATAAACTTCTAGAAATCATAATACATGGGGCTCATACTTTGGTTTTGTCAAAAACTAATTAATTCAATAAAATACAAAATTGCCAATTTTATCCAAAATAATTACAATAAATAGTAAGCATGCTCATTTTCAAAAATTTTTGTCACTACAATTAAATACATATATTAAGTATAATATGTACAAAATTTTAGCTTGAAAGGGAATTATTTAATATTTCTAAAATTTAATATAATTTTTGATTGAATAGAGTCATTTCTTAAGCACCTTATATTTCCACTAATTATTTAATTAAAATAAAATTACTACATTAATCTACACATAAAATAACTAATGAAAACCAACTTTCATAATTAACTAACATTAGTTACTATTTTTAGAAAATTAAGAAACATTCGACCAAAAATTTGGTTTACTTGAACTGGTTACCTCCGGATACTCTTCGACCACCCAACCATGTTAGAACACCTCCCCTAGTGGTCTTTTTTTTTTTTTTTTAACCTCAAATGGCTACCACTACAGAACTCCTACAACCCTTTGAACTGACCTTAACTAGTTCCATGCTCTGTTTTTGTTCTATTTGTTTTTTCTTTTTCTCTTTTTTTTCTAAATTTTCTTGAGTGATTTTCTTATGTTTTTAAATTTCCAAAATGTTGTTTTTGATGTGTTCATGCCTTATTTATAATTTGCAAATGGATTATATTTATTAAAAAATAGACATGTAGCATACACATATCATTTTTTATTGGTTTTTCCATGCTTGCGGTGTTAATTTCTTATTAATTTGATGATGACTCATGTTTTCCAACTTGTCTAATGCTACCACCTAGGTTTGATGACTCATCCAGTCATTTTTTTGAATAATTTCCTATTATTTTATGTTAATTTTCCTTATTTTGATGATTTATTATTAATATATATATTTAATACTTATAATGTATATCGCATATAAATATATGTACATTATATATAATTCGACTTCATTTATTATTTTTATAAGTTAAATAACTTATCTTTGATATCTCGCTATATCTAAAAGCTCGGATTTCACGTTTTCGATATTTATTAACTTTATCGATAAATAGATATTTTCCTTAAATTAATCTTTTTATATAGCTTGTTTCAAGAAATCGACTTTACTTGAATTCCTTCATTTAACTTTTCTAATACGGCTATGAAATTTGAACTAAAACGGATAATATAACCTGATGCCATAAATTTAGGGGCTCGAATCCTACGGTATGACAATTTGCCCCTTTTGGTAATGTACTAGGTTTCTATACTTTGCATTACCCCTTATGTAATTTGATGCATTTTATTGTTACCTTAAGGACTTACTGTAAATAGTCCCTTATCAATTCTAGCTAGAATTATCGTTCATCATTATCCTATTAATGAATATTCTCTCTTATGGCTTATGAGCAACCCTCTCAAGCATTAAACCTGAACTCTTATCCAATCTTGCCAGTAGCTCGGGTTAGTGGCCAGTAGACCTTGGTTTTGTGCTTGTGCGTCATATTAAGCCTTGACTAAGTCATGTGATGTTCATCGCTAAGTTATATTTGACGAGCAGCCTTATGAAGCTATTGGAAAAGTTGGACCTATCCATTTGTGGTTTTCTTTGGTATCTCTAAGGACCCATCAAACTCACTATGATAAGACCTTATGATAACTAAGCTCTAAGGCATATCAAAGGACTTCATTTGCAAGATGCAATGCTTACTTATCATAAGAGTGTGGTTTGTTTTTTTTTTCCTTTTTTAGGAAGTGTTTTAGGTGCTTGTGGATAGGTAATGGTTTATGACCTATCCAACGTATGATGAACTTTGAGAATATCAACTTTGCTTGCAAAATGATGGGAGTAAAACCTTTTTGAGAGATTTGTAAGAATTTTACCAAAGATTTGTAATAATTTACCAATTTAATTAAACAAAACTCGTATTTTCCATTGAGATAATAAGGGAAATACAACTTCATAACATTATAATTTATAGGATCCTTGTAATACCCTAGGATTTTGAGCCAGTTCAATAATCTTAGGATTTAATTCGTTAAATTCAGGGTGTTGGACTAAGTTATCTATTTTATTTCAAACTTCATAGTAAAGTTAAAGAAGTTAGACGAAATAATTTAAGTAGAGTCAATTTTTCAAAATAAGTTATATAAAAATATTAATTTGAGAAAAAATGTTAATTTATCGATAAAGCCGATGTCGTAAAATTCAAGATTTTAGATATAACAAGATATTAGAGATAAGTTAATTAACTTTAAAAAATAATGAATGATGTTGAATTATACATAATATACATGTATTTACATGCGATATACATTATATCTATTAAATATACACATATAATAATAAATTATTAAAATTAGGTAAAATAATGGAAAATTACTAAAAAATTGAATGGATGGGTGACCAAATGATGTGTCAATCTAAGATTAATTAGAAATGATGAGTTAATACTTGATTATTTAGAGAATGACACATGATACTTAGAGAAAAAGGAAAAATGACATATGTAATTTTACTTTTTTACATGTAAAAATCCTAAAGCCTATAAATAGGACTCTAAACCTCATTTACAATATTTTAACAACCTAAAAACATAAGAACATAATTTTAGAAAATTTGAAAAAATTAGAAAAAAATAAAATAAAAATAGAATAAGAAATAGGGTTGGAATGGGTTTAAGGCGGTATGTATACCAAACCATAACCTGACTTGGAGTGGGTTGGAGGTCCAATAGTAGGTGGCTGGAGGAGGTGTTTCGACAAGGTGTGAGGGTCAGGTGGTGATTAGAGATGGCTGGTTTACGTGAACCAATTTTTTACTCGTAACTTGTTTAATTTGCTAAAAATATCAAATGTCATCAATTAATTATGAAATTTAGTTTTTTGGGATTATTTTAGGTGTAGATTAATTTAGTAATTTTATTTTAATTAAAAAATTAGTAGAAATATGGGTTCCTTAAGAATATGCCCTGTTTGGGCAAAAATTTAATAAATTTTTATAAATATTAGATACTATAGTTTCAAGCTCAATTTTTGTATATGGTGCACCTAATATATATATATATATATATATATATATATATATATTTAATTATGGTAATAATAATTTTCAAAATTAAGTATGTTTACTATTTTTTATAATTATTTTGAATAAAATTGCTAATTTTACTAAATTATTGAAATAATTAGTTTTTGATGAAATTAATGAATGAGCCCTACATGTTTAGACTTCTGGATGTTTATAATGATATTTGGAATATTTAATTTTTATCTCAAACTTGAATTTGTTTATTTTCCTTAATTTTTTGTAATTCCAAGCAAAAACCACTATTTTTATAAAAATTGATAAGAGTTAATTTAGTATAATTTATGATCGATAATTAAACTACATATTTTGGTAAATCTATAAGATTTTTTGTGAGATTAATCAGGCTCGTATACTGTTTATTACATATTTTCCTAATATAAGTTTATATATTGGCTTAATATGTAATATAATAATTAGTACTAGTAAGATACTTTTCACATTTACATAAAATGAACACATTAGGGTATATTAAGGGTTGCTAAACAAGTTTGGAAAGTACAACTTTTAGGGTTTTAGTTTAGTACTAAAGCTTACTCGGGTCAATTATAGAGTTAGAATAACGTACAGTCGAGTCATAATGAGAAGTGGTATTTTTGGACTTTTGAAAATACTGATAGACTTGATTCTTAAGATATCTTAATTGTACTTGAAATAATGATGATGACAATATAAAGTTTGTTGAAATTAGATAGGGAATGAGTAAGATACGGTTACATGAAGTTTAAAAATGTAGAAATAAAAGCTTATAATAGTTTGGGTTCGACCCATACTTGATTTGAAGACTATGTTATATTTTCATAGGTGTGATAAATAAGGAAGGACTACGTCATGAAGTTTAGGATTTTATGCTTTTATTGAGTCTAGGTAAGTAGATCTAACTTATGCTTGGAGTAGATATATTGATACTCAGCATTATGTGTTGTTTGATGCTGTGTTGATTGAATATGAGTATGTCTTGAATGAACTGATATGATACCCTAGTGGAAGCTGATATGATGATTTTGAATTACTGGAACTGTATCTTGGTTAAACTGTTATGTTGTTATGTTGGGTGATGATTTGTGCTTATAAATGATTGTACTAATCAGGGAAGTTGAGTGATTGCTAACTCAATTTTCTAGGTGTTCACCTAAGTGAACCCTAAGTAAGATATTAGAATTCTGCTAGGGAGAGTTTAAAAACTAGATTTCGATCATTAGGTTGAATACAACTAAAAGACTGGTTGTGTTAAGTGATATACTTGAGTTGTCATTGCATATCATGATACAAGAAAGGACCTATGGGTCAGGATTTTTAGAATGAGGCTTCTAAGTGATCATGGAAAAAACATGGCTTTATGAACTTAGCTTTTAGAAGCATATAGATTGCATTACTCGAGCATTGTGACTATTTTAATAATCAAATTTGATAGACTACAGCGTATGGTCTAATTTGGTAGTATTGCCACTTTGATTTTGTGAACTACAGTATGTAGTCTAATTTTGTAAAGCAAAGTTAGGGGTCCTACTCTTAGATAGCTCATTGTTGCCTTTTTTTTTTTTTTTTTTTTATAATGGTAAACTATAGTGTGTGGTCCAATTTAGTGGGGGTCTTATTCCCAGGTAGCTCCTTGTTACCTATTGGTTCCTAGATGTTGTATCCAGATTCTCAGCTATGTCAACTAATCGAATGAAGATTAGAAGGCATAGGATATCGATACTAATGCATGCCACGTGTATGAGCATAGCATGCTACATTGCTGGCAATAAATGCTTGGTTGGGCAAATGCATATGTAAAGAATGAACCTGCAGGTTATGGTTGAAATGTTTCAATTGTAATATGTAATATTGTCTATATTACGTTTTTTGTTATCTACTCTCACTCGGCTTTAGTAGCTAAGGGAGTAAAATGTTTTATCTTCAGGTTAACTGCATTATGAAGGGCCCAACACTAAGAGAGGATATGTGTATACTGAGAGCATGAGTTAAAGTTAGTGACTTTTGTATGAAAATTGTACTAAGTCAGGAATCCTATTATTATGAAGATGACAAAGGAAAAAGCTGGTTTAAGTCTTGATGTAAATATTATGTTGTATACATAAGTTGTAATATAATATCCAGTTGAACTCCAATGTAGAAACCCCTTTATCATGTAAACAATGTTGTCTTTTGATGAATGAGCAAATTGAGTTAGGTTTTGAATAGGTATTCCCATGTGATGGTGCATTCCATGCTAAGTCGGGATGTAACAATCCTTCATTTCTAAACCATCCATTTTTTTTATAGAGTCAAAGACCCTCCTATTAATGCTTTTGTGACCATAGAGGGGCCTTCATAACTTGGAGTGAATTTTTCGTGGGGATCTAAAACATTAAGCAACACTTTCTTGAGCACTAAGTCCCTTACTGTAAAGGTTCATGGACATACTTTCTTATTGAAGGCTCTTATCATTCTCTTTTTGTAGCATTAAGCATGGCATAATGCAATGAGTCTTTTTTCATCTAGCTAATTCAATTGTTCTATTCTCTTTTTAACCCATTTACCCTCATCAAGTTGTGTTTCTACCAACACCCATGGGGAAGGGATTTCTACCTCCATTAGAAAGATTGCTTATATGTCGTATACTAAGGAATAAGGTGTTGCACCAGTGGATGTTTAAATTAAAGTTCGATATGCAATCAAGGCATATGGAAGCATTTCATGTCAATTGGTATACTTGCTTATCATCTTCTTGATGATCATTTTGATGTTTTTGTTGGCTACTTCAACTGGCACATTCATTTGCTAGAGATACGGGGTCGAATTGTAGTGTTTGATGCTAAACTAACTACATAGCTCTTCAACCACTTTGTTGTTCAAATTGGTATCACTATTAGTAATGATAGATTTGGTTACCACATATTTAGTTATTATATCTCTCTTGAGAAAACTGGCAGCCACCCTGTTAGTTACATTAGCATGAGAGGATTCTTCCACCTACTTAGTGAAATACTTAATGGACACCAGGATGAATCTATGTCCAGTTAAGGCTTTTGGTGTGGTTAGTCCAACAACATTTATTCCCTAACTGGAGAGCAACCATGGTGACGTTAAGACATACAACTCATATAGTAAAGCATTAACTTTGTTGGAGTGTATTTGGCAAAGGTGATAATGTCTCATGTGTTTAATGCAGTTTGCTTCCATGGTCAGCCAAAGGTACCCCATTCACATGATTTTTCGGGCTAGCATGTACTCATTCATGTGCAGTCTGCAAACTCTTTCATGGACTTCATTCATTAAGGTTTTGGCTTCCTATTTGTCCACACATCTAAGCAAGGTAGCATGGGGTGATTTTTTATATAAGATATTCCCATTGAGGATGAAGTGAGTTGCTAATCTCTTGAGGGTCTTTTTATCATTGGAATATGCCTAATTAGGGTATTATCTTATCTAAAGCAGCATTTTGATATCCTCAGACCATGACTTGTCCTTTTAAGTTAATGCTTAGTCTTCTCTAGTGTTTAAACAAAGAGTGGGCTTTCTTTCTACTTTGATTTTTTGAGGCTGGATCTCTATCTCATTTGATATTGTGACCATTGAGGCAAAGGTGGCCAATGCATCGGCAAATTGGTTTTGAGTCCTTAGGACATAAGTGAAGGTGATTCTTTTAAATTGCTTGATAGTCTCTTCCAAGTGTTGATTGAATGAAATAAGATGATGGTCTTTGGTTTATGCTTGCCTAGAATTTGTAGGATGATTAATGACAAATTGCCATAAATTTCTAGGATAAGTATTCGCATATCTAATGCTATTTTGAGGCCCGAAATGTAAGCTTCATATTTATCAATATTGTTTGTATGAGGAGATGAGAGTCGAGTGGTTAATGGAAATGACCACCTTCAAGAAATATTAAGATTGCCCTTATTTTGCATCCAAATACATTAGCTACTCCATTAAAGTACATCTTCCACCTTTCTCCTCCCCAGTATTCATGATGATGTCGTATGTGAATTGAACTTCTTTTTTGCTGGGAGGGGCTTTCATGGGATGTAAAGCTAGCTGGTGTACTAAAGCTTGCCCTTTTATTGAACTTTGGCTAATGTAGGTAATGTCGAATTTGGCGAATAACATTTACCATTTAGATAATCTTCCAATCACCATTGGTTTGTTTGCTAAATACTTTAGCAACTTGATCAGGTAATAAAGAGTATATTGTTGAAGTTAGTGCATTACCTATGCTAACGAATAATAAGTCCTCTCTACATTCAGTAAACTTCTTACTTAAGTAGTAAATTGCCTATTCTTTCTTTCTTATGTAGTCTCTTTGCTTCAGCATGCAACTTATGGATTTTTGTAATATTGTTATGTACAACACCAAAGGTTTTTTGGGACTTAGTGCCATAAGTGTTAGGGGATTTGCCAAATAGTTTTGATGTTATCGAACACTTATTTGCATTCGTTTTTCTATTCAACTATAGCATTCTTCTTAAAGAGTTTGAAAAAATGTTGGCACTTATCTATTAATTGGGAGATAAAGCAGGCTATATAATTCAATCTCCCTAATAGTCTTCTGACTTCTTCGAAAGTTAAAGGGGTCATCATTTCTATAGTGGCCTTTACTTTGTTTGGGTCTACTTTGATTCCCCTTTTGCTTATTAAGGACCCAAGTAATTTTCTTGATGTCACCTAGAAAGTGTATTTTTCATGGTTCAACTTTAGTTAGAACTTTCTTAATTTGTGAAATAGTTTCTTTAAGATACCTATATGACTATCTACTTCCCTTGACTTGGCTATCATATCATTTATGTATACTTTAAAATAGTATAGCCATTGCTTTTTGGTATGTTGCCTTAGTATTCTTAAGGCCGAAAGGCATTACCATGTAGTGGGTGCCTCGGGATGTAATGGAAGTAGTCTTAGCGTTATCTTCATTAGCTATTTTGATTTAATTGTATTATGAAAATCCATCCATAAGGGAGAAGAGGTGGTCTCCAACGATGTTGCCAACTAATACATCAATGTGTGGAAATGGAAAGTTATCCTTCAGTGTGGCCAAATTTAGATATGAAAAATCCACGTAAACCCTAAGTTTCCCATTTTTCTAAATAATGGTTACCATGTTAGCAACCTAATCTAGGTATTCTGATACTTCTATAAAGCCCACTTTAAGTAGCTTCTTGACCTCTTCTTTGATTTTGAGTAAGATATTTAGTCTATACATGTCTTCGTATAACCAAGCAAACACATCTAGGTATTCTTTCAGGAGCTAAGTTAACTCTGCTTGTTAAGCATCACTTAATCGTCCTCCTATTTTAAGGCTTTTAAGTTTTTCCTCTATCCTTAAATTGACGGCAATGGCTTCTTAATGGAAATATGAGCCTATTCAAATTGTTGCCAATTTTCATGGATTTCTTATAGGTAATCAAGATCATCCTCAACAATTAACCCGGTAAGGCTAGAGGTGAAACTGATACTCTCATAATTTATAGGCGTGAGGTACTCTCTATTTTCATAAAGCACATCAAATATGAAAAGAAAGGGTATAAAAGGAGTGAAATTCGTAGCCAAATATGGAAGAAAGGAAATAACTAATTTTATTTCAATTGAATGTACTAGAGGTACATCTTTATTGAAAATAGGAAATAAACTGATGGGACTTATAGGTCTTGGACTCTTGAGACACTTATTATTGACACATGAAAGGGAAAACATGCTTGATTGTAGACTAATCCTTACTCTATAAGAGACTTATCACTATTAATAGAGACTAAGAACCAATTATTTAAAGTATGAGTTGGAGGTGATCCTTCTTTTGGTTTTAGTTCATGGACAATTGCTACTCTAAAAGTTTGGTTGATGTGGAGAGTTGGGATATCTACTTCAAGAAGCTTCTTCCCTCGATTTTGCCTATCTTTATTCTTCATTCCTCTTATTTTAGTGGTGGTGGGCTCGTACCTTAGCCCAAATGTGCCAACTTACTCTCTAGTCTTCATTATTTGAGTTTAGATCTCTTGCATCACTTGGTCTTCCATCTCTTTCGGGCCTCCAATCGTGCATGCTTCTTGAAATATTTGTAGGTTAAGTTCCTCATGATCATCATTCTTGATATAAGGGATGGCAGTTTCTTTATATATGGTGAAATCTTGTTCACCTAATATAGTGACTTCCCAACCATTGGATATGAACTTCACCTTTTAATGCGGGTTTAAGGGTATGGTGCTAGCCTCATAAATCCATGGTTAGCTTAATAGTAGTTTCAATGATTTTGGTATATCCATAACTTGAAAATTTATCTAAAAGGTTTATGGTCTGATCTTTATTTCTACTTCAACTTCACCAATTACTCCCACTTAGAGCAATCGGAGGCTTGAACAGTTAGTAAACTTAGCTTGATTTGGGCTTTAGGAATCCTAAGTTGATCAAAAGTGGAAGTAGGGCATACATTTAGAGATGACCTATTGTTAATAGGACATAAGCTATTATTATGCCCTTACATCTGACTATTGTAAATAGGGCCTTAGTATGATTGACCCCTCCTTTAGTAAGCTCTTCAAGAGAGAGTACAATATTGATCAAACCTAACTTGTCAATAGGGACTCTTGTTAGGACTTTGACATCTTACAGGACCTTGGGTATGGCTTCGCAGTGGAGTAGTGAGATGAGCAATAACCTCATTAGGGATATCTAGGCTGGGACCTTAGCCAACTGGTCCATGATCTTATACATACTTGCCTTGAGGATTCGATGGTGTTAGCCTTGATCAATGTTATCCTCTTTCTCCTCTGGTTCCATGATCTTTTTAGAGGAGTCCTCAATTAAGGCCTTCCTCTTAAATTCATTTGTTGGATCATATACTTTTCTAGATCTCGTGAGTTTGCCTATTATGGGAATAAAGGCTTGCTGTACTTGATTTATGACCTTATAGTCATGGGATGTAGCCTTGTAATCTTTGGCAGGTATTAGGAGATTGAATGTCAAATTCCTAGTAGGGTGGCTCAGTTCCTTTTCCTCTTGGTAGCATTGAAACACTACCAATTTTATGCCACTTGTAATCATTAAGATTTGGTGTCCCTTAAGATTATCTTCTTCCTTAAACTCCAATCGCTATACGGTTAGTGGTTTATTAATATAGGCTCTTAGTGTAAAGGAGTAGTCTACCAAATACTCATACTTTCTCAAAGGTTTGCTCAAGGTGTCTACAGTAGGGTCTTCTGCTAACCATTACTTTCTCAACTCCTTTTGACTGCACCTCTTTTTAGGTTTTGGGACCAACAGTGCCTCTATATCTTTCTTTTTTATTCTCCCTTTTTGGAGCAACTTATAGATGGTAGGTGATATGTAGCAGTGGGTCTTGAATCAGAATGGGTACTCTGGGATTTAGGTAGGTATGAAGAATAGGAGTAAGATGAGTGGTTTCGATGGTGAATGTGTATGGATATCATGCACCAAGGTACAAATAGAATCAGGGAATGAGCTCAAAATAGGGTTCAATACAACTCACGAACACTAAATGTTGCTCGGGGTTTCAAATGAGAGGTTAGATGCGACTCACTAACTTGCTCAAATGAAGGTTTTACCATATTCTTAAGAACAAGATCGATAAGAATGTAGGAAAGATTAAAGAGTTTGTTCAACACTCAATAATCTGGTGAAAAGGCAAGCTCTGAAGCTCAAGAGTAGCCTTATTCAAAGGGGAAAGTTTCAAGTGCTAGGAATATTTTGCTCTGTCTTATTTTATATATATCTGTATGTTGTTTACAAATGTTACTATTTATAACCAGTCCTAAACCCTAGTAGCAAAATTGTAAATAATGTACAAGGCCTTAAACCTTAAAGAATTGGGTCCATAAATAAAATAAAGAAAACAAATATGAGAATACAAAACTGTACGTTTAATAAAAGTCGACATGCAGTCATTCGACCTGTCCTAGAAGGAATAGGACCCGAACTGGGCGGGGTTGGTAGTTAGATGTTTGGGTCCGAGGAGGAGTCTCTGAAATCTCACATTGCTTGGCTGAGACACTAGAAAAGTTGGCCCATAATTGCCGAATGCTAGAATTAGTCAACATTAGTTTTTAGGTGCCGTGCCAAGTGGTTCTTTAGTCTCGAGTGCTTAACTGTATGGTCTCGTCTTCTCAATAGATGACAAACTGGGTGTCGAATGTTTTCTTTTCTTCTCTTCGGTCTACTATTATTAGTTTGTCTTCGGCAAAACTTGATCAGCCTCGGCTTGTGATCGGTTGACTTCAGCTTAGATATAGTTGGAAGTTGATTACTATCACTAAGCTTAGTATGGGTTTAATCTCTCAGGTTCATGTACCGTAGATGGCCCATTTACCTCAAATTCCAAGCAACCTACTCTATTACAATACGGAGCTCATCTATATTGATCCCAAGCTTGAGAATATCCATCTTATCTATTTCAGCTAGTTTAGTAGTCGTTAGACCCAGACTCATTGAGGGTCGTTGTAGGTTGATGAATGTTGTCTTCTCTCTTAAAGTATTCCATGGTAATCATGTTGACTATAGGCTCATGATTCGAGAGTGGGCCTGTTGACATTAGGCTTTAGTGGCTTGATAAAGTCTAACTGTATGAATTTAGCATCAATGAAATCCTACACTCTATTCTTAAGCCTCTAGCAATTATCGATCGAGTATCTTACTTACCCAAGTGGTAATCATACTTCAAGTTTGGATCATAATCCTTCGGTCTGTATCTTAGTAGGGGAACTTCAAAGGTCAACATATTTTCTTTTTTGAGTTGGTTGAGTACTTAGCTCATTGATATTGAGATTTGAGTGTATTGCGTTATAGGCCTTCTATTTTGATCCTTATTGGCATTTGGCTCTTAGCATGAGGAGATATAAGCTAAGGGTTAGTAGTTGTGATGTTATTAGATCTTACCATGCTTATCGTGGTGTCTTTGAGCTCAGTTATGGACCTTAGGGCACTTGAGTCATTTGAGGAAGGGAACATTATTTGGCTTATAGCAATAGAATCCTTGACCTTGCTTCTAACTATTACCAAGTTAGCAAAATTGAAGGTAAGGTGAGTTACCAATAAGTTGTGATAGGCTTCTTCCAAGTTGTTGATGAAAGGGTAGGTTGGATCTTTCTTTACTAGTGGAGGATTGATTTTGGTTGCTACGCTCCTCCAATGATGCGCATACTCTTTAAACGTTTCTTTGTCCCTCTTTGTTAGTTTCTATAGGTCATACATAGTCGGAGCTACTTCGATGTTGAACTTATATTGATTGTAAAATGCCCTAGCTAGGTTATCTTATGTGTTAAATTTGTCTAAGTCCAATTGAGCATATCACATTAAGGTTAGGCTGGTGAGGTTATCTTGGAAGGTTTAACCTTGAGATGATCATACTTGGCGTATTTAGCCATTTTGCACACATAGAGTAAGGTATGCATGGAGGGAACCGGGTTCCATCATATTTTTCAAACTTGTGGACCTCAAACTTCCTAGGAAAGTCACTGTATGAGTATTTGGGAAACTATAAGAGGTTCTTCTTTTCCATCATATCGGCAATTTCAAAGGCCTTAAGTTTCTCTTCTAACTTCTTCAAAAGTTTTTTCTCAAGCTTCTTGAGGTGAGCATTAATGTGTTAGTTTCAAGCCTGCATTCAATGTCTTTTAGCTTAGGTAGCGGGGTATTTGATAAGTATAAATTGCTCTACACTTTTAAGCTACATTTAGGCATAAATTGACCATAATTATGTTCATTTTTTAAGTTCTTAGTACTTAATTGTGTAATGTATTGGTTTCAGATGAATCAAGAGCAAAGAAATGAAGTTTACATAAGAACATTGAATTTTAAGGCAATCACAGCCATGAAGAGAAGAAAACCTTGAAGTAAAACCAAGATGTACTCCATTATAGGCGTGATAATGAAATATTGGAATAGTTAGCAATGATATTGCCCTCCATCACAGGCATGATTGAGGAAGTTCTGTTGATCCCTTTGTTAGTTATGCTCATGATTGTATATCGGGAGGATGATCACAGGCATGATGAGATGTGATGAAGTGATGAGGAGTTCACCTCCGTAGTTACAGCTGTGATTAGTGTAAATTTTTATTTTTCAAGACTATTACACCTTGAGTTACGGATGTGATGTGATAAGATTCCAAATACTAACATGATGACACGTTAGGTTTTAGACTATATGGGAGGCCTGCTCACGAGCTCTACATGAATGGATGACCTATTTATAAGCTCTATCAACCTCGAATGGCTTACCTGGCTTTTTTGGGTCTTCCTTGTTATGCTGAGTATGCCTTGCTCTATCTTATCCAAGCTCTCCTATAGAACTATCTATGAACTTTGGCAATATTAGAAGACCTGACATACTCTGCTAGTTCTATCCTAACCTACTATTTGTGCCCTACTTTGCCAGGTCTTCCTTGCTATACTAGGTCTACTTTGCCCTACTATGGTCAGCTTTACTTAGCTTTGCCAGGTTTACTCTGATCAGTTAGGTGTGCTCTACTCTAGTCTAAATGGTTATGTCCTACCTTACCAACATCCTTTGTGCTACTAACCTATTATGCATTACAGGACTATCCTACCCTACCTGTCTGCTTTCCTTTACCGAGACTGATATGCTTACCCAAGTCTGTTCAGCTAAGATTTATTCGGTCATGTCGAAATTGCTTAGCTATTCCATATCAGCTTAGCCATGCTGGATCAAATCAGATAGGCTGGTCACGTCTATGTTAGACCAATCACTACCATATCAAGTTGGCTTGGTTATTTAGGGTCGGCCATGACAACGTTAGGTCAGCCATAGTCATGTCAAATTGGCTTCAAACAAGACAAGTCATCCAAAGTCAGGTCTAACTAGATCAAAGCTCCAAAGTCTCTAACAGCTCTTTGAAATCAAACATCAGCCCCTCACTTGAAAATCTCATTCGGCTATCTATTTTACTTATGTTATTTAAATTTCCTATTTCTTATATTTTCCTTAAGTTTTCTTCATCTTTTACTTGTAATTACTGGAATGCCACTAGGGCATCCTTTAGTCATTTTATTTACAAATTTACCCCTTTGTATAAATAGAACACTTATATAGGGTTTTAGATAGACTTTGACAATTAATGAAAAACCCTTGAGACTTTTCTCTTGAAAAGTTCTCTCTTACTAACTCTTATTAATCCCTTTAACATGGATTGTGGTGAGCAACCCTAAGCCTAGTGTTTGCATGTCATATTAGATACTAGCTTAGGTCTATGTATGGTTCTATGGTGCATCATATCCGTAGAGTTAGTGTACGGGATTGCTAAACCATTGACTCCCATTTACTTTTTGGGCCATTTCGCGGTTTGAACCCATCCCTTGTTTTCGTGTGATATTGGGTCTGTGTGTTTACCCACATAATCTGTATCATCTTAGTATTAGAGTGTAGTTCCAAAAGGGAGTGTGTGAAGTTGTTAAGAGGGTTTGTTCATGTTTATTGATTAGTGGTTGTTGTGTTCCTTTCGCAGATATTGGAGTTGGTCTAATTAGAGTAAGTTTTGAAAATATTGACCCACAAATCAATAAGTCTAGTACCTATTGTGCTCTGTTGTACTCTATTCTCCATTGTGAAAACAAATGAGGGTCATTTTTGTGTACACCTATGCATTTGAGCATATTGGTTACTGGGGTTAAGTTAGAAGTAGGCTTATGAGATTGAGTCATATTGACTATGGGTTGGTGTGACGTTATGCTATTGAAGTAGGGGTAGCTAGAATTGGAGTTACGTAGGCCTATTACTATATTAGTGTACTGAAGTGTGCAATTGGTTTAGAAGTGTTGGGAAAGTGACTATTGTAAGGTTTAGATTCATGAAACTGTAGCTATAGAAATTACAAGGGATTTGAATCGGGTGCCTTAAATTGTGAAGTGGGTGTTCAATTTTCTAGTAAACGTGCTCAAATTCTATGGTTTGGGTCATTAAATTTGATGGAGGGTCATTCAATGGGATTCTTTCATGTTATTGCAACAACAGTTAGTGGAACATGTCATGGCTACTTGTATTGAAAATCAAAGTTGTCAATATTAATTTATAATGTTTGGTGGTTGTCGAGCTTGATTTTCGATTTCTTTTATTTAAAATTTAATTTCCCATTTTCTGATTAATACTAAACCTTAACCCATTTAATATTAATCATCGATTAAAGAAATTGAGAAATTCTAGTTTTTTATTAAAAATAATTTTTAGAGTCGCTATCCGACCGAAGTCGGGAAAAGAAAAAGAAACCGTAACCAATTGGGTGGATTGATTACAATTTGGCTACCGGTCTTTGATTTTAATTTTGAATGAACAACCAGAGGGTTCCGAATTCGGGGGCTAACTTATTAAACCCTTAATAGGTACCACTATCTATTTACTGAAATTAGGATTATTCTTCTAATTATAATATTTAAAATAAATAAATAAATAAATAAAATCAAAAGAAAAAAGAACCTAAGTTTCTACAGATTTTATCGTCGCCCCAAAGGTGCCTACATACCCGTTAGCCAGGATCAGACGATCGTAGTTCTTTCAGAAAATCTTTAGTGTGTTGATTGATTTTAATTTTGAAAAAACCAACAAGCTTTACGTTCTTAATTGATTTAGTTTATTTAAAAAAAAAAAACTAAAGGGTCTTAAGTCGTAAATGATAAAAAAAAAAAAAATCTCTAAAACATCTTAAACAATTTATTGACTTTTTGTTAATTTTTACTTCTAAATAATTTGATTTTCTAAGCGAGAAATCCTAAAAAAGTTAATCCTAAAAGAAATCTCCTAAGCTAATATATATATATATACTTATTTTTATATCATGTTATGAACATAAATAAATAAATAACTAATAAATAAAATAATAATACAATAATTAAAAAAAATTAGGATCCGAACCTGATCTTGTGTCCACTATGCGATAAGGAGTTACTCGTGAAGTAAATGTGCAGCGAAGCTTGGACGTGGAGTTGACTATCGTGTTTGTACGTAAGGCTGTAGATGAGACAACTACAGGCATTCGGAGAGGACAGAGTGTCGAGCAGTGGTTACTATTTGGTGACCAAGTCATGGTGCACTGTGGACGGCGTGCGTGCGCAAGTGTTGAGTCAAACGTGCGCGCAAAAGCAGTGGACAGTTGCTGAATTATGTGTGAGCTGTAGTGGTCAGTGAAGCGTTGCAAATGTGCTGGAGTTGGTGTGAATAGTGTGTGGCTGTAAAGTGTATGGATCGTGTGGGACTGCGCGTGGCGTTAGACGAAAGTCAGTACAGCAGCGGGGGATAGGGAATGAAGTGGCATGAGCTCTCATGTGCTGGAGTACCGCGTTTGCTACTGCTGTTCGGTATCAGGGAGATTATTGCTAATGGAGGATTATCTAGGCATGTTACGTTATCGTGAAGATCAGTTTGTATATACTATGTTTTGTATCTGGATCTTTTTTTGCTGTATGTAGATGAAGTTCAATCTGCTATTTTTTTTTTCCTATTGCTAATGTGTGTTTATATAGAGTCTAAACCAAATCATATCATATCATATCTAATTATATCTGATTCGTTAATTAAACTAGATTCAAATTTAATTCAAATCTGATTTAACTAAATTCATATGATTTAATTAGATATGAATCCCATTTTCGTCTTACTTCTGCAAAGTTAGAAAAATAAAGACATAGGTGCCCGCTGAGACTCGAACCCATAACCTCCAACTAAATCCACCCTAAATACTCCGCTACTTATCCGTTAGGCTGTTGGCTTGTGTCTTGACATTCATTATAATTAAATTATATTTAAACTATTTGAATCCTTAAACTAAAATTTTTTTAACTAAACTAAAACTAAAACTAACACTAAAACTAATTATTCTTAATATAAATTACTTCTTAAAAATCTACGAAATTTTTATAATTTTTCATTTTCTTATTTTTTTTGGTATTTTCATTATTTGTTAATTTTTTATTATTTTTATCCTTTTGAATTAGGACTCTTTTTGTAAAAATAAAAATTAATACTATGGAGGGGCAAAAATTAGGTGTTTACAATGGTTGTTAGTTGTAGAGAACTTGTTGTTATAGTAGTAATAGGTGCCCAGTGGTAGTGGTGATTATTGTTGTGCTAGTAGGTTGTGTTGCTATCTTGGGGATTGGCATAGTGCTTGGTGCTCGAAGTGTGAGTATCTAAACTGAGTTGATGAAGTGTGGCCTCTAAGTGCTAAGCTGTTGCACTTTGGAGAAGCTATCCGAGTTGTTGTGTTGACTGAGAGTGTTGAGTCGACTATCATACTCCTAAGGTTACTGAGCTGCTTCAACTTAATAGCCAAGCTGATTCTAGTATCCGAGTTAAGTCGAAGTGCCAAAGTGAAGTGGAAGATCTAAGCTTTGTAAGCATCCAAGCTGCTATGTTATTGAATCACCAAGTGTTGGATAGTTTTAGTCCTTGTCGACGAGACTTCTTATGAGCTGAGCTAGTCTACTAAATTGATACCATCATTTAACATGGCTTGTGACAATTAAGGAAGATATGGTTATGACTATGACTATGAAGATATAAGGTCGAGAATACCTAAGTTTGATGGTTATGGATCTCTATATTTAGGTTAGGAATTTCAAGTTAGTAAAGTCTTTGAAGGGTATTCATGCCCTGAACATGACAAGGAATATATCATAGAGGATCAACTTCAAGGCCTTGCTAGGACTTGGTGGAAGAATGTATTAAGGCAAAGGATCTTAACAGGGGTGAGTACTATATGGAGCTCAATAAGACCTACAATGAGAGAAAAATTTGTACCCCTATCATATCAAGATGAGTTGTATGAAGAGCTATCTACCTCGAGGCAAGGATAAATGAGTGTCTAAGAATTTGCTAGGGAATACAAGGCACTGAGGAAAGGAAGCAGGAGAAGAAGAGGTGGAATGTACTGGAGAGACGAGTAGTAGGGTTAAGGAAAACTGAGCTAAATTGTAGTTAAATCCTCATGTTTCAAAAGCGGTTCCATTACCTACTATGAATGCCATAGATGGTAGCTCTAAGAATTACTTTTCCTTCCTCATATCAGAATCTTACGTCCTAGTCATCTCGCAAGTTTACATGGTACTTATATGAGTAGTTACAGCATTGTACCTATGAGCTATTATTGACTGTCGATTGGAGTTTATCAAGGTCGAGGTGATGGATACATGTAATGGGGATATATCATGTTGACTTTCGGTACTCTCGTGTTAAAAAGATTTAAGGTACGTAAATGGGAGGAGGAAGAAGAATCGATTTATGAGGAAGTAAGCAGGATTCTGATTACAACAAATGAGGAGGTTGTGGGATCTGAGTTAGCTAAGCTTGAAGAGGTGGAAGCACTTGTAAGTGATGAGCCAACTTATATCCTACCGATACAAGATCTATGAGCACATAATCTTTTATATGACTTTGAGATTGTGTTACTTCCCATAATCGATAGTTGCTGGGATTACCAAGGTATAGTTGATCGGATTCATGATGTATGGAAGGAAAGATCCATGATAAAAGGTTTGATTGATAGAGCCTATGATGAGTGGAGCAAGCATTAGCTAGTAATGCCCTTATTACAAGAATTGAAGTGTATTCCTATGTTTAAATTTCAATTTTGTTAATTGGTATTTGACCTTAAAGGGATTTAGAACCATTGATTGCCAAGTTTCGGGTCGAAACTCTTCTAAGAGAGAGGGGATGATAGGATTCTAAATACTAACCCAATGACATGTCATGTTTTGGACTATATGGGAGGCCTACTCACAAGCTCTATACGAATGGATGACTTATTTATAAGCTTTATCAACATTGGGCGGCCTACCTAGCTTTGTTGGGTCTATCCTGTTATGCTGAGTATGCCTTGCTCTATCCTATTCGGGCTCTTCCACAGACCTATCTATAAACTTTGGCAATATCAGAAGACTTAACGTACTCTATAAGTTCTATCCTAGCTTATTATTTACATCAGGCTTTGCCAAGTCTTCCTTACTATACTAGGTCCACTTCGCCCTATTGTGGTTAGCTTTACTTTGCTGGGTTTACTGTAATCAGTTAGGTGTGCTTTACTTTGGTCTAAATGGTTCTATCCTGCTTTACTAACATCTTTTGTGCTACCAACTTATTCTATGTTACAGGGCTATCTTACCCTACCCATCTACTCTACTTTGCTGAGACTGATATGCTTGCCTAAGTTTGTTTAGCCAAGATCTATTCGATTATGTCGAAATTGCTCAACTATTCCATATTAGCTTAGCTACACCGAATCAAATTGGATAGGTTAGCCATGTCCATGTCAGATCGGTCACTACCATATTAGGTCAGCCATAGTAACATTAGGTTAGCTACAGTTATGTCAGATTGGCCCCAAACAAGATAAGTCATCCAGAGTCAGGTCTACCCAGATCAAAGCTCTAAAGCCTTTAACAACTCTTCGGAATCAAACATCAGCCCCTCACCTGAAAATTTCATTCAGTTATCTATTTTACTTATGTTATTTAAATTTTCTATTTCTTGTATTTTCCTTAAGTTGTCTTCATGTTTTATTTGTAATTACTAGAATGCCACTAGGGAATCCTTTAGTCATTTTATTTACAACTTTACCCCTTTGTATAAAAAAATTACTTATATAGGGTTTTAGATAAACTTTGACAATTAATGGAAAACCCTTGAGACATTTCTCTTAGAAAGCTCTCTCTTACTAGCTCTTATCAATCCTTTTAGCAAGGATTATGGCAAGCAACTCTAGGCTTAGTGTTCGTACATCATATCGGGTATTAGCTTAGGTCCGCACGTAGTTCTACTCTACGTCATATTTGTAGAGTTAGTGTATGGGATTGCTAAACCATTGACTCCCATTTACTTTTCGGGCCATCTCAGAGTCCGAACCCACCCCTTGGTTTTTTTTTTTATGATATTAGGTTCGTGTGTTCATCCACAGAATCCGTATCGTGCTGGGAGTAGACATAATTATTCTGTAACTTTTTCATACCAATTAGTACGTAGAACATGTCTTACAATTAGGCGGTGTCTTGAAGTAGTATATTTTCGAGTCCTTTGACGAGTTATGTATAAATATACCTAAACTTTTAGATAAAGAGGAGATAGAATTACATTAGAACTGACGTCATCAAGAAACACAACTAATCATCAGAATCAACACCATTAAATTTCTTATTCATGTTCTTAGTGTGGTTGTATTGTAACATAAGTTTGCGTAATATTCTTCATTAAAGTTAAGAGAATTGTGAAGAATCTAACATCTGTATATTGTTGTATTAAGATTCTTCAAGTTAATCAAAAGGGGTTTCCTTCTTATCTCTTCTTCTATGTTATGTTTTAATTCGTTTTTCCTATTTCTCTGTGTTCATTCTTTTTCTATCATGTATGAGTGATAAATTAGGGTTTATGAAGTCATTTTAACATGAATGTACTTTGATTTGTTGTTATTCTTAATAATTACAAATTTCTGGTGATTAGAACTTCATACAAGTTGAAATAGCATAGTGTACAACACAATCTTATAGAAGATTTCAATGGAATACGTTGAGAAATGATTCCACTGAATAGATCTTAGTCATTAGAATGAGCTACTCCTGCTAATAGAGATATTTCTAGGAAGTTTGCTGCATTATATTAGTAAACTTCTCATGCAATCTTGACTTGTCCATTCTTTTAGGAGAGATTCTAAGGAATGTAATCGGGATTAGAATTGAATAATTCTGAGAAGAATACTTATGAATAGAGAATTCTTATAGATAAGTAATCGTTAAGATAGATAGTTCATAATTTATGTTAATATGCTGAAGTAAACCTACCTTGTAAATTGTTTGTGTTATAATTTTATTTGTTGTGTTTTCTTAGTGTAATCATAGAATTAGTATAGTTTAGTTGAAGAAATCAGTTTAATTACTTCGTTCAATCATTTGATTACTAGTTAATAGGAAAATTAATTAGTACTAGTGTTTGGATCTTTTCCTAGTGGAGACAACCTTATATTTATCCATATTAACAATTGATATGATACTTTCCTATTTAACCAAGTAAAGGATAAAATATAGGAATTTAAATTGTAAGACTTGGTAGCTCTATTTAGAGGCGATCAGTGTCATTACCAATTTACCCATTAGTAGTATTGGCTTGCTTGTTGGTGGAGAGTGACTGGAGCTATTCCTTAACTTGTAGAGTTTTCTTAAGATTCTTCACTCTTTGGTCATATTGTTCAACCATCTTAGAGTGAGATTGAGTGATAATATGGCTTTAGACAAAGGTTAATCACTTGGGTGCATCTTAACTTCCTTACAAAAGACAGAAACAAACTTAGAGTGTTAGTTTAGGTTTCAAGTTATCAGTTTTCTGCTTTTTTTTCTCTCCCTTTTTTTTGTGTTTACTTTTGTCTCTCTCTTTTTCCTTTCCTTTTCTATTCTTTTTCCTTTCTTTCTCCTCTCTCTCTCTCTCTCTCTCTTTTAAAAGCCTTTCTCTTTCTCTTCTCTTACTATTTTTTCCCTTACCCTTCCCCCCATCCCCCCCTTTTTTGTCACAAAAGTACAGTAAAGTAAACAAGCATATCAATAAGATGGAACTAATTTAAAAACACATGGATGCAAGTATTGAATTGGCAAACAACTCGTAATGTAACAAAGCTTTATTTTATTAAAGCTATAAATCATGTAGCCTGATTACATCACTTCATTTAAAATGAGAAAAATTGTTAACCCTAGTTCTTATAAGAACATTTTATTCAACGACTCAAATCTAATTTTCTAATTCAGACCCCTATCCCTTTCTTCCTTTACTAGCTTAACTCCCCTCTAGTATACTTCCTTTTCTTAGTCTAGCTGGCTTCTATTAGGTCTTCCAATTCCTTAATTGTTTCTTGAGCCATTATTGATTGATCCATTAACCTTTTGACTTAATGGTTCAAATGTTACATAAGGTGTCGAGCTTGGTTTTTTTCGATTTTATAAATATTTTCCTTAGCTTAGCTAATGTTAAACCCTAACCCATTTAATATTGATTATCGGCTAAGAGTTAAAGAAAATTGTTTTTTCTTTTAAAAAATTTTAGACTTATCACTTGGTTGGAGTTGGGAAAAAGAGTTAAGTTATAACCAATTGAGTAGATTGGTTATAACTTAGCTATCAATCTTTCAATAAAACCAATTTTTAAAACTGTTTTAAAACTAGAGATCTAGATTTGGAAGTTATCCTATTAAACCTTAAATAGATACCACTTTTTAACTTTTTGAATTTAATTTCACTTTTCGATAATACCCCTTTTTAATTTCTAAACAACAAATCATATCACATGCAACTAAGTTAATTAAATTGATTATTTACAAAAGATGGAAAAAAAAAATTTTCACATTTTAAGTCATCCCATAGTTGCTACGAGTGCTTACGTTCTCTCTATTTGGGATCGGACTTTCGTAGATCATTCTTGATAAAATTTTAGTGGGTTAGTTGATTTTAATTTTTTGAAAAAGATTAGGTTTACGTTTTGACCCATTTTAATTTACTTAAGAAAATTTTTTTTCTAATGGGTCCTAATCAAGGTTTTATTTGAAAAATTTTAAAAGTGCCCTAATTTGGAAAATGGTTGATCATTTTATCTACTCAAAAAGTAGATTTTTCTAAGTTATAAAACAAATTTATTATTATTATTATTATTATTATTATTTATTTTGCTTTATTTTATTTTATTTTCTTTGTACATTAAAGAATAAAACTGAGTCTTTTTTTTTCATTTTTAGTCCTTTTTTTTCTTTTCTTTCTTCAGTTTTTCTTTTTTTTTTTCCTTTGTCTTTTTTGTTTTGGGTTACAAAAATAATGCGAAAACACAATAATAATAAAAGAGAAGAAAAAAAAAATTATAGAAAATAAAATAAAAAGAATCTAAAGCAATATGAATAGAATTTAGGCTAAACTAAATGCAACAAGTGGATTGAGCTTGGAGTCAGGTTTCGATATGGACTGTGGGTTGGGTTGGCGCATATTCGGGTTGCATATACAAGGCACGTAATTGGTTAGGGAATGCGATGGAGGTGGTTGGAGAGAGTTGAATTCGGCTGTTTTAGGCCATATTTTGTCTAAGAAAAACTAGTTCAATGAAAGTTTTATTGTTGAATGGAGGTTTAGTGAAGTGCCACGATCTTTAATGGTGGTTCTTAGGCTTTTCAAAACTTCGTCGGTGGTGGTTATTTGGGCGACGGACGTAGTGTTTGCTAGCTATGATTAGGTAACGTGTATTGAGGTTATTGGTCGAGAGGGGGTGTCAAATTGGAGTTTGGTGTTGTTGTAATGGTGGTTACATTAGTGAATGGTTATGGGTTGTGTGTGTAGGTGAAGGAGCATGTCGTATGTGGGGCTACTATAATGGGTTTGTTGCTGTACGTATAGCACGAAGGAGGTTGTGATGGTGTTTGATGGTGAATGTGGTCCGTATTTATCGTATGTAGGAGTAGGGAGAGAGAGAGTGCAGCAACTATGCATAATGGTTTGTACGCGTCGTGATTGTGCATTAGGCGTAGTGGAGGAGTTTGCTAGATGGGGTATGTGGTGATTATGTTTATGTGTGTAGTTGATGGCATAGTGGAGGATTGTGTTGTGTGTATCGTGGATGTGGTTATTAAGGTAATGTTGAGAGAGGGCAGAGTAGTGAGGCGTACGTGTTTTGTTGTGTGTAGTTGATTAAGATATGTTGGTCTGGAGACATAGATAGATGCTAGGTGGCTACTATAGTGTGTGGGTTTGGTAGTGAGAGAGAGAGAGAGAGAGAGAGTAGAATGTGTCAGTATAATTGCTGCAATAAATGGATGAGGATGGAGGGTTGATGTGGGTCATACAGTAGTGCGTACAAGAGAGAGTTGTGGATTATAGGTTTGGTACAAGAGAGAGAGCTTGTAAGGAAGAGAGCTTGTATGTATGGGTATTACGGTGTTGACGTGGTTTGGTTATGCCTAGACAATGGATAGTAGCTGTTTTTGTATGAGAAAGGGAGGGAAAGAAAAGGAAAGAGGAGAAGGAGAAGGAAAGATGTTTTGTCAAGGCTTAATCATGAAGTGCTACGTGTTACAACTAGATATGTGGCCTAATGATTTCTTGACATGTAGTAGTGCATTGTGTATGTGTTGTGAAAAAACGAAAGGCATTTTTTATGCCTTTGGTGAGGTTCAAACTTAAGACCTTAAGTTAAACCTAATACTTAATCTAAGTGCTTATTAGTTAGGCCGTTGACTTGTGCTTTGTTCATATGTGCAATTAAATTACACATATAGACAAGGCTAGCCTGGGCTAGATTTAGATTTAAGCTTAGGCTCAACACCCTTCTTCTAAATTTGATCTAAATTAAAAAAAAAAAACCTATTCTATTGTATTATCTAAAATTATTATTTCTCTATATTTCCTAAATTTTTTGTTTTTTTTTTCAATTTTTCATATTTTTTCCCCAAATTTTCTACTTTTATTTTTTGTATTTTCACATTTTTTGTAATTTTTCCTAAATTTTTCATTTTTTGTATTTCTTTAGATTTCTTATTTTTTTTTTTTGGTTTTTTCTAAATTAGCACTTTTTATCCTATTCTAAAAATTTTGAAAAAATAAAAAGGATTAGCAAACATAAAGTGTGTATAGTTACTTCTCTTTGTAGTGAAGTTTAAGTAAAACTTTTCCATAAAGATAAAAGAGATACTATTTTTGCTCTTGAGGATAGATTTATCCTAAGAAGCGCTACAACTAACTAGCTACTAGGTTTGGGTCCATTAGGGATCTGTTAGAGAGGGAGGAGGCACTCTAAGAACCGGCCGAAATATAATAGAAATTGAAAGAGGGTAGTACCCTTATAGGATGACAAGAACCTAAAAAGAATATGAAAAACTTGGTTATTAAACCCTAAATGAAAGATTGAAACTTGGTAGTGCCCCACTGAGCTAACTAACCAAGACAAAATAGGTGAAGCACTCTTTGAGCTGGCTAAGACTCTAAAGAGATATTAAAGGCTTGGTTGTGCTTTTGTGAGCTAACTAACTAAGATGACATAGGTGAAGAGTTCTTTAAGCTGGCTAAGACCTTAAATTGAAATTTGGTAGTGCTCCTTTGAGTTGACTAAACTAAGCGGGAGTGTCTTTCATAGACTAGCAACCCTAAATTTTGGAATTAATTTGAGAAAAACCTGAAACTGCTCTTCTAAGCTCATTAACCTAGATGGGAGCGTCTCTAGGAGACTAGTAACCCTAAAATTGGAATCAATTTTTGAAAACTTAGTCATGCTCTTTGAAGTTAACTAACATAGGTGAGAGCGTCTTTAGGAGACTAGTAGCCCTAAACTAGAATCGATTTTTGAAAACCTAATTGTGCTCTTCTAAGCTAACTAACCTAAGTAGGAGCACCTCTAGGGGACTAGCAACCCTAAAATTGGAATCGATTTTTGAAAACCTAGAAGTGCTCATCTAAGCTGACTATCCTAAGTAAACAGGTGAAGCACTCCTTAAGCTAGCCAAGACCCTAAATTGAAACTTGGTAGTGCTCCTTTAAGCTAACTAACCTAGGCAGGAGCATCTCTCATAGACTAGTAACCTTAAATTTTGGAATCAACTCGAGAAAAACCTAGAAGTGCTCCTCTAAGCTCATTAACTTAGGTAAATGGGTGAAGCATTGCTTGAGTTGGCTAAGACCCTAAACTGAAACTTGATAGTGCTTCTTTGAGTTGACTAACCTAGGCAAATGGGTGAAGTGCTGCTTGAGCTAGTTAAGACCCTAAACTAAAACTTGGTAATGCTCTTTTGAGCTGACTAACCTAGGCGAGAGCATCTCTGGCGGACTAGCAACCCTAAATTGTTTTCGAAGAAGCATCCTATGAGCTCACTAAAAGGAATCGATGATGAAAGGAAGCATCCTATGGGCTTACTTGAGAGAAATTAGTAAAGGAAAGTGCCTTATAAGGTCACTAAAAGAAAATGATGAAGAGAAGCACCCTACGAGCTCGCTTGAGAGAAAATGGTAAAGGAAAGCTCCCTATGGGCTCGCTATAAGAAATTGGTGAAGAGAAATGCCTTTTAGGCTTGCTAAGAGATTTAAGGTGGGATAGTGCTCTAAGAATTGACTAGAACGCTAAACAAAATGGATTAAATATGGGACAACGCTTTAAAAAGCTGGCTAGAAACCTAAGAAGAATGGATTAAAGATGAGACAATGCTTTGAAAACCTGGCTAGAACCTTAAAAAGAATGGATTAAAGATGAGATAGTATGTTAAAGAACTTGTTAGAACCCTAACAATGAAAGAAAGATAGGACAATGCTCTAAGAGCTGGCTTGAACCCTACGAAAATTTGATGAAGGATTAAAGAAGTAAAGTAAGGAAAGTAACTAGTTTTTTCAAAAAAGAACTTCCTGGCTTGAAAAATTATTTACAAATAAAGAATTTGGTGAAAAATCAATTAATGACAATAGAGGCAACAGGGATGGTTCCTTGATTTGGATTAATGTAATCAGCTTAAAATGTGTGACCACATTGAAAAGGAAACATATGACTTGAATTAAAAGCTTGGCTAATCAAGCTGGTATGAATTTGAAAAAGGACTAAAAAACTTGTAATAAGCCTTTACTTTCTCTCTATTCTCCTTTTTTTTTTTTTTTGTTTTGAAAGCTTGCTAATGGCTATAAATTTTTATTTAAGGAATAAGTTTGTAACTACTCCTTTCATTGGTGATCATGTAGGGTTTCTTAATGCCCCTAACCTTAGGGCTTTCTCATGGGGCTTTGTCATTTTAAATCATTCCTTCTTGAGGAAAAGGTAACCTATGATTAGTTTAGTTGAAGAGGGCTTCCTTGCTAGCTTTCGGTCTAGATTTCGCTCTTGACTACAGTTCCAAAAATTATAGTCTATTTTGTAAGTGATATGCTTTGATTAATCTATTAGGTCTTTTTCAGTTCAATATTATGAATTTAGGTTTTTGGTCAAAGGGTTTCAAAAAGAACTAATGAGGGGACCTATTTTAAAAGAAATGGGTGTACAAGTCAAGAGCCTTAAGGAAAAATTAGAAGTATGCTTGCCCTACTTTTAAAAACAATTTTTATTAAAGATAGATTATCTTTTAAGATCAGAATAGCTTTTACTGCATAAGGGTGGTATTGTGGGTGGAAAGGCCTTGTGTGATTCAATATGGGCAAGAAAAGCTTTAGAGTAGATATAGAGATTTTGTGTTTCCAGGCTTTGGAATGTAATTTGGGGCAATATGATTTTAAGGTTATTTGGGCTTTGACTCTTAGTCTTTTGATTCAATTTGGATTCCCCTCATTAGGATAAAATATATCCTTTAGGGCTTTCATCTTAGCCTTAGGCCTAATCTTTCAGCCTATTTTCTTCTTCTCCTTTTTTTTTTATTAATATTACTTTACCCCATTATCTCTTATTGTTCTTTCTTTTCTTTTGGCCCTAAGAGTGATTGTCTTCATTGCCAAGTTTATGCCTTTTAAGCAATTTAAGGCCCTAAATCCATGGATTTTTAGTATATGGGCTTGGGTGAGGTATGTAGAAGCTTGAGGTGCTCAAAAAGGAAAATAACTTATTAGAAATAAAAGTTGTCTTTGAATTTAATGCTACTAAAGCAAACACAAACCAATTTTATTCTTCTCTTCCCATCAATGACCTTAACCTCTGAATTGCCCCATTGTGGGGTAGTTCTTAACAGGGTTTAAATTTGAAAATTCCCTAACTTGGTTCAATAGGGTTAATAAGAGATTATTGTGCTTAAGATTTCAAAATAAATGCCTAACTTCATTTTAATCTATGTATCACATTTAAAGTGGACTTCCTTAAAGGAATGAGTCCAAAGTATCTTTACCATTAAGTCGCTCAACTCTTTAAGTGTTTCAAGGGTTAGTGTGTAAGATATAGTTTACTTCTTTTCATTCTAAATGTTTTTCTTTTAAAGTAAGTTACCAATTCCTTAAGAAGGAGTCTATCTTTTTATTTAGCCTGCAGTAGAGATTGACTTTGCCCCTTATTTGACTTTGTGTTTTGGCTTGGTTTATGATTGGGCTTGGCTTTCTAAATAGACTAGGGGTTTTAGCTTGGCTTAGTTACCTTTATGGGTTGAGGATTGTATTTGGGTCAGCTGTCTTGATGGGCTATGGTTTATGTTTGAATTGGATGCTTTAATGGGCCAAGCGGCTTGTGTTTAGGTAAGTTGCTTGAATGGGCTTAAGGTTGGTGTTTAGATTAAATGGGCTAAGGGGCTAGTGTTTGGGTTGAATGGCCTAACGGGCTTGTGTTAGCTTTCTTAATAGGTTGAAGAGCCTTGTGTGAGCTAGAAGCCAAGTGTTTAGGCTGGCTGCTTAAGTGTGTCAAAGGCCTAAGGTTAGCTCCTTAAGCTCATAAGGATTTATAGCTATCAACAATTATTCTTTTCATTTTCATTCTTTGTTTCTTCACCTTTTTTTTTTCTTCTTTTTTTTTTCTTTTTTTTTGAGAGAGAGAAAGATAAAGTTTTATTTGACAGAAAATAAGAAAATAGTGTACAAATAAGGATGGTGATTTTTAGGGTTCTATTTACAAGTTTATGAGATTTCACATTTCCCTAAATGGGAGGGAACAGTGGTTAGATAGATGCCTATTGAAAGACTATTTACAAAAAAAGAGAATACTAAAGAATGAAGAATGATGAACTATGAACTAAAGTAAACTTTTATTATTGTGAAAGATCAAAATACAAAAAACAAAGGTAGAGAACCCAGCATTTATTTTAGAACTTGACATTTATTTTAGACTCTCTAGATATGAACTAGAAAAAACCCTAAATTAAGTTTCGTAGATGAGCCTTAAGGTCCTCTATCATTTCATAGGTTTCCCCAATGACCTGTCCTAAAAGGGCCCTTAAGGTCTAGTTGTGAGCTTCCGAGCTTTTCCTTCAAGTAGGCAATCTCATCTTTTAGCAATTGCTCATGAATCCTAAGGATGTCCTATAGCTCAGAAAAAATCCTGATTGTTTGCTTGGTTATTTTCCATTCTATGTCTATACATTTTACAGATAAGAATTAATCATCCATGTAACAAAAGAAAGTACGTGGAAATATGTAGATGTTAGGATTGTTTAGGTTAATACATTATTCCTTAAGTTGCAATCCTAATGATATTTTCAAAAACTTGATTGCATCAAAACTCTTGAACAATTAGTAGGGTTGCAATTCTTAAGAGTAATATATTAACTCAAGCTTAAAGGGGAGTATATACAATTAGGGTAGGTTCTAAAAGGTCTTTAAGCTTTTGTGACCTCACTTGTTTTTAGAAAACACTTTCATTGGTCAAATCAAGCTTAAGTGGGGTGGCCTAATTAACCCCGAGCGGTGTCTACACTACTATTCTCGGAGCTTATATAATGGCCCCCCTCCTAGGGTCCTAAGATAGCTTAGGTCTGCCCACATCTACCTTACATCTTTGATGTAACAAGTGACACCCCATTTCCCAATGCATATTGTATGCAAAATAAATATGATGATCAAAACAAAGTATACACATGAAGTTAATAACAAATAAACAAATATACAAACAAATAAATAAATAACATGGGTATTTTAAAAAGCAAGTTTAATTTTAGAAAGTTTTTAAGTAGCTAACCTTCTTGACATCCTAAGTGGAGTCACTAAGGTATCGAGCTTAGATTTTTCCGATTTTATAAATATTTTCCTTAACCTAGCCAATATTAAACCCTAACCCATTTAATATTGGTTATTGATTAAGATTTAAAGAAAACTGGTTTTTCTTTTGAAAATGTTCAGAGTTGCCACTTAACTAGAGTTAGGAAAAAGAGTTAAGTTATAACTAGTTGGGTGAATTGGTTATAATTTAGCTACTAGTCTTTTGATAAAACTAATTTTTAAAATGGTTTTAAAACTAAAGATTCGGATCTGGGGGCTATCTTATTAAACCTTAAACAAGTACCATTTTTTAACTTTTCGAATTTAATTTCGCTATTCAATAATACTCTTTTTCAATTTCTAAACGACAAATCATATCACATGTAACTAAGTTAATTAAATTGATTATTTACAAAAGATGGAAAAAGAAAAATTTCCACATTTTAAGTTGTCTTGTAATTGCTACGAGTGCTTACGTATCTATTATTTGGGATCAAACTTCTATAGTTAATTCTTGATAAAATTTTAGCAGATTAGTTGATTTAATTTTTGAAAAAGAGTGGGTTTACATTTTTACCCATTTCAATTTATTTAAGAATTTATTTTTTCTAATGGGTCATAATCGGGGTTTTATTTGAAAAATTCTAAAAGTACCCTAATTTGGAAAATGGTTGATCATTTTATCTACTTGAAAAGAAAATTTTTCTAAGTTATAAAACACATTTATTATTATTATTTATTTATTTTACTTTATTTTATTTTATTTTCTCTATGCATTAAAGAATAAAACCAAGTCTTTTTTTTTCCTTTTTTAGCCCTTTTTTTTTCTTTTCTTTCTTCAGTTTTTCTTTTCTCTTTTTTTTTTTAAGTTACAAATATAATGTGAAAATAAAATAACAATGAAGGAGACGAAAAAAAAATATTAAAAATAAAATAAAAAGAATATAAAGCAATTTGAATAGAATCTAGGCTGGAATAAATGCTGTAGGCAGATCGGGCTTGGAGTCAAGTCTGGATATGAACTTTAGGTTAGGTTGGGTCGGTATGTATTCGAGTGGCACGTGCAAGGTACATAATTGGTCAGGGAATGCAACAGAGGTGGTTGAAGAGAGTTGAATTCGACTGTTTTAGGCCGTATTTTTTTAAGGAAAAACTAGTTTCATGAAAGTTTTATTGGTAAATGTAGGTTTAGTGAAGTGCCATGGCCTTTAATGGTGGTTTTTAGGCTTTGTAGAACTTCATTGACATTGGTTATTTGGGCATCGAATGTGGTGTTTGTTGGTTGCAATTGGGCAATGTGTATTGTGGTTGCTGGTTGAGAGGGGATCGTTGGATTAGGGTTTGGTGTTGGGCATTGCTGCAATGGTAGTTGCATTAGCGAGTGGGTGTGGGTCACTTGTGTGTAGGTGAGGGAGTGTATCGTGTGTGGGGATACAGTAGTGGGTTCATTGCTGTGCGTATAGCATGAAGGAGGTTGTGATGGTGTTTGGAGGTGAATGTAGTCTGTGTTTATTATACATGGGAGTAGGGAGAGAAAGAATGTAGTGGTTATGCATGGTGGTTTGTGCGAGCCGTGATTGTATAGTGGGTGTGGTGGAAGAGTTTGCTAGATGGGGCCTATGGTGATTATGTTTATGTACATGGGTAATAGTACAGTGGGAATTGTGTTGTGTGTATTGTAGATGCAGTTGTTGGGGTATTGTTGAGATAAGGTAGAGAAGCGAGGTGTATGTATTTCACTGTGTATGGTTGATCGGGAGATGTTGGTTAGAGGTAAGGATGGATACTATGTGGCTATCGTAGTGTGTGGGTTTGGTAGTGAGAGAGAGAATTGATTGTATCAATGTGGTTGCTACAATGAATGGATGAGGATGGGGGGTTGATGTGGGTTGTGCAGTAGTGCGCTTGAGAGAAAGTTATGGATTATGGGTTCGGCGAGAGAGAGAACGCTTGTAAGGAAGAGAGCTCGTATATGTGGGTGCTGTGGTGTTGACTTGGTTTGGTTATGCTTAGATAATTGACGGTGGTTATTTTTGTGTGAGAAAAGAAGGGAAAGAAAAGGAAAGAAGAGAAGGAGAAGGAATGATGTATTGTCGAGGCTCTATCATGAAGTGCTATGTATCACAACTAGATATGTAGCCTAGTGATTTCTTGACATGTGGTAGTGTGTTGTGAAAAAAAAAAGGTACCCTTTATGCCTTTGGTGAGGTTCAAACCTTAAACCTCAAGTTAAACCCAATACCTAATCCAAGTGCTTATTTGTTAGGTCATCAGCTTGTGCTTTATTCATATGTGTAACTAAGACAAGGCTAGCTTAGGCTAAATTTGGATTTAAGCCTAAGCTTAATGCCCTTCTTCTAAATTTGATCTAAAGTAAAAAAAAAAAAAAAACCATTCTATTATATTATCTAAAATTATTATTTATTTATATTTCCTAAATTCTCTAATTTTTTTCAATTTTTCTATATTTTATCCCTAAAATTTTTACTTTTTTCTAAATTTTTTTGTATTTTCACATTTTTTGTATCTTTTTGAGTTTCTCTCTTTTTTTTTTTTTTAGTTTTTTCTAAATTAAGACCCTTTATCCTTTTCTAAAAATTTTGAAAAAAATAAAAAATTGGGGGCAAGGGTAAGGGATGGGGGTTGGTGTAAAAATGGGGTATCTACATAAGGCATTCCAAACCTTCCCTAACTTGTTTGCATTCTCATAGAGGACTTCCACTTAGGCTTAGACTTGATCGATGTAAGTTTGCATCTCAAGGTTAGGATTTGTTGGTGTGGTTGAAGCATGTTAGGGGCTTGATATTGTTTTTGGCCTACTTGCTTGAGATGGTGATTAATCCATATGTTGTGTGGCTTAGACAAATGCACCTATCAAAGTAATAGTATAGAGGACACTAAAGTCCTAGATTGTCAATCTCATGAAGATTGAACACTTACTCATTTATACTAAATTATTATACATAAAAGATAATAACAATTGTGATGATGAATTGAAGGATTAAAGTAATTTAAAGAAACAACTAACCAATAACTAACAACTAATAATGAAAATAACTAAAAAAAGCCTAAATAATCATAAATAATGATACTTAGAGTCTAATCATCAAGAGTGTAACATATAGTAGCCTAAGGTTTCTAATGTATTCTTTATTCTTATTAACCAGAGGAATTTAATTGCTAAATTAATAGGAATTGCTTCTTGATTAATTTATAATCCTAATTATGTTCTATATGAATAACTTTTGTAATAGGACAAATTAGAACAACATTAAGAACATGAACTTCATAAATATTTTTGGAATTAGAATAAGGAATAAACAAACTATGGATAAATCTAAACAAAAAATATATCAATATCAATTTTGGAAAAAAATCTATAACTTATCTCTAAACTATTGCAAATCTCTTTAATTATGGTAGATCTATTTATGCATTAGCTTCATGACTTTAACACATAAAATTTAATAATTAAGTTGAAACCCCAAAAATAACAACTTAATTGATGCAAAACAGGTAATTGAATTAATAAGAATAAGAGAATTTCATTAGAATAATTTCAAATCAAGTATGTTACATGTTACCTTAGGATTACGAGTTTCAATATATACAAATCTACGCTATAAACATGATAAAAACAATAACTTTGATGATAAAAAATGAATAAAACCTTAAAGAACACTGAGAAGCTCTTCTATTATTTCACTATGGCATCTCCTCTCTTTGTATTGTACATCTCTAACATCTATTTATATGTTCTAGACAAAATAAACTTCAAATGGCAAGTCTTCTAAAATCATGGAAAATCTACGGGTAGGAAATGAGTATAGAGTTTGGGCATGGACTACTCCTTGCAATAATTCTTTGAGAAATTGAGTTAAATTAATTTATGTGAGGATCATGGTTGTAGAGTTTGAGCGTGATCTTACTATTAGCAAAAAAATTCTTCAACTTTCACTTAGAAATTGAGGATGTAGGCTTTACGGCCAAGGAACACAACCGCAAAGTACAATCATAGTCTTTCTCTTCTCTTGATTCTTAGATAAATCCTCTCTAGCAGTTGTTATCCATAAATCATCCTTCAAAATTGGTGAAATTTTTCTTCAAAAATTGCCTAAATTCTAATCTTTTCACCTTATTACTTCATCTAGGTCCTAAAATCAAGAAATAACTTAAATTGATAGCAAAATTGTTGAAATTATATCAAAATAACTCAAAATAATTTGAAAAATAACATAAGAAATGAGTGTAAAATTACATATATCAAATCTCCCCACACTTAGACATTGGCTTGTTTCCAAGCAAAATAAATTATTCCTTAACAAGGATTAGGAAGTTAGAATAAGACTACTAAGTCAATCTATTATGGTTTAAGATATCGAGAAAAAATTATATTAACTTAGTCATATAATAAGAGTTAATGCATCCCTGAAACATTGCTAGTAACTAGTATAATCTATTCTCTTCTCACTTTTCATTGCACTCATGCACAAATACTAGAATTCAAAGACTAATTCCTATAAACCAACGTCAAGCAAATTAGCTAAGGATTCTCTCCTAATTAGTTTTAATTTATATGATTGGACAAAAACCATATACAACTCCCTTAAATTTAGCTAGGATGTATTTAAATCTCTCTTTAACTTTGCTAAGCACCATAATCAAGGGTAAATACATATTATATCTACTCATCCCCTAATCATTCTCCTAACATATATTTTTACTAGCAAGCCATTTAATTTAATTACTAAAGCTTATTAGCAGTAAGAAAATGCTTTACTGTTATGAGGGATTAAGGCTGATCCTTACTAATTTAGCCATTTTTTAAAAATTTTATAGTAATAGTGGGAAATAACCTTGCTTTTCTAAGGCACTAAGGCTAATCCATATCAATTTTTTTTTCTTTTTCTTATGTTTTCTTTTTCAGCAAATTAGTAGTAGGAAAGAGTCTAGCTCTTTTGAAGGATTGCAATCAATCTATACTAACCACTTTTTATCATTTTATTCTTATTTACACTATCAGTGATTTAAAATTTTTAAGGGAAATTACAAGTGACAAGCTATTTACTTATTTACTTAGGATTATAAGACTCTAAAAAAAAAAAAAAAGGCATAAGCATACATCTATGTCAACTTCAGAAGTAGCATATGACTAGTGCTCAATCACAATTTTAATTAATTAATGCCTTAGAATCCCAAGCTATGTAACATGTAATTTTTGCTCTACAAGAATTCCATCATTTAATTCCAGTAACATGTACATTATGCAATAGTGATTTAGGAAAAATTAAATATAAGCACTATTTACTATCAAGAAGGGATTGCAAACATAAAGAAAAATTAAGATTAAAATTTAATAAGTTGAATTCTTGAATAATAGTAATATACCCCTTGCCTACACTTTATTTAGTACATTGTCCTCAATGTACTTTATTCTAAATCAAAAAGAAAATAAGTGTGCATAAGAATAATAAATTAAACATAATGAAGATTAGAATATTAGGGAAATGGTACTCCCTTAAATGAGTTTGATTTGTATAAGTATCATGAGAAGGATTGTCTCAATTGTTATCAATTTGTTAGTGCAAGAGAGATCTAAACAAATCAATTAAGAAGAAAAAGAGAAGAGCAGGTGTAATAAAAAAGAAAATTTTATTAATTCATTGATAGAATATAACTTAAACATAGACTAAGAAATTAAAACATGGAAATTGAAAATTACTTCTAACTAACACTTGTTTAAACTAAAAGTCAAAACATGAAAGTTGAAAATTGAAAATTGGCAATTAACCATAAATAATTTCAACACAAGAACATCTAGAAAAAATCTACTCCTCCTTGTTATTCTCATTTTCTAATTCTAATTTGATCGAGTCCTTCATCTTATCTCCCTTAGATTTCCCTCCCCTAAATTCATCCTTCTCGCTTCATTGATTAATTCCTCATTAGTTGGTGAAGGAATTTTCATCTTGACTTAGCTGGCGAGATTACTGCAAAACCCATCATCCTTGTCTAATGGTGGAACAATCTTTTAAGAGATTGATAAAAAAAATCTCATTAGAAGTTAATTTTAGACTTCCATCTTCAACTTTTTCACTTCCTGTACCAAATTATCTTATTTATTGAAGTTTTTAGTTTCTTTCCTTTTTGAGGGTGTTTTATCAATGTCATCTAGGTGAAGTCCCATTTGCCGGAAAGTAGACAATGACATGGGGGGCATCTCTAATTATTGTCATTTAAGGGTCATCCATGAGGAGCTTAAGTTTCTTAGCCATGACTATGACATATGGTCCATACCATATTTGGTTTACTTGGGCATCAATCACTTAGTGTCTCATGTAAAAAGCTAAGGCGATAGCTAAATTGATTGTGTACCCTTCAACAAGACTATAGAGGTAAAATACCTCATGCATAGCCACAATCCAATACTCTTTCCTCTTCTACTAATTGTGTGGTATGTAACCAGTAATGGGCTTAGCATGTTGGATTTTTAAGGTGAGATCCTCTCATTAGTGTTGAGTTATAGGCCTTCATACCACTTAGTTTTTGCCAATAACTCGCGGGAGTAACTTTATGAGGTAACTCACATGGTAGGATATAAAATTTGGGAGATCGGATGTACTCATCATAGAGCCCCATAAAAATGCTGAATTCTGCTATTGAGAGATTGAATTTAATGTTCCTAAGTAAAAAATATATGGTGTTGTGGGCTCCATACAGGACTTGGTCATGCTCCATTGATAATGTGGTAAGGAACTTTAGTGTAAGTTCTTTGTAGATGGGTTCTTAGATAGTCAATAGTTTCTCCTAATCTCCATTCTCTACCATAGCACGGATCTTAGGTTCCATATTGGTCCCAATTGATAAAGCTAGAGTGGGAGAATGTCTTTTTGGTGAGAGTTTCATATCTTGCTTTGTGATCAAGGTTGTCAAATTCCAACATGTGTTTCATGTGATGTGGTAGTATGGTTAAGGGATCATCTTCCAATATTGGTTGAGAAGATGTTTTTCGAGTGGTACGATGGGTGGTTTTTAAGTTGATAAGTACTATTGATTGTATAAAGAGGTGTTCTCTTCCCTACACTTAGTTCTTTAGTTTAGTGAGTGAGAATTTTGGGATTACAATGAAGAACAGAGCATTAAAAGATACATATTAATAAAACATACTTGATTTGACATTTTCCTTCAAATAGAAAAGCTGCTTTCAACCAAAATTGGCAAGTGAACAATTAAATCTAGGAAATGGTTAAGTTTATTGATTACCTTGAATATTCATTGAATCTTGAAAGAGGGAAAGTTATTAGAGAAAAGGAAAGTGGTTATTAAGTAAGAGGAGTCTAAATTAGGAAAGCTTGAGATAGAATAATCAAGAAAGATTCAAGTGTAGCAAGGTTGAATCATTATTACAAGACTATGTTCAAGATCATGGCTATGATATTTGGTAATAGTTCTTCCTTGAACCAATTCTTAAAATTTGACTTAGTGTAATTTTTTCATCTAAGGGTCCATGAGTAACATCACAGGCGTGGTCTTTGCCTATAGTTCCTTCATATTAAGTTTTCAATTTTCAATTTCAAACCATTATCATGATGGGATGTCTACAGTTGGGATCATGGGTGTGGCCTTGGTCGTGGTTCTCTCAAACTCTTGTTTACCTCTTTTCTTCCCATGATCACGATCCTTTTCCTCCTTACCTTGGTAAATTGAACTCCTTGTCAAGAGTTTTTTACCCTACAACACATAAGAAAATTGTGAGAACAACTTGTGTTGAATTGTTAATTGACTAAACATAAATAAAAAAAGGCATGAAATGAAAATGTAAATTAATCACAAATGAAAAGTAGCTTGGGTTGTGATGTGCTTTGGAAGAGATCTCACTTACACGTGGATGGGTTTCTCAAAGAATAGCTACTAAAGAAAGGTTGGTTATGGATTTGGATGGACAAAAGGCAAAGAAATTAAAAGATTAAGCCTTGTAAGATACTTACGAATGTTACTCATCACTCAAGCACTCATGAATCAACACCTCGTCAAATGTGATGTATTGGTCCGAAATGCTCGGTTGGTCACTAGTGCAACCGTACTCAAAGGTTGCTATGAGCTAAGATAGGGGAAGAAATTCATAAGGAAGAGCTTGATGCTAGTGATTGTGCCTATTATTATATGATTTTTGGATGAAATCTCGCTCCTGCAAAACACAGAGAACTAGAGGGTATTGGGGCTAGTTCGGTATAGCCACTCTAATGCCTAAGTTAGTAAATGTGTTTAAGAGAAGATTGGTGAATAGTTATGGATAGCGAGAGAGTTCTTACAGTGCTTTTTCTCTATATTTATAGGCAAATGTCGGGTGTCTGAAGTAGTAGTCAATCATTGATCATGAGATACACGGAGACTTGATAATTAAGCACATGTTAGAAATATAGGAGTGATGGGTGGTTATCTAATGAAACTGTGCTAAATAATAATTATTTGTGCTACTTTTACTAAGTTTAAACTAGACATGAATTTATCTTAGTCGGCGTATGCCAAGAATTGAGTTACTCAACTTCTTGTGTCAGTTGAATGGTCGAGTGAATTCAAGGGATGAAATCTGACTATCAACATTTGCCCTTCAACTCCTATAATCGACAACTTGACTTAAGGGAGTAAATAAAGCCCATGGTTTTGTTGGTGGGGTTAAAGTGTGAGAAGCTAAATTTCCTAAATGCCGAGCAATGTGGGAAGTCTTTTAATTTTTGTTTAGAACACGATAGATTTTATCCTAACTAAAGAGTTCAAATTTCCCACTTGTCTAAAAAATTAAGTAGTAGTACGTATGACATCTATCATTGTAGCCATAATTATGCTGCAAGGCTAATAACTATTAGAACAACAGCAACCATTGAATCCTTATATCAAAACACATGTCAAAAACCTGCACTACACCATCTAATTGACATGTCATTCCTGTTAGAATTGTTTTAGGGTTATGAGGGGAAATTGTTCATATATAAGGAATTTTCAATACTGAAAGAAGATTTCCTTACTTCATTTTCATCTGTATCAATAGGGTTTCATCTCGTCTTTGTCTTCAAAATTCTCATAAGTTTTGTAACTTTTATCACATAGCTAGAATTAGCCATGGTTCAAAACATAATTCGTTGACTTGTTCTTTTAGATTCTGAAACGACTGAGACAGAGGCTACTTCTCTCCTCTAAAAAAGGAATAAGATTGCATATTTTTTGAGTAGCTTAGCTGATAGTGTAGTGGAGTGATGGGATAAACTCACTTGTATTAACTCTCTCATAGTAGATACCTATCTAGATGACAAAGGAGGAAGATCTTTAGCCACATATTTGCATAACAATGTAGTTTACTTTGGTGATTCTCCAAATGAAGTGGCAAGTGTTGCTGATAAAGTTCTTGTATCAAAATACAATAAATACTAGCAACATCTTCTTGAGGCATGGAATTTACGAAGGCTAAGAGAGGAGGAAAGGGAGTACTTTCTAAGGGAGCGTGAGTTTCACATTTATCTAAAGTATCTCGACTTTGGACCATGCTTCCCATTTTCTACTTTCATCAAGCAATTCTTTAACTATTTCTAAGTTGTGCTAAGTATGTTTTCACCAAACACTTACAGGCTTCTTGCAGCTTTCATGATAGTTTGCGAAGAGGTTGAGGTTAGGGCTACACTGAAATTATTTAGGTATTTCTTTATTGTAGAAAATTGAAGATGCATACAACTCCTTGAAGGCTCAGATTGTAGTAGCTGAAAGTGTGAGAATAAAGGTTGAGTAGAGGCCAGTAAATATCAGGAGGAGCTAGATACCGAGAAATTGGTACATAAATTAGTGGCTAATAAAGTCTAGAGCCTTAAAGCTAAAAGTGAGGAGCAATTCAGGGAGATGGAGGAGCTTCGTAAGAAAAGGGAAGAGTGTTGGGGGGTTAGGCCAAATGCTCAGCTCAATAAGTGATGAGGAGGATAGGCTCAGGGTACAAATGAAAGAATTTGAAACCAATAACTCTAGATTATAGAGTTATGTTGTTAAATTAGGGGAGGTAGTGATGAAAGTGCCCTTTGTTGAGGAAGCATTGGAGATTGTTACTCCAAGTTAGTAATATGAGAGATTACTAAGAAAGAAGTTATTGGATGGGGTCTAAGTGGTGGGTGAAGAAGTTTTAAAGTTTCATCCCGAATATGATCTTTTGTGCTTAGATTTTGCTGATGTCGATGATAATGTCAGTAGTGATGAAGAAGCTGATAAAGATATAGGTGCTGAGGTTCATATGGAGGGTGATGAAAATTAGAGTTTACATTGAAGGTCCTAGTGATGACGAGGACTGACTATCCAAGGAGATCCCTTACGTGCACAAAGAGAAATCTACTTGTTCTAAAACCATCAGCAGTGAGAAAGAAATATGCTCTAGTAAGGTCCTATCCTTCGATCAAGGGAATACCTCCGCATAATCTAAGAACAACTTAAAATCTTAGGTTTACTGTTGTGTTTTATTTTTATAGAGTTGTATGAACAAGATTCAGCCAAATGTTGGAACATATAATGTTGTATTAATATTATTCACATTTCCTCGTATAATTTAATAGTTTTAGTACGCTTTATTTCAAGCGCTTTGTTTCCTGACATGTTTTATTTCACATGCTTATTTTCCTTGACATTTTTTATTTCACACTAATTTCCTTTGGCATATTTTATTTCACATACCTATTTCCCTTAGCATGTTTTATTTCATATGTCTATTTCCCCTGATGTGTTTTATTTCACATGTGATATGTTGGATATCTTTTTAAAGACAATGTCCGTTAGGCATTTGAGACATGGACTAGTTGTCTTACTTGAGCTGTAAGATTGTCTATAAGAACTAGCACAATCGTTATTTAGCTTTTCAACTAAATTATAAAGCTTATTAACTGCAATAGGTCTGAGCTTATTAAATATTAATTCATTCATTATAAAGTTTGAACTTAATAACAATCCATTAATAATGAAATGATCAGGAAGGAAAACAAGTTAGCATTGGGACTTAAAATAAGCATTTGCATTTGAAACAACAACTAGGTTGTCACCTTACAAAAAAAAAGTGGAAATACTTCATAACATCAAAGGGATTAATTGAAAGAAAGCTTCAAGTTCTTAGCATTCCATGCATGAGGGATGATTGTTCCATCTAACCTTTCTAGTTGATAAGCCCCTTTGCCAATGACTTTCTGGACCCTAATTGGATCCTCCCAATTTACACCAAGTTTCCCTTATCTATCCCGTACACCAATTGCTTCTAATTTCCTATAAACTAAATCTCCAAGTAGAAAAACCTTATGTTTCACCTTCTGGTTATAATACCTAGTTGCCCTATACTGGTATGCTACAACTCTCACCCTTGCAACATCTCTTTCTCTTCGATAGTTTCTAAATTAGCCATTAAACTAAACTGGTTGGTTGTCATGTCGAAATTTTGTGTATGTAAATTGGGCAGATCTAATTCAATTGGCAAAACTGCTTTTGTATATTATGCCAATTTGAAGGGTGTTTCCCTTATTGCGATCCTATAGGTCATCCGATATCCCCATAAAACATTTAGCAATTTGTTAGACCATTTTCCTTTAGCTTGATTAACTTTTCTCTTCAAGCCATGTAAGATGATCTTGTTAGCAACTTCAACTTAGCCATTAGTCTAAGGATATACTATAGATGTGTAATGTAGACGGATGCCATATTTCTCATAAAATGCTTGAAATTTGTCATTATCAAACTATGTCCATTATCTATGATTATCATAAATGGGACCTAAAATCTTGATATAATAAAGTTGTAAACAAAAGCTTTATCCTTCTGTTCGGTAGTCCTTGCTAATGCTTCGGCCTCTGCCCACTTGGTAAAATAATCCATGCCAACAATAACGAATTATGGTTGGGCAATAGACCTTGGAAATGGTCCAAGTATGTCTAATCCCCATTAGGTAAAGGGTTAGGGACTAGTTAGGCAACATAGTTCAATAGAAGGTGCATGACTTAGCAACTCATGCTTTTGGCATTGTAGACACCACTGAATTGATGTTCTCACGTCATCCTTCATTGTTGGCTAGTAATAGCCGAGTCGTAAGGCATAAATATAAAATGTTTGTCCTTTCACATGGTTGCTGCATACACCATCGTATAGCATGATAATACTCGTTATGCATCTATCAAAGGAAGGCATCAAAGATAAGGTTAGGAAATATTATGTTTGTATAGCTTATCATCTATTAATGTATAATTTGTAGCCTGGTAAATTTACCTTCGAGCTTCTTTCCTATTGTTAGGAAGGACACCATCCTTTAGATATTCTACAGTTGGATCTATCCAGGACCTCTCTTTCAGGCAGGGAGCTAGTTCAAAGCTTTATTGAACTATTGGTAAACACTTGTGTACGAGAAACTTAACAAAGAGTTTGTTGTTCAAAAAAGAAGTGCAATATTGGCTAACTTTGATAGCTTATCAGTTGCAATGTTCTTGCTCCTTGGTATCTTGTGAATAAAAAAGGACTAAAATTCCTGTCTGAGCGTTCGTATTATCAATAAGTACTTGCTCATTTCTTCCTCTTTCGCTACATAACTCCCTTTGACTTGATTTACAACAAGTTGTGAATCGAAGAAAACTTTAACTTACTCGGTACTAATTTCCTTTACCAATTTGAGTCTGGCAATTAAGGCTTCATTTTCTACTTCATTGTTGCTGGCTAAAAATCCGAACTTCAAGGCATAATTGACCTTGACATTATGAGGTCCTGTAAGATAAGACTTACACCACTTCCTCCTCTAGTTGAAGAACCATTGATGTAAAGATTTCATATCAACTTTTTGACAATTTCTATACTGTCTTCTTCACCCATGAACTCAGCTAAAAAATCCGCCCACACTTGAGCTTTTAATGCCTTTTTAGGTTTATATCATACACCATAAGCACTTAGCTCCAAGGCATATTTCACCATCTTTCTTGAGTAATCTGGTCGTTGTAATGCTTGCTGCAAAGGTTGATCGATAAGGACTACAATCTAATGAGCCTCAAGATAGGGTTTCAATTTCCTTATCGAAAGAACCATTGCTAACACAAATTTTTGGATTTTGGTATATCGATGTTTTGGTCCTTGTAGGACATGACTCATATAGTAAATTGGCTAATGCCTCTTGCCTTTGATTCGGACTAACACAAAGGAAAGTGCTCGACAAATAACTAATAAGTATAAATATAAATTCTCTCCTAGAATAGGTGTTGAGAGTATTGGTGATGATATGAGAAATTCTTTAAGCTCACTAAATGCTCTTTTGCACTCGTTTGTCCACTTAAAATCTTTGGAATTTTTAGAATTTGAAAGAATTTTCCACACTTATTTGCACTTCTTGACATGACCTTATTAAGGGCAACTATTCGCCTAGTTAGCTCTAGAACCTCCATGATAGTTTGTAGAGATTTCATGTTTTTGATTGCATCAATCTTTCTCAAATTCGCTTCAATGCTGCACTGAATCACTATATACCCTAAAACCTTTCCAGAAGTAGCACAAAAAATGCATTTATGTAGATTCAGCTTCATATTGTATCTCCTTAAAGTGCTGAATGTCTCCTCAAGATTAGTGAGATGCTGATCTTCTGTCGTACTTTTCACAATCATGTCGACAACATATACTTCAACGTTTCAATGGATCCGTAGCTTAAACATCTTAGTGACAAGCTACTGATAAGTTACATTAGCGTTTTTTAGCCCAAAGGGCATCATCATATAATAGTATGTTCCAATGTTAGTGATGAATGATATGTGAGCTTCATCTTCCTCATCCATTTTAATTTGATTTTATTCGAAAAACATATCTATGAAAGATAGTAAAGCACGCCTGGCAATTGAGTCAATCATTTGACCTATCCTTAGTAAGGGAAAGCAATCTTTAGGACAAGCCTTGTTCAGATACGTGAAGTTTATGCACATATACCACTTGCCCGGTAGTTGAGTCAACCATCTAATCTATCCTTGGCAAGATAAAGCAATCTTTGGGATAGGCTTTTTTCAGATATGTGAAGTCTATGGATCCTTGAAAGAAAGTAAAGCATGCTTGGCAGTTGAATTAACCCAACTGATCTATCCTTGGCTAAGGAAAGCAATCTTAGGACAGGCCTTATTTAGATACATAAATTCTACGCACATACACCACTTGCCGTTAGACTTCTTGACTAACATGTAGTTGGCTAGCTAAGTTGGATAAGACTCTTACCAAATGAATTCTGCCTTTAAGAGTTTCTAGACTTCTTTTTCTATGGCTGCTTACCTCTTAAGGGTGAAATGCCTTTTCCTCTGTTGAATCACCTTAGCACTCGAATCGATTTAAAGCTTGTGTACCAAGACATCTCTAGGGATACTTAGCATATTTGAGGGGGACCAAGCGAATGCATCAACATGATCTTGTAAAAAGTCAATCAAACTGTAGTGGATGTTTGCTAGTAAGGGTTTCCCTATCTTTGTTGTCTTTTTAAAATCTCCCAATGAAATTTCCTTTGTTTCATCTTTGGCATTATATATGCTGACTGACTTTCCTTCTAGGCAAATTTCGACTTGAAAAATTTCTTCTTGCCTTAACGCCCTCATATACAATGATCTTGCCAACTATTGATCCCCTTTACATACAGTAGGAGTAGAAATTTTAGCCTTGAGGTAGGCAGTAGAAGGGATGATGATGAATAAATGCTGACATGGCCATCCCATGATCATATTGTATGGGGATCAACACTTGACAACAAGGAAGTCTACCTTGTCTTCCACAACATGGACATAATCTCCAATCTAGATTGGTAGAGAAATTACTCCAATTACTTAGATGAGTTGATTGTTGAAGGCAGACAAATCGAAGTTGTAGGATCTCAATTATGTCTTGATCTTTAGTCTCATCTAATGAAAAGCATGTTAAAAAATAATGTCTACTAAACTTTTAGTGTCAACAAGAATTTTCTTGACGAGATAGTCTGAATGATGTCTACCAAACTTAGCTAGATAGTCTCCAATAGATCCATTTGATCTTTGTTTTATTATGGTATGGATAGAAGAATTCTTAACAGGAAGCTTACTCGCAAGGAATTGTCATAGAAAGACTTCTGCCAAATCCTCAAAACACAAAATTATTTTTGGCTTCAAGTGCTTAAACCATGTACTTGCCGCATTCCTTAGTATTGAAGGAAAAGCTTGGGAGGCTACAACATCACTCAAACTATGCAACTTAGCCAAGATGTGGTAATACTGAAGATGATTTTCAAGATCTCTTAGCCTATCATAAGTTTCAAATTATAGCAACTTAATGTGTCATCATATAGGCTCATCCAAGATTTTAGGGATAAAAGGGCTCTTCCTTATTTGAAATTGTTTACTTATTGTAGCAGGGGCACTAACATGCGAGGGGTCGGTATGGTGCATTTGCTATAGTTGCTTCCCTTTATCATTTTTCTTAAGAACAAGAGCCAAACGTCCAATTCCAACTTCAACTTGCTTTCCTGTAATTTGGGAGAATAGATCGAATCATCGTTGTTCTCCACATTGTGATTGTCATGTTCTTTGTTTTAACTTAGGTGGACATTACCATATAGGAAATTAAGGATCTCTTCATATTTTTTCCTTAATTTTTTGTTTTCTTTGACCAAGTTGAGGCAAAGTTGCTCTAACTTAGCCAAATGTTGTTTGTCGATGTGCATACTTCCCCCTTCATAGTGGTGGGACGAAGTACCTATCACGACCTAACAATATCGTTGTTATGGTAAATCGTCGTGTATTGCATAAAGGTCTACTATTAACCTTTTTGTTGATCGTAGGCCTTTCATATGATACGTAAGGCTCCTTCCACTATACGTTACCACTATACCCATAGATAAATAATACAGAGTGATTTACTAAAATTAACTTCTAAGATATAAATTAATCAAGTAAACATGTAGACTTGTTAAGTTTCACACCAAAAGAATATTACAAACAAATGCAGTTCATAAGGAAACTACATCATAAACTTTAAACTATATTATGAACAAAAATAAAGGTAAATAGTTATCTATAAAAGCTATTACAAAATTTCAGCTCTGCTCCCAGATTGCTCTAACCCATCTCTATATGAGACTCACCTTGGGCATGCCTCAGCCTGAATGAATGAAGAGGTTTCCCTACAACAATAGAAATCTATCGAGGTATAAGTTTACGCTTAGTGAGATAAATACCCTCGTCAATATCGCATGGAAGAAATTTATTAGATGCACAATCATATGAATGCACGAACAATTAGTATGCTAAATAACGCATGTAGTAGCTTAGGAACTGCATGCAACTCAGAATTATACCCCCTGTAGTTAGGGTTTGGAGATAATTAACCAACCCAAACCAAAATTCGAGTTCTAGCCCTTGGGTATTATTTCATTTACACTATTGTGCTTAAGTTAAAACAAAACTATACATATATATATATATATATATATATATATACTTTCTTTATTGAATAATAATTCATGTTTTCAAAATCCTAAGTCTAGTAGTGTGGTAGCCTTTGCAATCCACAAACATACTCCCTAAGTAGAAGCCACAAGATACTACCCTTTGCCGACAGTTAGTGTCTTTCAGTGCCTAATAAGCCTGTCAGCTTAGGATAGAGACTCAATAAAATGATGACATAACTAGTACTCAATCCTGTAACAGGCCCTCCTCCTGTGAGTCCCTTCCCATCTTTTGCATGAAGCGGTAGTCGGTGTTATTCGAATGCAATTATGAGGAATGCATGATCCATTTAATGTCTTAATCATATAAATAGTTAATCCGATTTTTCATGGTGATCAAACAATTTCATTCCATACAATCGCACGTATAAATTATCTCAAACAATTTCCATTATTATATGATTAACAAGCCATAACATTCAATCAAAAATTCATACACATGCATCTCCCATATCCTACAAGCATCCAATTTATGTATATATAAGTTTAGGTACATCTATTCTATAAGCAAAATTAAGTAAAGAGTTATTAGGAATTCACTCACTCAGCCATGCAAGTCAGTCAAAGTAATTTGGGGGTAGGTCGTCTTTGAACATTTGGTCCCTTGGTCATCACAATCATGGTACTATAAGGAATTAAAATAAAACTTAGAAAATTAAGCTAAAACCCCTTAAGTTACACTCTTGACTAGTTTTCATATTTTTCCCGGTTTTACTTAAAAGTTCAATCGCGTATAATTTTCTCATTTTAAATTTGATTTTTATGATTTTATAGTCAATATTCATCATTTTTAGTGTACTTTAATGTGGTGAGGTTAGATTTTCAAGATGAGGCATGCAAATCTACCCATAGGTTAGAACAGTAGCGGTCCTCATGTTTTGATTTGGAGTTCTTTTGGGCTTTGTTTGGTTAATGGGCTTTTTGGTAACTTAGGAAATCCTTTAGGCTTGGGCTTAAGATCTCATTCTAGGTTCAAAATACTCCTTAAGATCATATTCATAACTTTGATTTATATTTCTAAGGCTAACAACCACTTCTTGAGTTCTTAAGTGGGCTTAAGTTGTCAAATAAGCTTGTTGTTTTATCTAAATCAAAGATAATCACTTGCTTGGGCTTGGGGAGTATCTTGTGGGCTTCTTGAGAGTCTTAATACAACTTTCATTGTTGAGTCAAGTTGCTGGACAGAAACATAAGGGTGGTTTAACTTGACATTGAAAGCTTGATTTGGAAGTTTTAAGCTCGGTTTTGAGTTTTAGGCTTGATATACTTATCGTACTTACCTTGGTTGATCTTTTCACTTTATTTACTTACTTTTATCACATTTTTAAGTTTCTTTTACGAAGGTTCCAGATCTGGTTGGTTTGAGTATGAGGGCTTCCAACTTGTTTCATTATTTCCTTAAGTTAGGTGTTAGATCATGAACTTAAGCTACTTGTATTCAAATCTTAACTTGACTTCTTTTCCATGAGATGATTATTTGGCTCATAATTTACATGAAAATGGAGTATCTCACTTTTATCATACCTCCCATACCATAGTTTGTGTCTTACAAAGTTGGTTTCCTCATAAAATTTCATGTGATGGATTTTTTCCCTTTACCTAAGTCTAGATTTTAGTATGTTTAACTCAATAAAAGTGAAAACAACATCCAAATGACTTCTAAGCCCTCACATCCAGCATGCTTCCCTTTTATTCAAGTTCTCATTTCAAGATTTTCTCAACTTAAAATCTTCCATTCAAAGTGTTAAATAAGTATCTTTATAAAACACCAACTTCACATGCTCATATTTCAACTTTCATATAAGGGTGTAATGAGTTTGCTTCTTAGGGTAGTCTTAGATGTTATATTAACTAATGATCATACTCATATCTTCAAAAAATCACGGTCTCCTAATATGAATACTAACCTACTAACATAAGATATACTTACTTGTCCTCAAAGCAAAAATATGGTGATTATGCACTAAGGTTCCACTTATGCTCTTTATCTTACTTCCTCCTTCTTGCACCCTTTTTGGAACTTGAGTTGTGGTCCTTTGAAGTAGGTTTAAGGAGTGTTCTAAGGATCCTAAAGGAGCTTTGAATGTTGGTAAAAATAAGACAAGAAGAAGTTGAAAGTGCATATGTATGTGCTTAGAATGTAGTGGTAAGCGAAGGATTTTGTGGGGTTTGGTTGTTTCTTCTTTTGTATTGTTTTCAAAGTGAGAGAAAAGGAATTGAAAATGAAATTGAAAGTGAAAGAAAATGGGAAAAGAGTGGCTAGTTGGAAATGGAGTAGGAAGTGTGTTTAATAAGTTTGATTTTATTGTCTTGTAGCATACACAAAAGTCAAAAATTGCAACTCTTGATTATGTAAGCATTAAGAGGTGAATAATAGAGTGTAAGATAAAGTGATTGATGGATCAAAGACAAGAGTATGGCCCCCCTTATAGCCATGTAAGAACCAACCATTAGGTGTCCTTTTGGGCATGGAAATGTCTTGTCTGCTTTATTAAAGTTAAGTATGTGAAATCTTATGATAATTTGTCCATATGTAGTATAAGTTAATCCGATAAGGAAAGTGTCTTATCATTAGTTTTTTGATAGGTTATCAATTGATAAATGACTCCAACTCTCAACTGATAAGTTATTTAAGGTGATTAGTTGGTCTACTTATTCACATGTAAAGTTTAAACATGAAGATACGAGAATTGTCTTATAGGAAATTATTTTAGGATTTACTTCTTGAATTGTTTTGTAAATGATGATTTAATTCTTATAAAATTATGAAATTTTTTAGAGTTGAATAAAATTATTCAAATTAAATTATCGATTAGTTGCTTAGGGTTAAAAGTCCTTTATTGTTTTAGGGTTTAGGGTCTTAGGTGACTTTAGGGTTCACAGTTTTTCATGTTCGAGTTTTATCGATAATAAGCTTTCAAATTAGAAAAGTGAGTTCATTTTTAATTGTAAACTTGAGTTCTTAGTTTAGTTGATTCTTGGAAATGTTCAGGAAGTACTCTTAGTCAAATCATGGACCCACTAAGAGTAGGGTTTACAATACCAGCACCTACACTCTTAGTTAATCTAGTTCTTGCTATGTGGATGTATAGGAGAAAACAAACAGTACCAAATGTTATTATACGATTTTTGGATGAAATCTTACTCCTGCAAAACACAGAGAACTAAAGGGTATCAGGACTAGTCTAGTATAGTCGCTCTGATGCCTAAGTTAGTAAATGTGTTTAAGAGAAGATTGATAATGGTTATGGATCATGAGAGAGTTCTTATAGTGCATTTTCTTTGTATTTATAGGTGAATGTCGGGTGTTTGAAATAGTAGTTAATCATTAATCTTGCAATACATGGAGACCTTATAATTAAGCACATGCCAAAAATATAGGAGTATGGACAGTTATGTAACGAAATTGTATTAGATGATAACCGTTCATGCCACTTTTACTAAGTTCAAACCAGGCACGAATCTATCTTGGTCGGCATATGCCGAGAATTGAGTTACTTAGCTTTTCGTCAATTGAATAGCCGAGTGAATTCAAGGGATGAAATATGACTATTAACAATGCCTTAGGCTAATTGTTGGATATTGTCATTATTATATTTTATGAATTAAGAGCATTCATTATTATATTGTTTACATGTTTATTTATAATAATATCCTTAAATAATCGTATAGTTATTCTAAATGTCTCTAGATGCTCATTATTGTGGGAATAATAATGAATTAAATCTAGTATGAGGTTTGATTGATAATCATGGGATGTTTATTTGTATAGAGACGCAAATCAAACTCCTAGGTACATGTTATAGAACTATATACCAGACCGACCCCCTATGAGATCACTAAATGGATTAATGTTATAAGTGATTCTCATTCTAACGATGTTATTGCATCCTTAGACTTGAAATCACCATAGATTCCAATATGCAGAACATTATGATATGACTTAATCAAATGTTATCTTTAACCAAATAATTATAAAGGTTGTAATTAGGCATAATGTGAATTATGCAGAGGGAGATGAGTGATTAAGATAGGATTTTTCCATCTCATTATGAGATAGATATCTTAGTATGATCAATGTCATTTATCATATCAGTTTACTTAGAGATTGAGAAATGATAAGGTTAAACAATATAAGGGTGACACTATCCATGACTTATACTCAATCTAGATATCGTGTGATAAAAGGATTATGACATAAGTTATGGATTAGGTAAAGTCAAATCGCCAATCTTTACTTAATTTAGGTAGACATAACATCTTGCTAGAGGCCACTTATGTCTTATAGGCCTAAAAGGAGTTTTTAGGCCTACTGCGAACATTAAGTGAACCTATAGGGTGTAAACAAAATAGGCTATGGATTTATTTTTAATTAAACCTAGCAGGAAGTATTGAAATATTTATTATTCTTAATGATTTAAGAATGATAAATAATTATGTTTATTATTTTTTATGAAGAATAATAAATAACGTATTTTATTAAATATTATTAATATCCTTTAATATCTCACCAAATCTCATAATATCTTTTAGAAGATATTTTTGCTGGTCGATATATAGATATAGAAAGCTTTATATTAGGGTACGTTGATTTTATATTGTCAACATTAGACCCATAGAGAAACTTTGTAGACCAAAATATAGAGTGAAAATGTAAGAAATTGTGAGGGATTTCTTGCATTTAGTTTTGGTGCCAGTACACATTGCGGTTTATTTCAGTATGCTCGTTCAAGTGTAGATATCATAGAGTGAGCTTACAAGATCACAACACTTATAGATCTGCATTGCCAATGTTACTTGGATTTGCATAAGGTTATAGTTTCACTCATATCAATTTAATTTACTGGAAGGTTCCACCAACATTTTAGGGATTTAGTTTCATTAAAAAAAAATTATGCTGCAAACCAGATTTTCAAGTTAATGCGCATGGTTAATTGGACATATGTCATCGTGGGAGAGGTTAGAGTGCCTACTAGTAACAATTTCTAACATGTTTGGATAAGGTTAGCATAGGTAGATTCCTTGGATAGTTTAAAATAGGATATGACCTTCTGGAGAGGTTGGATGGTTAGACTCTAGCACTTTCAACAACTTAGCTGGACTTGGGCTTATTGAGGTAACACACTAAATAGCTTAGAAATTGGAATGGTCATCTAGGTCGGCATCTTCACATTTCAGGTCAGAGCTTGAAGAATTAGGTTAACAATGAAGTATTTGGAGGGCTAAGCTGAGTAGTCCTTTGGCTCTTACTTGGGTGAGGGGTCTAATTAACATATTCCTATCATCCCCTCCAGGTGGCTCTAGATTTGGGATTAAATCCTTAAGTTGACATATTAGGGGGTCTTTGTTTGGAACATATAGGCTCGATAAGCTCTTAATTGACTATATTTTATATAGTCATTTTTCCTTGAGATTTGGAGTCTAATTTAAGAAAATGATAGTTAATTAGGGTAAATCTTGATTTCTAGGTTTTGGAATGATCTTCAAAAGAAAACAAGAAAATAGAAACTAGTTTCACTTAAATGGAAGTTAAAATGAAGAAGTTATGAAGTAACACGACTATATCTTTTTAAGTGAATAATTTTTAGTACATAAGTGGAATGAATAGAAAGTTACATGTAGGATGACTCAACCATGTCCTAAGTCATGTCAGTTGAAGATTTGGCAAAGATTTAAGAAGATTCGTTGAGATTTAGAGTATCAAAGGGGACATAATGAGTGATACGATTGTATCACTAGGTCATGCCATTTCTAATGACATGCTAAATTTTACATCTCTTATATAAAGGCTACCAAATTTAGTTAGATGACTTTTTGAGAGACTCAAAGGGGTAGAACACTCAAGAGAGCGACACACTTTAAGATTCAAGAGTTTTTATTGATTTCATAGGTTATGTTTCTATTTTGCCTTTAGATCTTGTTTAAGATAATTGCTTTACCATGAATAGAGAGTAGATCTATTGTATCTAGGTTTTGTGGAACCTAAAATTTCTATGTGACGTTGGTTTTATTAGATCTAATAAAGATCTTTAATTTTCTTGATTCAATTATGTGTGCTTGACTATTTTAGATTAATATTTCCTAATGTTGATAGTTTATTTTCGCTTAACTTACACTCGTCCTTTTGTCGGCTGAGATGTCGGGTAATCGACTCTCTCAACATTTGTGCTCTTTAGAAGACACACGGCAATTATACCGTGTTCAAGAAATGCTCCTGGTTTGAATTCAAATCTATGGTGCAACTAGTTATCATAAGCACGGTTATATTTTACAACTACTTGCTATCCTTACATATTAAAGGAGATATCAAGTCAAGAAGGCTCCACGTGTCTTAACAGTTACCTCGACAACTTCCTTAGACACAACAACCATCTATAAATACCGAAAAGAAACTCTATAAGAGCTCTCTAACACTTCTTATTCAGTTATTTATCATAATAAATAACCATTCTAACTTAGGCATCGGAGTGGCTACACTAGACTGGCCCCAGTACCAAAGATTTTACTCTCTTTTACAAGAGTATTTCCTCATCCCAAAATTCACCACTAACATTTGGCATCATCTGTTTTTCTCTAAACATGACTATATGGCTAGAATTAGGATTACACAAAGTGCAGATGCTGGTACTTCCTCCTAACACCCTAACGATTATTTATCATAATAAATAACCATTCTAACTTAGGCATCGAAGTGGCCACACTAGACTGGCCCCAGTACCAAAGATTTTACTCTCTTTTACAAGAGTATTTCCTCATCCCAAAATTCACTACTAACATTTGGCATCATTTGTTTTTCTCTAAACATGACTATATGACTAGAATTAGGATTACACAAAGTGTAGGTGCTGGTACTTCCTCCTAACACCCTAACGAAGGGACTCGGCATGTTGATGAACAACGATTGGCTCAACTAAAGCAACTTTGTCTCGATTTAGCCAAAGAAAATTTCGAGCTAAACAAAAAACACAAACAAATCCTTAACCTTCTCCATAAAAGTTTTCACCCGAATTAGGAAAAAGAATGTGGTGATGATGAAGCCAACAGTACCAATGATTCCATTTATTCACTTGAATTGCCAAAAAAGCAAGCTGAGGTTCTAGTGCGACCTACAGCTCCTGCTTTCAAAAAGGTCAATAAGGGTAAGCAACCGCAGCATGTGCATCATATGGGACCCTTGCATGTCAGCACACCCGTTTCAGCGACCAAACAGTTCCAAATCAAGAAAAGTCCTTTTGTCCTAGAGATTTTGGAAGAAGTAATACCTTAGCACATCAAGCTACCTCAATTTAAAACATATGATGGGACAAAGGACCCCGAAGACCACTTAGAGTACTACCAAACACTGGCCAAGCTATATGGTTTAAGCGACGTAGTGGCCTGTCAATCCTTTCCCTTAATCTTGAGGAATGTAACTAGCACATGGTTCAAACAATTGAAACTAAATACCATATCGTGTTTCGATGAATTAGCAGAAGTGTTTCTTCTACACTTCCTTACTAGCAAACTTCCTGTTAAGGATTCTTCAATCCTAAACACCAACAAACAAAGGTCCGATGAGTCAATCAGAGACTATTTGGCTAGATTTATGGGCGAGATGGTCTAAATCCCAGAATAAGATATGAGTGTGGCCTTCAACGCCGTAATCGATGGTGTCAAACCTCATGGAGACTTTTTCAAGTCTCTTGCAAAGAATAAGCTAAAAAATTTCGCTGAGTTTAAGGCTAAAGCTACCTCATACATCTGACAAGAAGACAACATAAAGGCATGACAAGAAGCTGATTAAAGTAGAGGAGATGGAAAGAAAGACAAACGGAAAAATGCTAAGGATAGACTTAGTACAGACAACGACAACAGTCTAGACACCGAGAGGATAAGATCGAGGATCCTGACATTCTTATTCCACATACCTATTAACTGTCTAATCTCAGATATTTTGATGGAGGTTTATGGAGAGAGAGAGGTGTCCTCCAATGGTCGGAAAGAATGCGCAAAAATCCTTCAAGAAGAAATTCGAACAAGAACTGCAACTTCCACCATAATAAGGGTCACAATACAAATGAGTGCATTTAACTTAAAAATGTAATTAAAGATGCAATATAACCTGAGCACTTGCGAAAATTTCTAGCGTATGATGCAGAAAGAATCGAAAGACCGTCTCAAAGGAGAAGAGAGGAACATGATGTTGACACTAGGCCAGCAATGGCTGTAAGAGATGCAAGGGATGTTAATCCCAACAGAGCACCCAATGGAGTAATTAATACACTTGTTAGCAGACCCAGTATAGGCCAATCAAGTTCTTTGAACTTGGTTAACGCTAAAAATTACGTTTGCAATATTCATGAAAAGAAGGTCAAGATTAACAATACAATATCTTTTGGGGAAGAGGATTTTGAAGACTTGTCATCAATGCGAGAGTCACCAACTTTGAGGTCAAGAAGATTCTTATTGACATAGGAAGTTCGACCGATATCATTTTTTAGCATGCCTTCGATTAAATGAGGCCCAAGATCAAAGCGTAACTACAATCTTACAAGTGTGACCTCTATGCTTTCAATAATCAACCTGTCCAAGTAGTCGGAGTTACCTCTTTGTCGATACAAATCGGTGATGACGAGCATGTTGCAGAGGACAAAGTGGATTTTCTCGTTGTCAAATGTTAGTCCCCTTACAACATGATAATGGGACAGCCATGCCAACATTTATTCAGCATCATCCCTTCAATGGAACATTTAAAAGCTAAGTTTTCCACTCCCATAGGGGTCGATGTGTGCAAAAGGGATCAGTAATTAGTACGTTCCTTATATATAAGGGCTTTGAGGTGAGAAGAAGTGTTTCAAGTCAAGACCTACCCAGAAGGCAAGTCAGTTGACATAGAAGATGTCGAGAATGATACAAAGGAGATTCCTTTGGGAGATGATCTCAAGAAGACAACAAGGATAAGAAAACCTATGTCAGCAGATGTCCAGCAAAGTCTGATTGACTTCTTGCAAGCCAATGTTGACATGTTTACATGGTCACCATCAGATATGTTAGGTATTCTGAGAGACATTACCATATACAAGCTCTAGATTGACCTAAATGTAAAGGTGGTCAAACAGAAAAAGAGACATTTTGCACTAAAGAGACAAGCGGCAATAGAAGAAGAGGTCCATAAATTATTGAAGCTATGATTCATCCGAGAAGAGCCTTATCCAACTTGGCTAGCAAATTGTATGTTAGTCAAGTAGTCTAATGGCAAGTGGCAATTGTGCATAGACTTCACAAATCTCAATAAGGCCTGCCCCAAGGATTGTTTCCCACTGTCAAAAATAGATTAGATGGTAGATGCAACCATAGGACATGTGTTGCTTTCTTTTATGGATGCTTTCTCTATTTACAATCAAATTAGGATAGACAAGGCAAATGAAGTCCATACATCTTTTGTTACAAATTTTAGAACATACTGTTATATGATAATGCCTTTTGGGTTGAAGAACGTTGGTGCCATGTACTAAAGATTAGTAACGAAGATGTTCAAAGCTCAAATCCACAGGAATGTTGAAGTATATGCAGATGATATGATTGTAACGAACATGAAAGAAGATCAACATCTCATAGATCTAGAGGAGACGTTTGCCACATTGTGAAGATATTGCATGAAACTTAACCCATAGAAGTGCATCTTTGGTGCAACATCAGGGAAATTTCTCGAGTATATAGTCACACGACGTAGCATCAAGGCCAATCCGAGAAAGATTGAAGCCATAAGGAATATGAAATCACCTCGCATGATCAAAGAGGTGCAGGAACTCACCGGGCGAATTGCCGCCCTCAATAGATTTGTGTTGAGAAGTGTGGATAGGTTAGTAGGATTCCTTAAAATTTTGAAGAATCCAAAGGAATTCAACTGGACCGAAGATTATGAAAGAGCTTTTAATGAGCTCAAGGAATTTCTTACGTCGCCTCCAACACTCTTGACACCTATTTTAGGAGAAAATTTATACTTGTATCTATTAACCAGTTGCCAAGTACTTTCCTCTGTATTGGTCTGAATTGATAGCAAAGAGCATCGACCCGTTTATTACGTAAGTTACGTTATGCAAGGGCCAGAGCTTCAATACACCAAGATAGAAAAATTTGTATTGGCTGTAGTTCTCTTAACAAGAAAGTTGAAGCTATACTTTGAATCTGACCAGATTATTATCCTCACCGATCAACCACTGCGACAAGCAATGCAGCGACCCAATTCCTCAGGGAGGATGATAAAATATGCTTTAGAGCTCAGTGCCTATGGTACATAATATAAACCCAAAATGACACTAAAGGCCCAAGTACAGGTGAATTTTGTAGCCGAATTGATTGGAGACAAAGACTGTATAGAGATTGCTAAGAAACCTATCTAGTTTCTCTATGTCGATGGTTCTTCAACATAAGAAGGAAGTGGTGTAGGCCTAGTTCTTCAAGGCCCCTATAACATCAATGTTCATTACACTCTGAAATTTGGATTCTTAGCCAGTATCAATGAAGCAGAGTATAAAGCTCTAATTGTCGGACTGAAACTAGCAAAAGAAATTGGTGTCAAGAAACTCGAAGTGTTCTCTAATTCCCAACTGGTAGTAAATCAGGTCATTGAAATTTATGCGGTAAGAGAAGAAGAGATGAGCAGATACCTATTGGTGGTACAAACACTCGTAAAAGAATTCCTATCTTTTTTAATTCACAAAATTTCGAGAAGTAAGAATATCACTATCGACAAGCTGTCGAAGTTGGCCAATATGGCATTCCTTGAGCTGAATGAGAAACTATTCGTTAAATTTCTCTTGCATAAAAGCTTGTCCAATCTCTCGCAGAGTTGTGAATTAGCTCCTTGCCTAAAAGAAGAATCATGGATGGATTCCTTAGTGAAATATCTAAAAGATGTTATTGTCCTTAATGGCAAAAAGGAGGCATGAAGATTGGCTTACCCGGCTACGAACTACATGCTGATTGATGGTCAGTTGTACAAGCGTAGCATATCCCAACCTTACCTTCGATGCCTTTCCCTAAGAGATTCCTAGAGGGTATTATTTGAACTTCATAGTGGCATATGCAGCAATCATGTGAAAGCGTAAATACTATATATTTGAGTACTACGACTCGGCTATTATTGGCCAACTATGAAAGAAGATGCAAAGGGCGTTGTCCAACAATGCCCTCAATGCCAGAAGTACGAGTGGCCAAGTAAAGAACCTGCATGTAAATTATGTAGCCTAACCAGCCTTTGGCCTTTCACCCAGTAAGGGCTAGATATCCTTGGACCCTTTCCCAAGTCTACCGTTTAACAACAATTCGTCATTGTCGCTATGGACTACTTTACCAAGTGGGTTGAGGCTGAGGTTGTAGCAAAAATTACAAAACAAAAAGTGGAAGCTTTCATCTTTAATGCCATCTTATCGAGATTCGGAGTACCCTACATGATAATTACAAATAATGGCTCGTAGTGTGACAACAAAAGGTTTCGAATGTTTTGCGAAAGGCATGGCATTCGGCTCAATTATACGTTCGTAGCATACCCTCAAACAAATGGACAAGTCAAAGCTATAAACAAGATCATATTGAATAGTCTAAAATGGAAAGTGGATCAAGTCAGGAGGAAGTGGGCTAATGAATTGCCAAATGTCCTATGGGGATATAGAACCACTCACAAAACTGCAATGGGAAAGATACCATTCAAGTTCACATACGGCACTGAAGCCGTGTTACCGAATGAGTTGGACTTACTTAATCTACGCACACATAATTTTGATGTAATGCTTAATCAAGTTAGATTAACAACGAATCTGGACAATATTAAGGAAATTCAAGATGTTGCAAAAGCTAGGGTCGTGGCATACCAACATAGAGCAGCAAGATACTACAATCAGAAAGTTAAGCACAAGGTTTTCCATCCAACTTGGAGATTTGGTTTGTTGAAAGATGGGAGCAATAGGCACGCGAGCAAGTTAGGGAAAGCTCGGCACGAATTGGGAGGATCTTATCATGATCTGCGAAGTCGTTAGCGAAGGGGCCTATCAACTAGAAAGGCTAGATGGATCCATCATCCCTCGAGCTTGGAACATTAATAATCTGAAATTTTATTTCAATTAATGTCGGATAACTTCTGCTATAACTCTTTTGGCGACGGTCAACAAGCTTATAAGACATTTATGACAATTATATATTTGGTCTCATTGTGTTTTGGTTATAATAGTCGAATGAACGAATTCTAGGTTGTATAGCAAACAAACTAATCTAAATTATAGCCTAATGCGTAAAAGAACTATACAAATTAACTATATAGCCAAGTAATGCGGCTAGTCCACACCTGAAATAGTTAACGGATAGTATAAAACAAGGGCATGTAAAATAAAACATGCTGATAAACAACGGCCATGTGAAATAAAACATGTCGATAAATAATAGGCGTATGAAACAAAACATGCCGAGAAACACTTGGCATGTCAAATAAAACATGCTGAGAAGTACATGATGTGTGAACTAAAACATGCTTAGAAACAATAGGCGTGTGAAATAAAACATGCTTAGAAATGATAGGATTGTAAAATGAAACAGGTTGAAAGATAGCAGGGCATGTGAATTAAAACATGTTGAGAAACAAATGAAGTGAATTAAAGCATGCTGACAAATGAGAGTACGAAGCAACATGCATAAACCAAACAAATCGTGAAAGCTCAGTTATGTGAAATTCACATATACTCGGCATTGCCTTGATTATATTCCAGTGATTAATTACAAGAGAATGCAATATGCCAATATAACAAGTCCTACAGCCTATTCTTAGATTCAATAGAAGTGATTCCTAAATCTTTCGCTGGGACTTCCTTGGCAATTGGTTTCTCAGAGTGAGTAACTTCTTCGACTTGAGCTTCATTATTACTTTGATCGATACTCTTGACACCCGTTTCGTCGCCTTCATCTTCATCAATACTACTAACTTTATCGTCGACGCTAGCAAAGTCGAGACACTAAAGATCATAATTAGGATAAGGCTTCAAGACCTCTTCTCTTGCCGCTTGAACTCTCTCCAACAACTTTTTGCGTAAAAGCTTCTCATATTACTGACTTGGAGTGACTATATCAAGAGCTTCTTCAATAGATGGCCCCCTCCTCATAATCTCCTCCAACTAGGCCATATGGCTCTGCAATTTTGAGTTGGTGGTCTCCAACTCCTTTATCTGCACCTTGAGTTTGTCTTCATCATCGCTCATCGTGCAAATAGTTCGTCCTTAGCCCTAGTACTCTTCCCTTTTCTTTTGCAGTTCCTCCTTTAAGCTTTTGGACTCTTTGTACTGTTGTTCCATTTTGGCCTTCAAGCTAGAGATTTCATCAATGGCGAGATCTTATGCCAATTTCTTGGTAGTAAGTTCTTCCTTAAGCTTTCTTGCCTCTATCTTAGCCATAATCTTCACATTTTCAGCCACAGTAGTTTGGGCCTTTGATGCATTGTACGCATCCTCAACTTTCTGCAGCAAATTCAGTTATTATAATTAAGAACAATAAGATATTACATAGATATAGAAGAGGATATTACCTTCTTTACCTTTCCATCGACCTCGTCTAAAGTTGTAAGGATGTGGCTGCTTATCTGGAAAAAGAAAATGTGTTAATTATTCGAAGGAGCTGGAGAAATAAGATGTTTATGGATACTCACATCATACAATTTGGTCATGACATGGGCCTTATTGCAATCGCTGACCTTGTTGACATCCTTCTTAGTGTTATCTTTGTCTATCAGAAGAATGACCTCTTCCATTAAAGCCAAAGATTTTGTCCTATCTCCTAAGGCCGAGTTAATGTCCAAAATTTGATGGCTTTAATAAGGGAAGAAGTACTCACTGACCTCTTTGTTTGGCAAGAATTTGGTGCTAGTGATGCCGAGAAATTTAAAATGCATTGCCTCCTTCACCCTTTCATCCAGGCCTTTGGACTTCTTAATAGGTGGTTGGCCTGTTAGTTCCTTCCCCGGTCTTTTTTCACCACTTAGAGCCACCACAATCACCTATGATGAGCCTTTTATAGCAATTATATTTTCATCCTACTCGTCGAGTATGTCTCTCAACACTCGCTATTCCTTGGCTTAATGGAAGTTTGAATAATCACGACCGGAGGCTCCTTAAAACGAACCTCAATCGGCTATATATTCTCATTCTCCTTCACTCTCTTAGTAGGACAAGAGATCTATGCAGCTGCATGCTTTGTTGTAACCTCCTTTGCTGGTCTCTTTGCGACAGTAGGTTGTGTGTTAATTGTAAAGGTGGTCTTCCTCCTATCAACCTTAGACTTCTTAGCCTTAGCCTGAGTAAGTAGCTTTACAGGATCCACCTCTCCAGCACCTATATCTACAAGATGAGTAAAACAATTAATATAAATAGGGAAAAAAATACGAACTTATATTTTCCATGCCGAGCAAGGCTCAAAAGTTACTATTCTCCCCCAAAGTCTTGAGAACGGCTTTCCTTATGCCTATACTTGATACGGTGGTAACACATCAGCATACCTTTTTTTTTATAAAATATTAGTTCACCATTTTCATAATGTCGTATAATTCTCCTGACAGTAATCTAATGGCTAAAAACTTTCTGACAGTTATTAAGCTTGTAATAAAATGATGACTTAGGTGATAGATGTCATACATACAACCTTTTGGTTTCCCAAACGAGTGAGAGTTTTGAAATGGTGACGTTTCGGCTGGGATGTGATTCGTCTTACCTCCCACATCACTAGGCATGAATCTAGACTCTCCCTACTTGGCTTCTGCTACAATATATATATATATATATATATATAACTCCCTTTATCAACTATTCGAATACAGGAGTTAGGGGGCAAATGTTGATAGTCAATTTTCGCTTAACTTATACTCGTCCTTTCATCAGTCGAGATGTCGAGTGATCGACTCTCTTGGCATTCACCCTCTTTAAAAGACACATGAAACTTATGATGTGTTTAAGAAACTCTCCTGGTTTGAATTCAAATCTATGGCGCAACCAGTTATCATAAGTATGGTTATATTTTACAACTGCTTGCTATCCCTACATATAAGGGGAGATGTCAAGTGAAGAAAGCTCCATGTCTCTTAACAGTTACCTCAACAACTGCCTTAGACACAACAACCGTATATAAATACTGAAAAGAAACTCTATAAGAGCTCTCTGACACTTCTTATTCAGTCATTTATCATAATTAATAACCATTCTAACTTAGGCATTGAAGTCGCCACACCGGACTGGCTCCGATACCAAGGATTTTACTCTTTTGTAAGACTATTTCCTCATCCCAAAATTCACCACTAACACCTAAGGTATTGATTTAAAATTTGATATTATGTAATAGAATGAAGAGATTTCTTGTATGATTAGATATAGCATAATTGATGAAGATTCTTGTAAGTTTAGAGATAAATTACAGTCTTTTTTTGTCTTGATTTATATAGTTAGAGAATTCATTGTTCTTTAATACGATATTTGATTATTCTATTAAGAAAAGATTATAATAGGTGATCTAAAGATTATGGTTAATAGACTTAAAAAAGTTATTAACTTTAATAAAGAATTCTCCCAATCAAGAAGATTAAGGATTGAATTAGCTAATCTTTAGTAAAAGTTATATGTGTAATTCCAAAGGAAACAAGATCTAGGTACAATATTGAATCTCAAATTATTTTTCAATTTAGTTGCTTTCTTGTTAATTTATTTAGTTGAGTTTTTATTAATCTTTAGATTTGTTGTTAGCAGTGATTTAGATTAAATTCAATAAGTTTCTAGAATTCAAATTCTATCAGTTAGATAATAATGAGATAGTTGGTATTAGTACTTATAGTCCTTGTAGAAACGACATCCGTTCTTTGAACTATGCTACCAAACAATAGGTGTGATTGCCTTATACTAAGGCTTAAGTCTACGACGTTAAAGACATCGAAGATTCCATATCCATCTGCAAGTTTAAACTTATAGGCATTGTTATTGATTTTCTAAAGTACTTGATAAGGTCCTTTTGCGTGGGGTAAGAGTTTACTCTTCCTCTTGTTGGGGAACCTTTCTTTGTTAAGGTGGAGCTACATAAGTTCTCTTAGTTGGAATTGCTTCTTCTTTCTTCAAGTTTAGTTTCTTTGCTTCAATTTCTCAACAACTCAAGTTAATTACTAAGCAACCTATTGGTAGGTCTTTTATATGGCTTTAGCTCGATCATCGATGCCAAGGTTAACTTATTTGAACTTAGTATTGGTGTTTGATCAAGTGACAACTTAGGATTAAAACCACATACTACCTCAAATGGTGTTTTTCTAGTCATGTTATGAACAATTCAGCTGTAGGAAAACTCCACTATGAGTAGGCAAGAAGCCCAATCAACTTGGTTGAGTCCAATAATAGCTCGGAGAAGTGATCCTAGTGCTCGATTGACAACCTTTATTTGGCCCTTGGTTTATGGGTGGTAAGACGTAGTAAACAACAACTTAGTCTTTAGTTGGCACCATAAGGTCTTCTAGGATTGGCTCAAAAGCTTCATATCTCTATTAAAAATGATAGTTTTGGGAACTCCATTTAGCTTAATGATCTCCTACAAAAACAAAAAAGTTATAGTTAAAGCATCGTTACTTTTGTGGCATGGCAAAAAATGTACCATTTTTATGAACCTGTTAACCATGACCATGATGGAATCCTTTCCTCACATTGCCTTTAGCAATCTAAGAACAAAATACACACTCAAGTTTTCCCATGGTTTGATCAATATGGGTAAGGGCATAGCTTTCCCTTACTCAGTTTAGCTCTTAACATCTTTGTAAGTTATACATTGCTTAACTATTTGGTAGATATCTCTCATCATCCTAAGCCAATAAAACCTTAATTTCAGTAGCTTACAAGTTCTCTTTTCTCCGAAATGTCTAGATAGTCCTTTAGGGGCTTCTTGAATAAGTAGGTCTCATACTAAGCAATTTGATACACATAATCTTCCTACTTGAAAAAGATATCCCTCTTCTACAAAGTAGTCATACAATGTTCTTCCATCCTTGCACTAGGAAAACATCAATCCAAAATGGGGGTCCTAGGGGTACTGCTCTTTAATGCTTACAAATCTAAGTAATCTTTTTTGCAACTTAGAAAGTAATATATGTCACCTTGGCATGGCTTCTGTAACTACATTCCCCTTTCCTCATTTGTACTTGATCATGAAGAACTCAACCCACTTGATTTATCATATTGAGAGTTTTGGTTAGCTCTTCAAATATCTTAAGGTCTGGTCATTGATATACACAACAAAGTCCTTTGGTAATAGGTAATGTTACCAAGTTTGCAAAGTACAGATTAAGGCATACAACTATTGAATAATTTAGAGTAGGTCCTCTAAGTTTCTTGCTAAAGTAGGCAATAGGCTACCAATCCTACATTAGAATTGGTCCAATTCTTATTCTTATACTTGGGGCATTACACTCTAACTCAAAAACCTTACTAAAGTTAGGTAAGGACAATACTAGTGCTAAATTCAATCTCTTTTTAGCTTGGTAAAGCTCTCCTCTTCGTTATTCCCCCATTGAAATTCAATATTCTTCTTTGTAGGCTTGATAAGAAATGTAGCAATAAAACTAAAATTCTATATGAACTTATGATAGAAAGAAGCTAAATTGTAGAAACTTCTTATGTCTGTAGATGAGGCTTGTACAGGTTACTCAACAATAGCTCTTAACTTTTCCTTGTCCACTCTAAGGCCTCCTCTATTGACGACATGCCCGAGAAATATAACTTCCTTATGACAAAAACAACACTACTTTAGATTACCATTGAATTATTTAGCTTTAAGCACCTAGAAAATAGCTTAGAGGTGTTTTACATGACTAAGTAGGTTAGAATTGTATACTAAAATATCATCAAAGTAGAGAATAACAAACTTTGCGATTTGGTTTCTTAGGACGTAGTTCATCAACCTCATAAATGTGCTTAAGGTGTTAGATAAACCAAATGGCATGATAAGCCATTCATATAATCCATGTCTCATTTTAAAGGTGGTCTTCTATTCATTACCATAATGCATTCGGATTTGATGGTATCCTAACTTGAGATAAATTTTGGAGAATATACTCACTCTATGAAACTCATTCAACATGTTTAACCAAGGGATTAGATTTTGATATTTGATGGTGATCTTATTAACAGCTCGACTATCAATACATATCCCCTAACTTCCAACATTTTTAAGAACTAATAATGTGGGCATAATACATGGGCTTATGCTTGCTCAGGATTCATGAGGTAGGCCAACTGGTTTGGCGATGCGGCTCCAAGTTATAGATTGACCCATGCTCTATTCCTTACTTTAGGGGTAATCCCTTTGGTAGCTCATTAGGAAATAGGTTGGCAAATTCTTTGAGCAAATTTTCAACTTCTTCAAGTAAGTCTATATGTTTCTACATTTCCAACAATCTTCGTGATAGCAAGAAGATTGGTTGATTGCCTTTTATAGTCTCTCTTAGCTTAGATCGACTCATCTCTAAGTCTTTCTTGGTTTTTTGATTTATCTAAACTGTCTGCTATTAACTTGTCTTAATGTCATCATAAAAAGTGTAACAAGTCAACCATCTTTCTCAAAACTATAAGTGCTCTTATAATCATCGTACATGAGTCTCTGATCACATAGCCAAGGATAGCTTAGTAAGACATGGGAAGCATACATTGGTAACACATCACACATGACCTCATCCTTATAACTCCCAATGGTAATTGGCAATAACACATGCTTTGTGAAGTGCAATCCCTTTCATTTAACCAATGCAAGTTGTAGAGTTTAGGATGCATAGAGGTCAGTAATTTCAATTGTTTTACCCTTGATAAGAATCCTCCTAAGCTCGAGGGCTCACTCATATGGTTTACCAACCTATCCAAGGAGAGTTAAACTTAGAAGAGCAATATATTCTCCAGTTTGACTTGATGAGTTACTTCACTCTCCATCTCATCTAAGAGATTGCCAAGGTGACCAACTTATTGCCAAGCCAACCACTCTACAATACATCGATCTAAGACTAAGCACCAAACCTCTATGTTGTCGACCTGCTACATTGTCGAGGCTGAGCTACCAAGCACCTGACCCGAACTGAATCTACTTAAAGCCTGCTTTGTTTAGTAAATCACATCATTGGGACCACATAATGGACAACTGACATGTACCTTATTTATCTAATATCCGTACTATCCCTTGTAATCGAATATCCCTCTTTTTGTCCAATTACAGCTTTATCCTTGAAAATTATTCCTTTTCCCTTTCCTGATAGGAATCTTTTTTATAATTTACATTAATCTAGAACTTACCCTAATTAGGTCATATAAATACTTGTGAATAGTAATAGCTGCAATAGTTAATACCATTGATATTTAGACATATCACTTATTATGTAAGGTATGCGTCTTAGCTTCCTCTCGACTACTCTTATCTAGCCCATTGAGTGTAGATTGGTGGCGGTTGACCTCCAGCTACACTTATGCATCATATCAAGTACGACTTATGCTCATATGAGGCATTAGTGCGTCATATCTACTATTGGTGCATAAGGACCCCTGCTCAACCTTCGATTATCATTTCTCTTTTAGACTGTCTCGAGGTTCAAACCATTCCCCTTGGTTCGTATAATGCTAGATGCCATGTGTTCATCTACGTTCATGCCTATATCATCTTCATTTTAGAGCTTGGCTACGTTTGAGCATGTTCTTGTTACTTATACTTTGAGTTGTTTACTACTCCTGTAAGTGTTTTAGAGTCAAATTATTGTTGTTGTGATTGTTCGAAGAGTGTTTAGAGAAAAGAGATTTCATGCTTAGTTTTCCTTTGTTTCTTACTTGTAAAACAGAGTGTATGTGCTCACTTGGTTTATTATGTATTGGTTGTATTAGCTATTAGTGTATTCGGCCTTGTTTTATCCCTGATTCAAAGAAGGAAGTTTTAAATAGTGTCTCAGTCATTAATCTCTTGTAGAAGGCAACAATGTCTAATTTTCATGTTGAAGGAACATTAGGTAACCAAAAGAGTAGCACTCAAAATGGCTAAGGTCAATAAGGAAGCTTCACACCTTAGTCAGTAAGTGATTGTTGAACAGGTTCACCAACCTAGTAGCTAGTTTGGTGACTATCATAAATGAAGATAGACAATGAGCTAGAAATGGTCCATACCATGGACAAGCCAATGAACAACCTAAGAGAGGCAATGTTTAGTATGGTCGAGCTAATGCCTTAGTTCGATTGCCTTAAGCTAGAGGAGTAGATAAAGTTGTTAGACACAAGCTAGCATTTAATGAAATTGAAGAAGCAGATGAAGAAGAAGGTGATGAAGCAGAGGAATACTATGAGCCAAGAGAGAGGAATGCTCGAGCTCCTAGAGTAGAAGGGTTATAGATGCAAATTCTAAGTTTTTCTAGGAGTAGTGATGTAGAGGACTATCTGAATTGGGTAAATAAGATTGAGAAGAAATTTGAATGCCATGAAGTACCTAATAATGCTAAGGTTAGACTTGTTGTGCTAGAGTTTAGAGCAGAAGGGTTATAGATGCAAATTCCAAGTTTTTTTAAGAGTAGTGATGTAGAGGACTATCTAGATTGGGTAAATAAGATTGAGAAGAAATTTGAATGCCATGAAGTACCTAATAATGCTAAGGTTAGACTTGTTATGCTAGAGTTCACTAACTATCTTACCATGTGGTGGAAAAACATACAAGCCACCCATAGAAGAGAAGGAGAACAAGAAGTTAAGAGTTGGGATAAAATGAAAAGAGTCATAAGGAGAAGATTTGTTCTAAGCTACTATTTACATGATGCATTTAAGAGATTATAGGAGTTAAGGTAAGGTGGATTAAGTGTTGATGCCTATGTGAAGGAATTTTTTATGTTGATGATTCGATATGAAGTTGTTGAACATGAATACCAAACTATATCTTGATTCATTAGTGATTTGAAGTACGGGATTAGAGATATTCTAGAGACTATGGACATTAGGACACTTGATGAAGCTATCTAAGCTACCTAGAGAATTGAGAGGCGTTGATTAGGAAGATTTTAAGCTCCTATTAGTCAGCCTACCCCTCATCAACTTGTTCCAAGTAGACCTGTACAATTATAAACCAAGTAAAGTCGCTAAGACCAAACCTACTCAAGTTACCTAAGTATAGGAGAATGAGATCCCAAGGAAGTTTGAGAAAGGCTAGAGTTCAGGAAGGAACATAAGTGAGATAAAGTGCTTTAAGTATCAAGGATTTGGACACACGGTTGCTTAGTGCTCAAACAGAATAACTATGGTCATCTAAGGTAAAGCGTTGACCATTGAGGTAAATAGTATTGATGAGGAAGTGGAAGAGCTAAAAGAGACTGAATAGACCGAATTGTCCGAGGAGGAGGATGTCATCTATGGTGAGGAGGGTAACTTTATGCCTGCTACCTTGGTGTTAAGAAGAATAATGAGTGTGCGTTTTGTGCTCAAGAACGAGCAATGAGAGAATTTGTTCCACATTGGATGTAAGGTAAATAGGTCATTGTATGCAATGATTGTTGATAGTAGCAACTGCACTAATGCAGCATTTGCTTCATGGTCTAACAATTGAAATTTTAGACCAAACCTCACTCTATGCCTTATAAATTGTACTGGCTTAGTGGCAAAGGAGCCTTGCATGTAAACAAATAAATGTTAGTGCTTATCAGTATTGGGAACTATTAAGATGAAGTGCTTTACAATGTGTTACCCATAAGTGTGTCCCATATTATGCTTGGGCAACCATAGATGTTTGATTAAAGTGTGATAATGGAAGAAAGAACACATGTTCCTTAGAGTACAAAGGCAGGAAGGTGAGGTTGAGCCTTGTCACTGCCGAATAAGTTAAAATCATGTAAACTCAATTAAGCTAAGTTCTAAAGAAGGAGGCTTTGGTGATGATCCAAGCCAAGCTGAAGAAAGAGATGGAGCTTGAAGACTCGACCTATCTATTAGTAAGAAGGTTACTTGTGATGAGAAGATTTAAGGAAGAGGCGTTACCTATCGAGGTAAAAACCTTGTTAGATGAGTTTATCAACTTGTTCCCAAGAGAACTGCTTAAAGGTTTGGCTCCCCTTCAAGGTACTGAACATGCAATTGACTTGCAGCCAAGAGTCGCACTACTGAACAAGCCTACCTATAGGCTGAACCATAAACAAGTTATCGAGTTGTAGAAACAAGTGGATAAGTTATTGAAGAAAGGGTACGTACGAGAGTTCCTAAGCCCATGTATTGTGCTAGCTTTGTTGGTTCCAAAGAAAGATGGGATATAGAGGATGTGTATAAATAGCCAATCAATCAATCACATCACCATCAAGTACAGATATCTTATACCAAGGCTTGATATGTGAGATGAGTTGAATGGAGTAAGAGTATTCTTTAAGATTGATCTCAAATCTAGATACCATCAAATTTGAATGCGAGAAGGAGATGAGTGGAAGACCGCATTTAAGACCTGCCATAGATTATATGAATGACTTGTGATGCCATTTAGACTGTTAAATGCACTGAGCATGTTCATGCGACTGATGAGCCATATACTCTAAGAATTAATAGGAAAGTTTATGGTGGTATATTTCAATGACATCTTAGTCTATAGCCTTGATCTATAGACTTACTAAGAGCATCTTTGAGCAGTCTTCTCGAAACTTCAAGCTAGAAAGCTCTATGCCAATTTGAAGAAATGTGACTTCTATCGACCTAAAGTGATCTTCTTAGGGTTTGTTGTGAATGGTGGTGACATCTAAGTCGATGATGAGAAGATAAGGGCGATTATTGAATGGCCTGTATCAACCTGTTAAGTCGATGTGTGAAGCTTCTATAGCCTGGCATCATTCTATCATAGGTTTATAAGGAATTTTAGTATGATTGTGGCCTTTCTCACCAAATTATTGAAGAAAAATGTTGAATTTAGGTGAGGAGAGAAGGAGTAGAGGAGTTTCAAAGAAGTAAAGGAGAAGTTGATTACAATCCCTATCATATCACTACGGAGCTTTGACAAAGTATTTGAAGTGGAATGTGATGCGTCCAGATTAGGAATGGGTGTTGTGATGATGTAGGAGGGTTGACCTATTGCCTACTTTAGTGAAAAGTTTAGAGGAGCCACACTCAACTATCTTGTTTATGATAAGGAGTTTTACTCCTTGATTTGAGCCCTAATTATATAATAACATCATTTGTTACCTAAAGAATTTGTGATCTACACTAATGATGAACCTTTGAGATATTTGAAGAGCTAACTTAAGTTGTCTCGAAGACAAGCTAAATTGGTCAAGTTCATGGAGGGATTCTCATATGTCTTAAAGTACAAGACTAGGAGGAACAATGTAGTGGCTGACACTCTATTGAGACAACATTCCCTCTTGACTAAGCTGTAGATTAGGCTGCTTGGTCTTTTAATGATAAAGGATTTGTATGTTAAGGATTTACATTTTGGTCCAATTTATGCCAAATGTAAAGAGGGCCAAACACTAGATGACTATCATAGGGAGGATAGATACTTATTTAGGAAGAGGAGATTATGTATCCTAACCTACTCTATGAGAGTTATTAGTGCACGAGACACATGGAGGAGGATTGTCTGGATACTGTAGCAAGTAACGTGACACATCCCAAAATAGCACAAGATGTACCATCACATGGGAATACCTGTTTATACTTAACAAAGGTTTTGTTTATAATAAATGAGTATTATAACGGAGTTCAACTTTATACCTATTTACACAAAAAGTACATCTGTCAAACTTATCCAAACCTAAAATACAGTATTTTTTTTTTCTTCATAAGTGCAAATCCTTTATAGAAATAAGAACAAAATACTGCAAGACTTCTTCAAAAGTGGTTGGCTCCATCTTAAGTGCTCTCAAAATATTTTTTCCTCCCAACTGATGTTGCCTTGTCAATTCTCTTCATAACCTAAGGATATAAAAGTATCTCCTTAGCCCTCTGTGAGTTAAGTGAGAGTAGATAAAACAAAACATAAAACAAGTACAATACATACTCACTTAGATCAATACCATAAGATATTCAATTTCATAATCTAAGTTACTAATACAAACTATTTATGTAAGAAGTTAGTGCCATACTCATGCACATGGAATGCATTGGTACCGATATCTTATACTTTTCCAATTCTTTAATTAGTTAGTCGACATACACGGGCATCTAGATTAATTAAGAACCTAAGGCAACAAGGAGCTGCCTGCGAGTAGGACCCCTAACAAAAACCACCCATCGTGGTTTGAAAATCCAATACGTAGTTGGTCACACATCGTGGCTAGAATAAGTTGAGCAATGTAGTTCTATATGCTCAAAAGCCAACTTAGCAATTTTGAAGCTTTTAGAAACTCAACCCATAGGTCATTTTGTGCCATGCTATGAATGTAGTGAATAGTACAATAGCCTAATATCAGGCATGAATCTCAAGTTCTACATTATAAACAATTCAACTATCTCAACTTTAGCTTTGTTTCTCAACTTTATATTGCATTCCTTTGCATAGGGTTTACTTGGGTAGATACCTTAATGAACAGTTCAGTTTCCAAGTTTTCCAAACAGAATTACATATCAAGGAATCAATCATACACATGGAAACATTTCACTTTTTCAACATACATTCCACAAAATCATGTATCTAATCAATCTAGCACATCATTACAATTCATAACATAATTGACTCTAAGTCAAGTAGACATAGGTTTACTTGCACGAAAACAGAAATATCCACTTACTTAAGCTTAATAGTGGCGTAAATCCTAAGCTTCACGATATAGTCCCTCCTCACCTATTACACCTAGGAAAATATACACAGACCCAAGTCAACTATGGGTTGATACTAGCTTCTTATGCGTTTTCACTATTGCGTTTCTAAGCTTATTTCAATTATATCTTATTTATATCTTATCTGATTTTAATAAACTTTATATCTTCATAATCGTTATTTTGAGTATTATTAAGATATCTTAAGAATCATGATTAATCAATATTGTCAAATGTCCAAAAATGTGCTTTCGTATTATTGATTTGACCGTATATTAATATAACTTCGTAATTATTTCAAATAAACCCTAAATCCTTAAAAATCCTAGAATTCCATATTTCCCAAACTGAACAACACCTATTATGTTCCCAATATATCATTCTTTTACAAATTCAACAAATATCTCACTATGACTAATTACTATATTATATATTGGCTAATATATAGTTTTATATCAAGAAAATACATAACAAATAGTATATAAGATCAATTAATTTCATGAAAAATCCTATAGACTCACAAAAATATGTAGTTTAATTATTGATCATGAATTATACTAAACTAGCTATTATATATTTTTACAAAAATAATAGTTTTAACTCGAAATTGGAAAAAATCGAACAAATAAGTGACTTTAATCACAAGATAAAAATAAAGTGTCCCAAACTTCATTATGAACTTCTAGAAATCATAATACATAGGATTGATACTTTGATTTTGTTAAAAACTAATTAATTTAATAAAACAGCGAAATTGCCAGTTTTATCCAAAATAATTACAATAAATAGTAAATATGGTTGTTTTCAAAAATTCTTGTTACTATAATTAAATACATATATTAGGTATGTTACGTACAAATTTTCAACTTGAAAGGACGTTATTTAATATTTCTAAATTTAATTCAATTTTCATCTAAATAGTGCCATTTCTTAAGGACCTTATAGTTTCAATAATTATTTCACTAGAATAAAATTACTACATTAATCTAAACATATAATAGCTTTAGAAAACCAAGTTTCATAATTAAACAATATCATTTGCTATTCTTACAAAATTTACAAAGTTTCAGCAAAAAATTTGATTCATTTGAACCAGCCACCCTCCAACCACCCAAACATTTTAGAACACCTCCTCCAGTAGTACTTTCTTTGACCCCAAATGGCCAACAAAATCGAGCACCACCAACTTATTGAATCGATTAGATTCCGTACTTTATTTTACTCTAATTTTCTTATTTTTTGTAATTTTTTCCAAAATTTTCTTGAGTATTTCTCTTGTATTTTTATATTTCCAAAATATTGTTTTTGAAGTGTGAATGCCCTATTTATATTTTCCAAATGGACTAAGATTAATAAAAATTTGACATGTTGATTACACATGTCATTTTCTTCATTTTCCAATGCATGAGGTGTTATTTTCTTATTATTTACCTTTTTAACTCATCAATTCAAATTGATCTTTAGTTGCCACATCATGAGATGACTCATACTTTCAATTTTTTAAAAATTTTCCATTTTTTATGTTAATTTACCTTATTTTAATAATAATTTATTATTATATATGTGTATTAATAAAAATAATGTATATTCTATGTAAATACATGTATATTACATATAATATATTATTTTTCTAAGATCAATAACTTATCTTTAATATCTTGTTATATCTAAATGTTCGAATTTCACATTTTCATTATTTATTGACTTCAGTGATAAATTAACGTTTTCTTAAATTAATATTTTTATATAACTTATTTTGAGAAATTGACTTTACTTGAATTGTTTCATTTAATTTTTCTAACCTTATTGTGACATTTGAAATTAAACGGATATCATAGCCCAATGCCTTAAATTTAGGGGCTTGGATCCTAGCATAATTGAATGGGCTTGAGATCTTAGGGTATTACATAACGAACTCATGAGATACTATCCTTAAGATTTTTTTGGCTAAAAATGATGAAAGATGCTAAGTTGTGTCAGAAAGGAGTGTTACCTACAAAAAGGTAAAGAATTAAGCCAAGCAAGGGAAATATTTACTATTGTTGAGCTCAACTAAACCATGGTCTAAGCTGAGTATGGACTTTATGTTAGGACTGTTGAGAACATCTCGAGGAAAGGACTCCATCATAGTGGTTGTACACCATTTCAGCAAGATAGCTCACTTCGTGCCCTATTCTAAGACTAACGATGCATTGTCTATCACTTTTCTTTTCTTACAAGAAGTCGTTAAGCTTTATGGAGTACTCAGGATCATGAGCCACTTTTAAAGGATGTTATGGAAACGAATGGGAACCAAACTACTATACAGTACATCCTATCATCCATAAACGGATGGATAGATCAAGGTTGTCAATAGGATAGTAGGAACTTTACTCCGAGTTGCTATTAGTCGAAACATGGTTGATTAGTATCTATGCTTGCCTATAATTAAGTTTGTCTACAATAGGACTGCCAGTATTACGAACATGCCACCATTTGAGGTCGTCTATAGGTTCAACCTTGAGCTCCCATTGGACTAAATACCCCTTCTAAGCTTGGATGATGATCAATCAATTGTAGAGAGATTGGAGGCCATCAACGCAATGCACCAAAAGTTCATTGAACATCTAAGCCGAGCTGCCACCAAGCTCAAGAGAAGAGACTCAGGATGGAAGAATAGAGAATTTCAGCTAGGTGATTTGGTCTAGATCTACCTTAGTAAGGAATGATTCCTAAACTTAAGGAAGAGCAAGTTATATTCCAAGGTTAATAGGCCATTTAAAGTGCTTAAAAAGATCAATCTTAATGCCTACAGGATTTAACTACCAGAAGAGTATGGAGTCCCCAACTCCTTTAATATTGCCAACCCTTACTCATATACTCTTGAAGATGAGCAACATGGAGCTGAGTCAGATTTGATCCTAAATCTCAAACAACCTAAAGTAGATGATAGGGATCATAAATCAATCGTGCGCTCCCGAACCCGAGAACTCGCTCATATGGTTTGTCAAGCTGTCTGAGGGGAGTTAAACTTAGAAGAGAAATGTATTTTCTAATCTAACTTAATAAGTTACTCCACTCCCTACCTCATCCAAGAGACTAAAGAGGTGACCAACTTATTGCCAAGCCAACCCCTTCACAACACATAAGGTGTATGTTAGATGTCCCTTCGTAGTCCCGATGATGTGGTTACTGAGCAAAGCAAGCTTTGAATAGATCAAGTTGAGGTTAGGTACTTGGCAGCTTGAACATTCTAAATTGAGGAGGGACTAATTCAAGAGTTTCTCCATTGTTAGGTCAACCTTGACTAGTCAACTCAAGATTAAGGTCAACTTAGCCTTGGCAATGTAGTAAGTCGACAATACATAGGTTTGGTACTATCCTTTATAAGTGAATATCCCTCTTTTTGTCTTATTATGACTTTACCTTTGTAAATTATTCCATTTCCCTTTCCTAATAGGGATCTTTTTTGTAATTTACACTAACTTATGACTTACCATTGATATTTAGACATATCCCTTATTGCATGAGCTAAGTGTCTTGGCTTACTCTAGATTACTCTTATCTAGCTTATTGAACGTGGACTAGTGTTGAGTGACCTCCAGCTACACTTATGCATCATATCAAGTGCGACCAAGCTTATGTGAGGTGTTGGTGCATCATATCTGCCGTTGGTGCATAAGGATCCCTGCTCAACCTTCAACTATCATTTATCTTTTGAACCATCTTATGGTTTAGACCCATCCCCCTTAGTTTGTGTGATATCAAACAACATGCGTTCATCTATGTTCGCGCTTGTATCAACCTTCCTAGCAAAAGCAACATACATAAAACTTCCACTATCAATAATTAAAGCACAAAGTTGATGGTTTAACTTATAAGTAGTATGAAACAAATTCTCGTGTTACTCTTCTTATTGATCATGTTCTACATTAAGAGCTTGATGGATAACTAATGTTAGCACATCTCCTTCTTTAAGGTAGATATCATCTCTTTTAACTTCTAACTTTGCTCCATCCCCTCTTTCTTTCATAGCTTAACTACCTTCTTCATCCATATTGTATTCTTTGAAGGTCAGTACTTCACCCTTGATGACCATGGTTTGTTGATTAGGACATTAAGCAACCATGTGACCAAAACCCTTGCACTTGAAGCACTTAAGCTTGATAGTTTTTCTTTCAAAGGTTTACCTCTTTTCAAATTCATTTTCTTTCCCTCCTTATTCCTTCCTCACACCTTTAGAACTCTGTATCTAACCTTCCTTCTGGCTTAAAGTTGAACCAATAGGTTTCTTACTATGTCCTTAGGTAGGTCAACTTGTTAAAATTGGTTGGGAACTATTAGGTCAATAAGGTCAATTTCTCCTTTGTCTCTCAACATGTTGGATGACCTTAATAACTTCTTCAAGGGTTTGGTAAGATAATACATCAATAATTTCCCAATTTCATATTTTAAGCTTGTAGCTAATCTTGAAATAGTTCGGGCTTTCGGTTCTTGCACTTTACACCAAATTATTAGCATATGAAATTGTTGCACACACTTGTCACCTATTCGATTCCTATAACTTTGTAAAGGTATCCTGATAGTAAGATTCAAGTATAAACCTACTTTGCATAACTCTCTTCATCTCATCCCATGACCTTACACTTTAGCATCCCTTTCTCTCTCTCTCTCTCTCACATGGTGTGCATTTTCTTCCACCACCTATGTGCATACTTGGTGAACTCTAAGGCAACAAGTATAACCTTGTCTCTTTTAGCATAATGGTAACCTTTAAACAACTTCTCAACATGCTAGCCCCATTCAAGGTATTCATCAGCATCACCACTTCTTAAGAAGCTTGGCATTTAGAATTTTACACTATTAATACTTCTATGAGCTCAAGCAACACATCTCCCCTCATAATGGTCTTCATTAGATTCCTCATCAATATCATTTAGATTAATCCTTCGATGAGCTTATTGATCAACCTTCCTCTATTGTTGTAAAATAGGAAAATATTCATGATTAGGTTGACCTTCATACTTTTCACCCTTAGGTGTACATTTTATCCTTCCATTATCTTCATAAAACTCTTTTTCTTCAGTTTCTTCCACTTAGGCTAAGTCCAATCTATGATTAACCCTCAATTCATTTTCTTCAAGTTGTGCATGATGATCTTAGTTGACTTCTCCTTTGTATATGGCATCATAGGTTCAGTTAACCTTATCATTAGCTTGATTTTCAACTTGAGTGACTACATTAGCTTAGCCTTTAGCTTACTGAATTTCTCTTACTCAAGTGACCATTACACCTTGTATCAAAGTCATCATATTCTCCATTAATCTTGTAAGACAATCAATTTGCTCATCAATGGTCCACGAAGCTTACTCTAGCCATCGACCTCTTCAAGAGCATTACTTTCTAGTGCCACCAACTATTGCATTTACACTTGGGTCAATCACTCTTTTATGTTCAATAACTATTATACCACTACACAACTCAACAACTAGTAATCATTTTTAATGCTATAGTAACCAATTCGAACCATAAACTTCGACTCCACTTACAACCCTGCTTTGTGAATTAACAATAGAGTACAACAGATTCTCTCCAAAAACACTCAATTTGTATTCAATCAAAACACTTAAAACTTCAACCACCATTACTTCAAAACACTTTATCTAATACCCAATCCAACATACTTACTATAGTTAATGGCTAACATAACTAGTACACAAAACCACCCTCCATAACTAATTCACACACATATACTACTCAAACTCTCAACCCTATTTAGAAGGTCGAGCTCTAATACCAAGATGATGCTCCTTGGAAGAGGTCTTAATTAAGTGTGGATGAGTCCCTTAGAGAACATGTCATGCTTTAAAGAGGTAGAGTTGTAATAGTTCTATAGTATGAACTATCTTAAGGTAGAAGCTAGCCTTACAGCTCTTACCGTAGACCTAGTCCATACTAGGCGTTCTTAACTTAACCACTTTGAAGCATCCAATTAAATACTTGTTTGATATAAACTTATGAAATAATCTTTAGAAATAATTGTTAAGACAAACTTATAGTTTAACTTTTCATAAGAGTAGTTGTAAAACCTATAAGTATATGTTACTTAGTATATAAACTAGAAGATCAAACGCTATTGAGCCACCTAAGGAGACTCATGTAGTTTTCTTAAAAGTTAGAAAACGGTTAATAATAAGAACATAAATCTAGCCAATCCTTCTCAATCCTCACTTTCTAGCCTCGTTTGCTGAAATTCTGATTTTTGATTGTTGTGCTAGTAAATCTACTATAGACTTGCAAAACATACTATAGGAAAATAAGCGGCAACTTGCTTAGTAAGTGGGATGGAGATAGAAGTATGTATTTAACATAGAGCAATTAGTTTTTTTAAGTAGTTTTAGTTAGATGCAATGTGTGTTCAGGCAAATGCATCACACAATATTATCCGGTTCGTCGTAAGATTAGAGAAATTATACCTACTCTAATCTAGGTTGATGAATTTGATGTTTCAATCATGAATTGGAACTAAACCAAGTTTTATGTAATGGTGAACACCCTCCACTCAAGACTACCTTCGAACCACTATGCTCAACCTTACTGTGACCTCCTTTCCTATCACTTAATTCAACTAAGGATGGAGAAAGGACCATTTTAGCTATCTTCATTGAAAGGTTTATGTTTAGTCCAAGAATCCTAGTCGTTTCCCTTAGTGTATTGTGATGTATGTTAGGTTAAAGATTAAGTCAAGTTTAGGTTAGATTATTTTCAAGGTAGTCGATAAATTTCAAACCATCCAATTAAGTGATAAGCATAAAACAAGTAATATATAGAATTCAACATTCTATAGTGGCAAAGCAATATTCAAGTACATACATTGCACATGTACTGTCAACTAAATTAAAACCACAAATAAATACATACCAAGGCCTCCAAGTATTCTAAAATAATATTATGAAGTGTGGTGAAGCACTAATCCTACTTACTTAGAATTCAATTGCTCGCTAACTTAGTCGTTCACTTGTCCCCCTTTGAGAATCCCTATATTTTAGTTACTATATATGGTAATTGATACCATTAATTTGTTCATGTTAGTAAGAATTAGGTTGATTTGGAATTTGATTTATAAGTTATGTATGCGTAAGTACAATATGTTAGAGTCATTTTATAAATGAGTTTTAGCTTTGACATCCTTTGAGCCAAGGTTTGAGTTTGGTCATCCATGGAGTTTTTAGATTGGAAAGCTTTTGAGTTTTCTTATAAACCATATCGGGGTTAAGATTTATGATAGGATTAACTTTTTATCAACTTCTAATTTTGATAAGTACCTTAGACTTCTCATGAAATACCCTTTGAAGTAGGTTCTGGATACTCATATTCGCATATTTTCATCCATGTGCCCTCTAAGCTAACTTTCAAGATCAGCTTACTTCATAATTTTTAAGAGATTTATCCTCTAACTTTGCCTTTAAGCTCCCCTGTAGTCACAACTCACATATAAGTTTTCCTCAAACTCAACTTCTGAGCTTATTCCTAGTATAATTTTCATCCCAAACCCTTTGAGTTATCCTTTACCTTTAACTAAACATCTAGTAATCAATCAATTTATTCACTTTTTCTTCTAAATTCTAGTTAGAGAAACCAATTCTACACTTCGTGAAACACTTCACAACTTCACTACTCTTTAAAATTCTTGCTTAATTCTTCATCATACCCATATTCTCAAATTTCCCATGTTACTTAAATACACATATATGTGTCCTATTCATGATACTTATAACTTTCTTCCATAAAACTCATTCTAATAGCATTATCATGCCACAAATATGCCATTAATCCATTAAGTTTAGATTTCAAGTGAGGTCCTTATGAAAAATTACCAAAATTTTTAATAAAAAATACTGTTTTAATCATAATTTAGGATTCAAAAATTCATGAAAAATATAAAAGATAGTTTTGAGGAAAAAAAATTTAGCATGTCAATATAAGTATGGAATGCTTACTGAAAATTTTGAGGGTTAAAACTACATCATTAGGGTAATTTAAATCAATACCGAAATTAGCTCGATTTTGCCAATTTCTTAAAGACATAATATTTATCTACTAAATTTATACAAAATAACATTTTTCTTGAATTCTATACTTGAAAATACTTAGGAATAATTTTTCTTGAAAATATCTTTAATTGATTTTTGAAAATTGGCTAATTTTAGGACACTCACTAGAATCATCAACTCCGGCTACTATTGGCTATACTACCCTTGTCAATAGGGCTAAGTGGTGGTTACTACTTAGAGTAGTGTGGCTGGTTCACCTCTAATCACCCCTCTTACCTCTAAATACATAATAGCTCAAAATTACCTGATTTTCTTATGATTTTACCTAGATTTTCTCTTTTAATCTTCTCAACTCTTGCTTATTTTCCTGAAGTTATAGATTGCAGGTAGATTGTGGTAAAGAGGGTTGTCAAATTTTTTAGAGCTTTTAGAGAGTTCAAATTGATTCTCTCTCTCCTCTCATGCAAAATTCAGCCTTTTATATTAAGCCTAGATAACTTAACACTTAAGTTCTTTACCCAACACCTATCTAATTCCCCTTCCATGCCTAATTTAAGCCAAGCCCAATTGTCTTAACATTTTTTTATTAATTTTTATTATTTTTCTTATCTTATTTTAGCTTAATTTGTATTTTATTAGGTATTTTAGACAATTATGGGTACATATTTATGCATAGAAATTATATGTGATATATGTGTATTCTACAAAATATTTTGTCATTTAATAATTTTATTATATTTTTGAGATTCGAGCTCATAGCTACTTATGATTAAAGTTCATAAACTACTCATAAATTTTTAAATTTTTTTTTTCCAATTAAAATTTTTAAATATTTTAACTTAATTAAGTTAATTTCACAAAAGCCCTAAATCACCCTCTCAAAACCTAATCATGTAATTGTAAGCCAACTTATTAGAATGTAAGCTTTTAACTTAATCGATTTACTTTCACAAACGCCTTAAATCACTCACTCAAAACCTAATTGCGTAAGTGTGGCCCTACTTATTAATTATATTGAATGTATATATATGCCTTTTAAATATTATTTCATGTCATATATAAATATTATTGTCCATATAATTTATCGCTAAGGCTTCATTGTTGTTAGAACCTATCTTACATACTTTCGATGAATTACAAATGTTGTATGTGAAAATTAGCTTTTTATCTTTTTTCTTTTATAATTTTTGTTATTATATTTACAAAATCTCAACTTGCAAAAGTCACTTTGCTTATTATATACATGTTTAATATATATATATATATTTTTTCTTTCTAAAATAATATATTAACTTAACCATTCTACCTTTCTACATACCTTAAAACTAAATGCTTCGAACCTAGTTACTATAGTATGAAGCTTACAATTTTGCTTAACTTGATAGCTCTCGTAACCGTGTTATATCTAATTTCTTGATCTTAGTTGCAAATTTTGCTAGGTCTCGTAGAACAATTACTAGAGAAAGGTTAGGTATGGGTTATAATGGACAAAATGCAAAGAAACTAAAAGATTAAACATCATAAGCTACTTGCGAATGTGACTCACTACTTAAGCACTCACAAACCAATACCTCATCAAATGAGATGCACTAGTTTGAAATGTTGTATTGCTTATCGGCATAACCTTACTCAATGGTTGTTATGAGTTTGGATATGGGAAGAACTTCATAAAGAAGAACTCAAAAGGGAAATTTTCATTAATTTCAAGAAGAAGGCTTATTATAGCAACTATCTATAAGTGGGTATTTATACCCAATGCTCCTTAAGGTTACAAACGTGCTAAATTACTATAAAGGATAAAAATTGTAGGCATTCGATAATATAGAAAGGACACACTTCTCCATACACTAGCATGTACAAAGTTATTCCAATCAACATCTTATAGGCAGTCCTATAAGCCTAAAGAGCATCATTGAGCTTTTTAGACTAATCTCTTTAATTGTGCTCGACTATCTTTTCTAGAATTCACTTGAGGTCCCTATTTTCAACTTCAACTTGTCCACTAGTTTGAGGGTGGTATAGAGTTGTAATCTAATGCATAGCTTTATCTTACTTCGATACTTTTTCTAATTGGACATTACAAAAATGAGCTTCTCTATCACTAATAACTGCTTTAAGAGCATCAAATCTAGAAAATAAACATTTTAGGAACCATTTTACTACCTTAACATCATTAGTTGGTAGAAAATAAGCTTATACACATTTAGAGACATAATCTATAGCTACTAAAATGTATTTATTTCTATTTGAATTTGGAAACAGTCCCATGAAGTCAATACCCCTAGCATAAAAACTTCATAGATCAATATTGGATTATGTGGAATTTCATCTCTCTTGGATGTGTTCCCTACCCTTTGACATCTATTAAATAACTCAACAAATTTTTGGGCATCCCTAAACATTATAAGGCAATACAAACCACACTCAAGGACTTTATGAGCTACTTTGTTTGCACTTAGCTATCCTCTAGTTGGGCTTGCATGATAATGTTTTAAAAATCTACCAACCTTCCAAATGAGATACACATCCATGAATTATGCGATCTGCATAAATTTTGAATAAATAAGGGTCTTCCCAAAAATAACTCCTAAAATATATATATATATATTGTCTATAATTTAGTTGGAAGGAAGAATTCTAACTAACAAATAGTTTGCTATATCAGCAAACCAAGGACTTACCTAATATAACTTTTCGTTTGGGAACTCATCATTTATATCTTGTTTGTTATGCTGTTCAAATGATGGATATTTTAGGCATGAGAGATGGTCGGCTACTAAATTCTCTACTCCTATCTTGTCTCTGATTTCTATGTCAAATTCATGAAGTAATAATATCCGCTTAGTCAATCTTAGCTTGGCATTTGTCTTATTTAACAAATATCGCAAAGTAGAGCGATCAATGTAAGCAATGACTTTTGAAAGAGTTAGATATGACCTAAATTTATCAAATGCAAAGACCATTGTTAGTAGCTCTTTTTTTTTTTTTTTTAATGGTGGTGTAATTTTCCATAGCTCTAATAAGGGTCTTACTTGCATAATAGATTGGTTGGAAATACTATTCTCACCTTTGACCTAAAACTATTACTACAATAGGGATGAGTGTATATCGATTTGGTTCAGTTTTTCCTCTAAACTAAACCAAATCATTAAAATATGATTTGGTTTTTTATAACTTTGAAATAAATAGTATGGTTTTGATTGGGAATTTTTCCAAACCATAAAATTTTGGTTTGGTTTATAGATTGAACCATATCTTCTAATTTAGAGAATTATATTTGCGAAAGATGTAATCTCATGTAAAAAGTATTTAATTTATTGAAAATAATAAACATTATCATAATAGAGATTGATGAAAATAATATTCATGTGACTAAAACTTTTTGAATGCTTGTGAATAGCTAATTTCATTTATAAAAATAGTATATAATATAAACATTGAGTCAAACTACTTATATAATGTATACATTATGGTAATTAAAAGTTTATAGATATATTTCAATAAATATATATAAAAAATTCATTTCTACAGCTCTTTCTTGAGTGCCCTTGCGGATCCCTCCTTCCCTTATGTTGTTGAAAGGCATTATTCAGTCTAGCAATAGCAGATGTAGAATCTAAAAGGTAAGATTCCCAATTCCTTAGATTTACTAATAAGAAGACGGTATTAAAATGTAATGAAATATTGTAGTTACATACTATGCTTCCAGCATAGGGTTTGATTACTAAAGTACATTCTATAATAAAACTAAAGGCATTCTTTAGTTAAAGTAAAATATTACTATATTTTTTCATAAAACAATTTGATTCGGTTTTACAGATTGATTCATTTTATCCTTTTAAACCAACCATAAATTTTTGGTTTGGTTCAAATTTGGAATTTTCTAAATCAAATTGTAAGCAAAACCATATTTTTAGTTCGATTTACATATTGGTTCAATTTGGTCTTTTTTTTCCCACCCCAAACCTATAGCAAAATCACTAACATCACACATTAATTCAAATGGTAGGCTCCAATCGGGGCCTACCATTATTGGAGCATGTGTTAATTTATCTTTCAAAGTATTAAATGCATCTAGATAGTCTTGAGAATGTATAAATGGAGCATCTTTTTTAACAATCAAGTTAATGGTTTGCCTATTTTTGAAATATCTTTAATAAACCTCCTATAAACTTGACATGACCTAAGAAACCACGTGTGGCTTTAATAGATGTAGGAGGGGGTAATTTTGCAATGGTGTCAATTTTAGCATCGTCTACCTCTATACTTCTCCAGGACACTTTCTATCATAGCATTACACCCTCTTATACCATAAAATGGCTTTCCCCCCCCCCCCCCCCCCCAATTTAATGCTAAGTTTGTTTCTTCACATCTAGCAAAACTTTCTATAGATTCCTAAGATAGTGATCAAATGAATTTCTAAAAATTGAGAAATCATTCATAAAAACTTCCATTATATCCTTTATAAATTCATCTAAAACTACCATCATGTACAGTTGAAATGTTACAAGTGCATTGCAAGGCTAGAAGGCATTCTCCTATACGCAAAAGTACAGTAAGTACATGTAAAAGTAGTGTTCTCTTGGTCCTTTAGGGCAATGGGAATTTGAAAATAACCTGATAAACTATTTAAAAAACAATAATACATACAACTTGATAATCTCACCAACATCTAGTCAATCAACAGCAAAGGGAAATGATCTTTCCTTATAGTGTCATTAAGTTTCCTATAATTTATACATACTCTGTAGCCTATAACTACTTTCATTTAAATCAGCCCATCTTACTTGTTTGGTACTACCATCATGCCTCCCTTTTTAGGTATAACCTATATACGACTAACCTAAAAGCTATTGGAAATAGGATAGATCATACATGCATCTAGAAGTTTAATTACTTTTGCCTTGACTTGCAATACCGGCTTGTGAACTTCTTTTAATAAGATTTCATGAGTGTAGAATGAGGGATTGATTCCTTTAATGTTAAAAGTCTTCTAGGCGATTGCTCTCTTGTGATCTCTCAACACATTTAGAAGTTTCTCCTTTTGTTGGCTGGTTAACTCCAAGGATACTATCATAGGTAGTTTTGATTTCTTCTTTAGAAAAGCATACTCTAGATAATCCGATAGTTGCTTTAATTCTAACTCCAATGGCTCCTCAATAGAGAACTTCAATTTTGCTCCTTTGTTTAACCTCTCAAACCTTCTCTCCATATATGGAGGATTAGATTCCAATTGAGCTTTTATATTAGCTATGCTTGGATCATTAGATGGTTCTTCCTAGATTCCTTATTTTAAGAAATAATATAGGGGATCTTTGGTTAGCAATTCTTACAAAGCACTAGACATTGAGTATTTGGCATTGTCAATACTAAAACAAGTATCATCCTATTCAGCACCTTTCTTAAAATTTTATTTTAATTACCATCTCCTCCTCTCCTACCCTTAATGTCAACTTACCATTGCTAAAAACTATTATAGATTCAACTATAGCTAAAAAGGGTATATTTAAGATGAGTAGACTCATTAATCTCTAGAGTAACAAAATCAACATGAAAAATAATTCATCTACTTTAACAAGTACATGCTAAATAATACCTTTAGGGTATGTTATTGATCTATCAGCCAATTATAAACTCATTTGAGTCAGTTTAGGTTCACCTAGGCCTAGCCATTTAAACAATTTATTAAGCATTAAATTTATGCTAACTCATAAATCGGCTGATGCTTTCTTAATAGATAAGTTTCTAATGAGACAAGTGATAGTGAGACTCCTTGAGTCCTTTAGCTTTGTTGGAGGCTTGTTTTGAAGGATAGTTGGGCACTCTTTACTTAGCATGATTGTAGATAATTCTTCAAATTTCTTCTGTTAGAGAGTAACTCCTTTAATAACTTTGCATACTTGAGCATTTGTGATAAAACCTCTACAAACAGTAAATTAATATGTAATTATTTAAATAAACCTAAAAACTTACTACATTGCTCATTCGAGCATTATTTCCTTAGCCTTTGAGCATATGGGATTGGCAGTTTATACTCTTTGACCTTCTGGTGCTCTGGTTCTTCCCTAGGTAGTTCTAGAGTTTTTAGGGTTTTGTCTTTTGGCTTTTTTACAAACTAGTTCTAGGTTAACTTAAGTCTTTTCAGGCTATTTAGCAACTTGCAATTCCTTATCACTTCTTAAAGTTACAGCTTCTACTTAAGCTTGTGGTAAAGCTTCTTGTTGTTTCTCAACTAAGATTTTTGCAAGTTGTTCTATCTATTTTTTAATGCTTGTTGATTTGGCATCGCTACTCTATATTTTCCTTGTCAACATGTCTTCTAGTTTTGGTTTCTCCTCTTGCTGAGGAAGAGCTTGAAATCCATAAAGAATATTCATATTCATTGGTTAAGTCACATAAGAATAATCACTTGGATAAGAAAACCACTCCTTACTCCATTCTTTATGGTCATAATAGGGCATATGTTGAAATCCCCATTGATTCATTAAATTGCCAACTGGCCTTTAATATTATTGTGCCATATATCACTCTAGGTTAACTAAATTTGACATCATGGAATGTTATGCTAACATAGGATAAGTGTCTAAACTTTCGTTTATAGTGCTTACCTTAGTTGTTAGAGTTATTGTAGCTTTTACATCTACCATACTAGGATTCTTCTTATTAGGTCTAGCATCTTCTTAGTGATAACTGTTCATGGCCAAACTCTCAAATAAAGCATAAGCTTCATTTGGTGTTTTTGAATTTAAAGTTCCACCCACATCTGCATCAACATACTGTTTAGTGGCAAAATTTAACCCATTATTAAAGGTCTATATGTACATCCAAAGTGGAACAATAAGATTAGGACACTTTACAAGCAATTCCTTAAATTGCTACTAGGCATCATATATGTTTTCATCATCAAACTAAGAGAATGAGGAAATGTCACTATGAAGTTTGGCCATCTTAGTTAGAGGGAAATATTTTTTAAAAAACTAATCTATTAATTCCTTCCATGATGTAATAGAATCTCTTTAAAGAGAAGATAACCATTGCCTTACTTTTCCCTGCAAAGGAAAAGGAAAAAATCTCAACCTTACCACATTTTCCATAGCTCCCTCAATTTTAAAGGTAATACACATCTTTAGAAAGTTAGCAATATAGGCATGTGGATTCTCTTTTGGAGAACTTTCAAACCATAATTGTCATTGGATCATTTGGATAATTATTGGTGAGATAATAAATTTATTTGCAGTGATAGCCGGTCTTGCAATGCTAAAGTCGACTCCACTAACTAATGGTTTAATGTAATTGAACATAATCTTTGACACTTCATCTTTATTAGCTATTACTCTAGTCTCCTCAAACACAAACAAGAAAAATTAAATTAGATTTGCATTAACTTAAAAGAAAGAGATAAAAAAAAAAAGAAATAGTAAGGTAATAAAGGAACGGGCTTTCTTAATGAACAATCCTCGATAATAGCACCAAAAAACTTGATCGAGTACTGAATGGCTTCGGCAAATGTACTTGTCAAGTAATAGTATAGAGGATACTAAAGTCTAAGATTACTAATCCTACGTAAACTGAACACTTACTCACTCGTACTAAATTATTTTACTTAAAAGATAATAACAATTGTGACAATGAATTGAAGAATTAAAGTAATTTAAAGAAACAATAATTTATCAATAAGTAACAACCAATAATGCAAATAATTTATAAAACCCTAAATAATCATAAATAAGGATATCTAGACTCTAATCACCAATAGTGTAACATGTAGTAGTCTAAGGTTTCTAATGTATTCCTTGTTCTTATAAACTAGAGGAATTTAATTGCCAAATTAGTAAGAATCACTTCTCTATTAATTTCTAATGCTAATTATATTCTATATGAATCGTTTATGTAGTAGAACAAATTAGAATAGTATTAAGAATAGGAATTCTGTAAACAAATGAACAATATATCAATATCAATTTTGGAAGAAATCTATAATTTATCTTTAAGCTTATAGCAAATCCCTTCAATTATGGTAGATCTATTCATGTGTTGGCTTTGTGACTTCAATACATAAAATCTAATAATTAACTTGAATTCTTAGAAATAAGAACTTAATTTATACAAAACGCATAATAAATTAATAAGAATAAGGAAATTTCATTAGAATAATTGCAAATCAAGTACGCTAAATGTTACCTCAATGAATAAAGCCCTAAAGAGCACTAAGGAGCTCTTCTATTTTATCACCATGGCATCTCCTCCCATTTTATTGTACATATATGACAACTATAATAAACTTCAAATGGTAAGTATTCTAAAATGATGGTAAGTCTACGGGTATGAACATGGGTATGGAATTTGGGTGGGGACTATTCCTTATAATTATTCTTTAAGAAAGTGAGTTGAATTAATTTACATGAGGATCATGGCCACTAATCATGGTTGTGAAGTTTGAGTGTGATCTTAATTAAAAATTCTTCACATTTCACTTGGAAATTAAGAATGTGGGCTTTACGACCAAGGAATACAACTGTGGAATGCAACCACGGTCTTCCTCTTCTCATGATTCTTGGATAAATCCTCTTCAACAATTGCTATCATTAACTTATTCTTTAAAATTGGTGAAATTCTTCTTCAAAAATTGCCTAAATTCCAATATTTTTACTTTATTAATTCACATAAGTCCTAAAATGAAGAAATGACTTAAATTAGTAGCAATTAGGATACCTTCTCATCTATCAGTATATGAAGGTCATGATAATTTAGAGTCAGCCTCTTTAGTGAAGGCCAATGGACTATGCCTTAAATGAGACCAACTTGGCGAACCACAATGGCCAGGTAATATCAAATGCAATAGTTAAGGCCAATCAAGGAAACCACTTTATAGTCTTTGCTATTTCTTATCATCTTGTTTGTTGAATACCACCTAACCACCAATACTAAATCTTCTATGCTGAAATTTGGAAAATCTTGATCCAGTAGTAAGTTAGGGCCTTAAGTAGTGTGAACTTGTAAAACTAAATCAAATCAACATTGACAACAAATTTTACCCTATAGAATTTGAGCTACTACATGTCAATGTGGTTGACAAACAAAATCATAAGGTGGCTTAAGTTGGTCTTTATACTCTCATAGCCTTTTGTCTTGAGGTGGTTGAGTAATTGGATTTATTTAGCCAAAAATGTAAGAACATAAGGCTTTCCTTATAGGAATTAGGTTACTAATTCTATAACTTGAAAGTGGATATGGTATACGCCATTTGGGAATAAGATATTCCTAAACACAGCTAGGATGTACACATGGCATTGATTACGTTGCCACTCTTAATATCCTCAAATGAAAATTTTTTACTTCTCCAAATACTTTGATTTTCCAACAAACCAATCTAGTAGATCATACGTCTTAATGGAAGTTTCATTACAGTAGGCTAAAACTCGATCTACTTTAGTTTTTTGAACCCTCAATAGTTTGCTAAAGATGCTACATGGGCCTTTCTCAAGTTTTGGGACATATATTTCACCTATATTGGTGCTAAACAATTGAATGTACTCCTTTATGATTATGCTTAATTAATGGGACCTAATACAAAAAGCTATGACTTCTAGATTCCAAAAGTGGGCCAGGACCTTGACAAAAAGTTTGAGGTCAATAGTGACTTCAAGTAGAGACCTAATGGGCCTAACTTTTCCTTTGATAAAATCTTACTATTTGGGGCTAAAGAGCTGGAGCTACCTTTTAAGTACAGTCTTGGAATCTTTAGGTTTGTTGACGTAGATTTTCTTCGTGGCTTAGAAGCTTAACAACTCTCTAAATTATAAGAAAAAGAAAATTAACTTTTTTTACAAGAATTTACAACAAATTATATGAAATCATGGTCAAAATTACGTGGAAACAACCTGTACAAGAGTTAAACTCCATCATATTACAACTTCGTTATTCCTTGATGGCTTGCCACATTATGTCTATTTGCTAATCCTTGAAAAGGAAAAGAAAATCATGAGCGCAATTTTGGTGGGTACTAAAAGGTCCTCAAGTTTCAAAGGCTTTACATGGGTTACTAGCCAATTTGAAACTTGAGTGGGTTGATAAAGCTTAATTGTGCACTTTTTATAAGTAGAATTTATAATTCTTTTATAGAATTTTAATGTAATTTCAGTGAAAATTAGTAATTTATTTGTTAATATTTTATTTTACCACTTTATTACAATAATTTGTATATTTTTATATTTTTGATCGGAAAAATGCATGATACTTGAAAATACACATGTGATGATGAAGGTATCAAAATTCTAAGGAAAAGAAATTGACTTGAGAGCTCCACATCCATAGTCCTAAGCCGTGGTCATTCAAAGGAGGGAAGACATGTGTCACTTATTAAATGAAGTTGAGTTTTGCAAATAACATGGTCATGGAGGTATAGTTATTCTAGATTATTATTGAAAAGAATTGAAGCCATTCAAGAGAGGTACACTTATACCTTGTAGGACTACTTTTTATGGGATCCTTTGTACTATAAATAGAAGGCCTGTAAATAGAATAAAGAGGGGAAAAAAAAAAAGAAAAAAAAATAGCGATGTAGATATAAGATAGAAGACACATTTGATTAGGGTTTTAGAGTAGTTTTATTTTTGTTTCTTTTTGGATTTCAACATTAAAAATAATAGGATATGATATTTGATCTTGAATCAATGATTGGAACTTCTTATAGATTATTTTATTCTTCTTATTATAATATTGATTTAGATGTTGTTTTCCCCTTTATTTGTGCTTAATAAATATTGTTTATTAGATATTTAGATTATCGATTTATGAATTGTGCTTAAGTTTTTAATTCAATAATCATGACAACATCTATTTTGACTCCATTGGAATATGTCTTAATTAGGATTAAGTCGTGAGAACTTTTGTAATTATTTACTGTGAACTAGATGATCTAAATTAAAGAGACATAACGTATGCCTTTAATTTAATTAAGTCTTAGGAATTAGAGAGAATTGATTGAGTTTATCTCTTGTCTAGTTATAGAAAGGTTAAATTGGTTGATTCTGGGTATTCACTTAGCAAGAGGGAATCCTTAGTGCTAAATTACTTTAAAACTAAACCTGTTAAAGACAATTGAGTTAACATTAACTAATATTTCTAATTATTTGGTTACAATTGAATCTTAATGATATTGAATATGTCGATTTATCTTTTTTGTTAATTTAGTTTTCTTTAGAATTTAATTGTTCAATGAAACCTTAATTATAATTTCCTAGATTTAGATACGATTAGTGCTAATAAAAAAATTAGATGTCATTCCCTATTGGTTTGACCTAGTTCTCACTAGCAAAATTATTACATGTGGGACTTAGTGACTTACTAGTAAAAATACGCTTTTGTTATAAAATATAAAGTTAGGTCATGCATATCAAGCTTTTATCGCCATTACTAGAGTATTCTATGCTAATTTCCATATTTAAGGCTATCTAGAATTAGGTGTTTTGTTTTGTTTATTCTCTTTATTTATTTTCGTTTCCTTTGTTTATTTTCATTTAATTTCTTTTTAGTTTCAAATTTCTTCTTCTTACTCTTTTATTTTGTGAACACTGTTCTTGGAAGACTATTTGCACTTTATCAATAAGAAAATCACCATGCACCATAAGCATGAGTGGTAGTCATTTGGCTTTAATAATGAACGTCAAGCTCTAACAATAAAAAAAAAAAAGGATTATTAATACTTCTAGTCTCTAAGGGATTGACAACTCTAACTTAATCTGTTACTATAATATAATTTGACAAATGTAATTGCCTCTAATCACGATCCTTAAACAAGATAAAAGCAAGGAAAAATCTTCCCTCTTCCCCTCGAATTTTAGCTGCTACACAAGAAACAAGGATACCCCTATCTTTTGCACTGTTCACTAATGTATACAATCACATCACCCTCTGTCACTTTTTCCCTTTCCCATTAGTGAAACAAAGCTACACATCACCCCTTACCCCACCCCTCCCCCCTCTTCTCTTTTCAATTTCTCACAATTGAACACTCAAAAGCACTCCTCATTTCCTTCTCTTCTTTGACTAACACTGCATTCTCTCTTTCCCTCATCACTTTTTTCCCTTTTATTTCCATCTACTCTTCATCACAATTTACATCACTCCTCATTTTAACTTCCATTTCCAATAAATAACAACCAACCAAGAAGGATCTTAAAGGAGTTAGTTTTCACCATCAAGCTCCTTGAAACCATCCCTCCAAGGCATCATCCAAGAGTAACCACAATGTTTTTCACCTTTTATTTTCTTAATGTTCTTTTTATTCCAACGTTTCCTATGTGTTTTCCTTTATTTTTTAATGTATTAGGAAAAAGTAAATGTATGTATGTTAGGAGTATGTACATATAAACATGATTGTATGTGCATGACTGAAAATGTAATGTAAATATATATGTACTTTATTAGTAATGTATTTTCCCAAAGATTTGGTAAAAATTTTTGCATGAATGGGACAAAAACTTGTAGTGGCTCCTATGAATGTTTTGAAATTTTCCTCAAAATAACATTTCATAATATAAAATTATATATATACATGTATATATTTTGAAAATATGGTACATATGTATTTTCTTAAAAATTTAACAAGAAGATACAATATATGTATGTACATAGGCTAAAATGTATATATATAAGTATCCTTAGAGTATTTTTCCTTATTTAGTTATTTTTACAAAAATATTAATATATTGTGTAATATTATTACATTAGTAATTAGGAAAATATGTAGATTTAACAAAATTTGGAGGAAAATCAATTGGACCTACCCTAGCAACCCCATGGCATAACTAGAAAAAATGGTCAATGTTTTTATTTTCCATGCAAGATTTTAACTAGAATAAAATTTAGGTCTATCACATTTTATTTAAATAGCAAAATATGTTAAAATTTGGTCAAAAGAAAAACGAAAATTAATCATTTAGGACTAAATCATTAAACTATTAAAAATATGTTAGAAAGTAGGATAAAAGAACTCTTAATGAACCATGACATGTTCAAAAAATCAAGGTTGTGATTATATTTTTCATGTAAAATAATATTTAGAAATAAATTTATGTTGATTATAATATTGTTAATTAGACAAACTAGCAAATTATGCCCTAAACTTATTAAGTTGTAAAAAATCAATTAAAATGGACTTAGAAGTGCAACATGACCCACGATCCATGTCTACACATGAAGAAAAACACTCGCAAAGATTTGATTTAATGAAAATATGGGCTAAAATGTACAAATAAGTTAGGACAATAATTGGTAAAATTGGAAAAATATAAGAAAAAGACCATTTAGGGAAATTGTGATAAATTTTTGGCCCATAAAGAGGAAAGAAAAAGAAATCAGATTTACTAAATTATTTTCAGCCAAAATAAAATTTAGAAAGGCCCATTAGTCACAAAGAAAGACTAATTTAGGTTTTGGTTTAGATTGGACATGAAAAATCCCATTAGAAAATCCAAAATTAAAAATTAGACCCAATAAGAGTAAAACTCAAAAAAGTTAGACAAACACAATTTTAGGCCCAATACCAGATTTACATAAAGCCTTAATAAAATTTTTAAGAAAAGTCTATAATTCCAAAATATAAAATAAATGGGCCTAAATTATTAAAATTCAAATATCATTAGCCCCATAGTAGAAAGTATGAGTCCCAACTCCCAAAATAAACTCTACCATATGAAAGTATGTCTAAAAAGGACAAAGATTGAGTACATGATCATAAAATTGAATTTAAAACGTAAAAGTTATAAGTGATTAAAGAAAAATCTTAGAATTGGAAAATTGAAGTAAGTTAGATAGATAATTTAGTAGCTCACTAGGTATCGACTTTGAGAGTTCAATCTTATAATTAGACACTTACTATACTTCCCTTTTATTTTATTTATTAGGAGATCTCACTCAAGATACCTACCTCCTTGCCAATTACTATGACCCCTGATTATTGACATAGTTGAATAAGTACTCTTGATAATTCCATATTTGCTTATTTTTGTAGCTACTTACACCAAAATTTTACTATGAAATTGATTGATGTTTTTAGAGCCATGTGGATGTGGTTGATGTTGGTTGTCCATTGTGAAAAATATCTTAAATTATCATAGTCGACTACCTTATTGTATAATAAACAACTGTAGGATTGGGACTATTTGTGATATTGATCAGTTGCTTGATAAATGAACTTAATTATATATGGCTTAATTAAATTAACCAGATCATGCATATCCATGATACTACATTATTCTTACTCTAATCATCACATTACATAGAGGTAAAGAAGGGTTTTGCATTGGTTGTTTATTTGAATTGGAAATTAAAGTGCTATAATATGGTATACTTGTATAACATGGCCCTACCTTAACTCACAAGCTTACTAGGTGCCTAGAGATGAGAACTACTAGCTAAGGTTCTTGTTTTGAGGTCATTGTCCAGGGGTGAATGAGAAATGTAGGGCCCACTTTAAAAAATTGGAAATTTCAAAAATATTTTCCTTGGAAATGAAACACGAAGTTTCGTAATTGGCTATAAGAATAGGTATGGTACTTAGATCTGATTTATGCTAGGGAATCTCTAACCTTACCTTCAAAGGGTATTAAATTTGTTATACAACACCCAGTCAACTATATATATTTGTTTGGTATTCTATTTGATTATACATTCATATTCTTGTAATTAATTTATTTGATAACTTGCTTAATGTTATGATGAGGGATATCTCACTTAACTTTATAACTTACTCTCTTACAAACTTTTTCTATTGTAGCAAAACACTTGTTGTTCTAGGCCAAGGCATGCCTAAGGTTAGTATCAAGCATTTAAGAATGTTTGTAGAAAGATCAAAGCTAGAAGGAATATTACTATACTAGTTAGACTCGTGGTATTGTATTCTGATATTTGTTATATGTATGTATTCGATGTAAAGTAGCCATGTAGGACTATTATCTTGTATATCATAGCTAGACTACATTTATTTTAGCAACCAAAGTCCTATAGCTTTTTATAAGTATGTTTATTGTATGGAAAAATTATATTATTAAAGTTGTTATGGTATTATCTCAATTCACACAACTCTTTGGTAACTAGCTAATATAGTAGCCTTTTATATGTTATAAAACGTTGCTGAATGGCAAAGTGGTCAATCTCTAGTCTTTATACGGTATACAACAACTTGCCATGAATAGGCCACTTTGTAGGTTACGACAGTTATTCCTACATAGACTTATAGTGTTTGATAAGGATGCTATGTTTCTTAGCTAGTTTTGGTAGGAGCTTTTCAAACTAAGTAGCACTAAGATCTCTATGAATAATGCTTAACATCATCAAAGTGATGGTAAAAATGTGGTGGTAAATAGAGTCATTCAATAGTACTTAGGAGGATATGTCATGAAGCAACCTAGTGATTGGGTAAAGTTTCTTCTATGGACAAAATTCGCTGACAATACCTCATTTCATGATGTTGCTCAAATTAGACCATTTCAGATGGTTTATGGAAGGAAACACATAGTATACTAACATATTAAGAGGTAACTTGTAGTTATATGCAATTGATACAAAACCATTGACTAGAGATCAAATATTGCAAGTTGCTTTAGGAGAATTTGCTCAAGGCATAAGCTCAAATGAAGAGGTATGTTGATAAACATTGCCTTAATGTGAGCTTGCCAGAGAAGACCTGGTTTTCATTAAGTCTTAATCATATAAGCAAGTTTCTATCACTAATGGTGGACATCATAAGCTGCCTTAGAGGTATTATAGAACAATTCCTATTTCAAGGAACATAAGGGTGTGTACATAATGAACTATAATTTTTAAACTATTCTCGAATTTACGATGTTTTTTCGTGCTTTATCCTCAAAACAAGCTCATGGTTCTACCATACCACCTCTAGCATTACTGTTGATGGTGAACATTAGATCAAAGTAATTCTGGAAGCTTATTAGCTAAAGACTCTACAAAATAAAAGTAGATTAGGCTACGAGAGTGTCGGAGCGACTCTAGCATCACTACTCTGATGCCTAAGTGAAGTTATCTTGAATAAAAGGCTAGAGAGAAAGATAGTGAATAGAGTGTAAGTGGCCAAAAGAGAGCTTACAGTAATATACTGAGCTATATTTACAATTGAGGTCAACTAACTACTCCATAACTATTTCTTCCAAAACATATATGTGTGGTAATTTGAATTAAGGATAGTGTCTTCATTTTCTAAAATGTAGGTGATTGAATGGTAGCTAGTGGATAATTAGCCATAGAAGCACTTCTAACGGTTCACACCTTTATTTAAATTTAAACTCCTTAAGTTTGACTAAGTCTTATTGAGCTCCGTGCCACTTAGTCAAGCTAATAGAGGCTGATCCGACCTACCTTTATGTATTCAGATGTGTTCTAAGCTCATCAGCTTCTTAAACTGTTCAACCCTTAAGGGTTGGACTGTAAAGTTAATAGGGAAAGTTGAATGCATGATATAGGATCCCTAATGTAAAGTAGTAGGCCAGATATGTATTGCCCCATATTAATTTGAAGCTTATGTGCCTAAGAGAAAAATCCTCCTCAACATTTATCCCCCAACTCTCCAAGATGGATCATCAAGGGGAAGAAAAGTATTTCATCATGGCGATCTTCTACTGTGAATTCTTAGTCCAGTAAAAATGAGTTTTGAGACATTTGATCTCTTTTGTATATGAGGTAATTATTTTGATCTCATCAATGAGTTCAGGGCTCTAGAAGGCATTAATGCTGTCTAAGGCAAGGACATTAAGGGCACAAATAAAGGTATTGTTGTCAAGTAAGGTACAAGCTACTTGTGGTTCCACTATGTTGAGTGGGCTTGCATGAGGAGAGACCTTCATGTCTAATTTCGAAGCTGAGTGGCTTACTTATGCTAGACATGGCATCTGTAAGCCATTTTATTTATGTTTTGATACTTTCCCAATCTAATTACTCAACCTTTCTTTATAGATATACCTCTAAAAGACATTGACTTGAGGGATCTCTTTGCTTGACAAAAGGCTGACAATGTAAGAAAAAAAAGCATGGAGATGTTAAGAAAGCTCTAGTGATATTGCTACCACCAAAAGTACCAAGGAGACATAGGCTCCAAAAGTTACATTAAAGAGAAAGGCTATAAAGACTACTTAGCTAAGGAAGCGGCTTAATGTTCACAATTGTTGACCTTTAGCTTAAGATTTGACCAAAGGAAAAGCCCTTAATGAAGGTTAGAAGAAAGATGGTCAACTAAAATGGAGTTCTAAAGATCCCAAGCCTAAAGAAACTCTTGTAAAGAAGCTATCGTAGTCCTTCCTAGACCTATGACTCCTTCTAGGAAGGAGAATAAGGAGGTCCTTCAATTTTTTCCCTATTAGAATTGGTGTAGGGAATTCATCTTTTAGAGGACATTGACCTTTTAACCAACTCTATTAAATTTTGTCAAAATTCAGGCTTTGACAACCTATTGTGACTAGTTACCTCAAAGATATATGATGTAAGAGTTTTGCCTGTTGATTATAAGAAGTGATACTTTTTATGCCCTCTCTTAACCTCATTTTTATTTTGTAGAGCTCCTAATACTTGTTGATGATTGTCAAAGCCCTGGTAGAAGAGAAAAAAGTCATAAGACTTCCACCTTACTAATTTCTATTACCTGTTAACTTGGTCTTACTTAGTGTATTTTGTGTCTTCTTTACAAATTACTGAAGATGTAAAGAACTAAGTGGCCAATGTTGAAGCCAAGCATATGAAGCTCTAATAAAAGTAGGGAGAAGAGAAGGCCAAGATAGAGAAAAACATGAGAGGTTTGAAGGAGAAGGCTAATAAGGAGGCCTAACTTAAGGAAGAAAAGGAGATTGCTTTAGCTGAGGAGTAAAGAAGGAATTGTTAGCACGTTTCTTACCTACAGGGGGCACAAAATGAGTTAGAGAGCCTTACGAACAAACATATTGAGGAGATTACTCGATTGTAGAACTCATATGATAAGCTAAAGGATAAAGTTACAAATCTCAGGAAGGAGCAAAATGTGGGCTATGAAAAAGCTTTCAAGACATCTAAGATGGTCAGGAGTACATAAACCTCATGTCAAAGGAAGGGTTAGATGGGGTAAATTTAGCTCAAGATGAAATCCTTATTCACCACCCAGATTATGACTTAAGCCCTTTTAGACTTTGACAAATGAGGTCATAAGGAGGAGGCCTTTGCAAATCTAAAATGCTGTTGAACCAGAGGTAAAGGATAAAGCTGCTAAAGGCACTAACACCCCTATCACCACCTTTGAGGATGTTGAAGAAGTTTATGATGCTCCTATTTCAGACCCTCCATCCTATCCCCCTATTGCTTTTGACAACGCTTCTACCAACTAAGTTCTAGCCTTTGACAAGTTAAATGATGAGAATTAACATGCTCTCTCTCTTCGTGTTTTGTTGACTTTTTTTCTTCTAAACTTTTATTATTTCTAGGTTAGAATGCTAACCTTTAATTGTTGTAAAGACTTTATTCCTACTCTTACTATTGAAGTCTTTTGTATGAACTTATTTATTTTTTCATATTTAAGATTCAACTCCTGCTTCATTTTTTTTTTTTTTTTTGCATCTTTATTTATTAACTGAGGGCACTTGTTGATATATTCCCTCTATTCACTTCAAGACCTTTAAAAAGCCCTTTAACTCGACATTGAATGGTTTAAGGCTTCTCTTTTGCTTATCAACCCTATTTATTGTTGGACTTAGAGCATGGTATTTGTAGCCAATTGATGGCTTAAGGCTTTTAGGTAGCTCATCATCTATTCATTAGACTTGGAGAAATTAGGTATGTAATAACTCGTTGTCTATAGTATTTTCTAACTTAGAGTGCTTTAGCTATTGCCAATTAGTGGCTTAGACTTTTCAAATAGCTTGTTTCCCTTTCTTAGGTTTTAGAGTGATTATACCTATCACTCTTAAAAGAGCTAAAACTTTGCATCTCATTGTTCAAGCTTTTCTCTAGACTTAGAGATTTATGGATATCCATTTCTAGTAATCTATCGAATATAGGATTTAGGGATAGTGCTTTATATGATTTTCTTGTCACCTTTTGTAAGTAGAGTTTAGAGATATTTTGACTTTTATGTCATAAATGAGGTCGAAAAAGAGCTCGTTAACCATGTGCATTAGTGTGTGCCAATCAAAGACCTTAGGTCGATCATGTTTCAAATTACATATATGATGTCAAAAGAAATGCTAGTTAAGCACAAAATAAGATAAAAAGGCATTGTGCAACTAAATACTTCATTAAGGAGATTAGCATGAAACAAACACAAACCATGAAATACAAGCATATAAGTTAACATATTAGCATCGACAGTCCATAAACATGAAACAAATAACAAACTTAAAACCCCATATTCATACAGCCTATCTCTTTTAAGAAGTCAACTACTTAAAGTAAGGCCTAAGGTTGTCTACATTCCATGTTGGTTGAATAAGTTGTCCATCAAGCCTCTTTAACCTATAAGCTTACCCATTTTCTATAAACTCTTTCACCCTTATAGGATCTCCCTAAGCTAGACTCAACTTTCCTTGACTTTCTTAGTTCCTAAGGCCTCTAACTTTCTACAAGTTCGATCACTAGGTTAAAAGCACTTATGCCTAACGTATTTGTCATAATATTGAGCTGCTTATTATTAGTTGGCAATTAAATGAGCTTTAGCCAATGCTTAAGTCTCATGAATGGTATCTAGGTTTGCTTGGAGGCTAATATCATTGTATTTGAGGTTATAAACGGAAACTATTGCACGTTCCACTTGGAACTTAATTGGTAAAATTACTTATGACCCAAAGGGCCATTGGTGAAGGGTATTGGCCGATCAAAATTCTTTGCATAGTCCTATATCCCCATAAAATATTTAGTAACTTTGCTCACAGCTTTTTCCTACCCATTGCTTTAAAGGTATGTGTAGCATAATCTAATCTGTTGAACTTCACAAAATTCTCTAAACTTATTGTTGTGAAATTATAGCTAGTTATTTGCAATGATAGCATAATGTACCCTAAATTTGTTTAAAATATTACCGACTACAATGCTCCATTTTGTAATACTTGCCACCACTTTTACTTTAGCCCATTTAGTAAAGTAGCACACCGCAACAATAATGTACTATCTTTGTTTGGTGTTATTTAAGAATGGATCTAAAATATCTAGCTCCCATTGGGCAAAAGACTAGGGGCTAGTAAGCGAAATTAGATATGCACTAAGTACTCTCTCAATCTAAGTATTCCTTTGACAACAATGATAAGTTTGAACTAAACCAAGGGAGTCCTTTTTCATCATAGGCCACCAATATTTGAGCAGTAAAGCACTCACATATAAAGCTCTAACCTTAACATGATTGCTATAAACCTAGACATGTAGGTCGAAAAGGATCTACTCTGCTTTAGTTGGTCGTAAACACCTTAGGTAGAACATACTTAACCCTCTCTTGTAAAGCCTTCCTTCATTTATCGTAAAATTAGTAGCCTTATAAATGAGTCTTTGAGCCTCTTTGCTGTCTTAACGTAGGACTCCATTCTCCAAGTAGTCAAGGATAGGATCCATCCAATAAGGTTCCATTTCCTTTTCCAGTACTTCCAACACTCCATAGGTTGATTGTTCGTACTTTTCTCTGATAGGTACTTTATAAAAATTCTCTCTACCTTGTTCAATAGACCTATAGAGGGCTAGTTTTGACAACTTGTCTAAAACATAATTTTGTATCCTTGAAATCTTGACTAACTGCTAGGAATTGAAGCTTGTTTGGAATTCTTTGACCAATTACAAGTACTTGACCATGTTTTCATCCTTTACTAACTTGGTTAACAATTAATTGTGGATTTGAAAAAACATTTAAGTGCTTAACTCTAACCTCTTTAGCCAACTTCATTCTTACGAAGAGCACCTTGTATTTAAATTCATCATTGCTAGCCAAAAACCTGAACTTTAGAGCATAAGAAATTCGTACTCCTATGGAACCTTTTAAGATTAGGCTAGCACCACTACCTTTACAAGCTGATGAACCATCAACATATAAAATCTAGGCCGACTCTTCATTATAAGTAATAGATCCTTCATTTCCAATAATTTCGATGATAAAGTCAGCTAAGATTTGAGCTTTGTAGGCCTCCTTAGGTTGGTACTAGATACACAAAGCACTAAGCTCTAAAGCATATTTGATCATTCGCTTAAAAGCATTAGGCTTTTGTAAAGCTTACTTTAGAGGTTGGTCTGTAAGAACCATGACCTAATGACCTGTAAAATAAGGTCAAAGTTTCCTAGCTAGTACGATTATGGTTAATATAAACTTCTCGAGATTTGTATAGCATAACTCTAGTCCTTACAAGACATGGTAGACATAGTAAATAGATCAATGTATCCTTCCTTTTGCTTGGATGAACATAGATGATTGAGTTCAGTTGTTCATAAAAAAATACAAATAAAGGGTTTCTTCTTCAACATGCTTAGATAAGATCGGAGGCTTCATTAGAAATTCCTTTAGAGCTTTGAAAGCTTGCTACAATCCACCTAAATTCAAACAAATTTCTCAAAACACAAAAAAATCCAACACACGTCTCAACACTCTTTGACACAAAGTGGTTCAATGTTGCTACTTTTCCTATAAACCTTTGGACCTCTTTAATAGACTTTGGTGACTTAATATCCAATAGAGATTGAATCTTCTCTAAGTTAGCCTCTATTCCTCTCTATGTCAACATAAAGCTTAAAAACTTTCATGAGGATGCTCCAAACACAAATTTATAAGCGTTTAATTTCACGTTGTGGTGTCTAAGTGTATCAAAGGTCTCTAGAAGTCAAAAAGGTGCTCATCATTGGTCTTGCTCTTTCCAATCATGTCATCCACATATACTTTGATATTCCTTTGTATTTGGGGCTTAAACATTTTCATGACCCATCTTTAATATGTGGCTTCTATATTTTTCAGACCAAATGGTATGACCTTATAGTAGTATGTTTTGAGTGAGTTAACCACTGAATCAATGTGAAGTAATGGGAAGCAATCTTTTAGGTACACCTTATTAAGGTCAATAAAATCAATGTACATCCTCCATGTTAAGCTTGTGAGTGATTACCTCTTCTAGAAGATAAAGCATGATGGATGGAGACCATGGAAAAACATCCTTGTTAGCTCAAAGGAATTAGACTATACGCTTAAGGAGGTTAGGTCACATGCAATCCCTAACCTTAGTAGTGTGATCAAGGTTGTCACTTAACTATATGGTCAAAGTTTCCTCCATTGACTTTCCTCGTACCTACAAGCAATTGTTTGTTCCTTGTTTAATATGATTGACTCGATCCCTTTTTAGAGCTTTTAGATAAAAAGCTCTAGCGATTTGTTGGTCTCCCTAGCATGTCCCTATTTGAAGACTCTACAAATTTAACCTTCTAAACATAGTATCGAACTCAAGTATCATAGATATTTTCCTAAATCAACAAAACCACATAAAATGAAAATTGACTAAAATTTTGAACTCGAAACTTAAAACAAACTTGAAAGGCCCTATTATTTGATTTGAAAACCCTAATCATGTAAGAAAATCTCAATCCCTACATACGCGTACTTTTAAAAAAAAAATATAAATACAAACTCAATAGAAATCGTAAATATCAAATCGTAAAAATTTTTAAAACTCTATAAAATTATCTTAGTGCTTGAAAAGCTATAAATTAATAAAATTATCATTAATTTTTGTAGAATCATATGAAACCGATAATGCATGAATCAAGGATTATTTCAAGTAATAATAAACAACAAAACTAAGCTAGTTAAAGGAATCAATTAATAAATTTACAAAATTTTACTTGTGTACATAAGTAGCCCTATAATATGTATATATATATATATGTGTTTCATAATAAAGTGATGATCCTAAATAATTAAGCCAATTGAACCTTAATCTCCTAAGTGTAAGTCAATTACTCTCGAGTTGGTGAAAAACTCTAAAACATACATAAACTCACTTGAACCCTAAAACCTAGAATGATCAAGGACTTATGACCTTAAATAAATAATTAAAAATTTAATTTGAATAAATTTTATTCAACTCTAGAAAATTCTAAAATTTCTTAAGAAGCAAATCACAACCTATAAATTAATTTGAGAATCAAGTCTTAAAAGAATTTCATATGAGACAATTCCTTTATTTTCACTTATAAGCCATGTTACACTTAGATAGGTTGTAAACCCTACTTTTTAACGGACTTATGATTCAACTAAGAATACTTCCCAAATGATCCCAAGGATAAACTAAGCTAAGAATTCAAGTTTGCATTTAAAAATGAATTTAATTTTACAATTCAAAAGTCTATTATCGATAAAACTCGAATACGAGAACCGCAGACTCTAAGTCACCCAAAACCCAAAACCTTAAAATAATTAAGGACTTATAACCCTAAGCGGCTAATTAAAAATTTAATTTAAATAGTTTTATTCAACTCTAGAAATTTTCATAATTTTATAAGAATGAAATCATAACTTACAAATTAATTTAAGAAATAAACTCCAAAAGAATTTTATATAAGACAATCACCTTATCTTTATGCATAAGACTTGTGCACATAAATAAGTAAACCAACCAATCACCCTAAATAACTTATCAATTGAGAGTTGAAATCATTTATCAATTGATAACTTATCAAAAACTAGTGATAAGATATTTTCCTTATCACACCACAACTTATACTACATGTGGATAAGTTATCACATTATTTTGTGTGTTTAACTTTTAATTAAGTACAAGGCAACACTATGCCCTAATTACTCTCTACGTAGCCGGTTGGAAAAGAAGGAAAAGAGGGGCCATGCCTTATCATTTGTCCATCACTCAATTATCTTATGCATCTACTATTCACCCCTTAATGCTTACATCATCTAGTCTTATCAAAAAGTTGGCATTTGTGTATATTAAAAGATAATTAATTAAAGCTTCTTGAACACACTTCTCCTCCCATTAAAAAAAAAAAAAAATCTGCCACTCTCTCTCTCTTTCACTCTCATTTTCACTTCCTTTTCTCTTACTTTAAATACAAACCAAAAGAAGAAATCCAACCCCACAAAATCCTAACATTACCGCCACTATTTTTGTTTCTATACTCATGGCACCAAGCTTTATTTTCTGCCCTCTATTTGTCAATTTCAAAAACCACTTTTAAAAACTTTAAAATATCTTTAGTTTCCAAAGGAACTTATAAGAAGAAGGAGGAAAAACAAGGAACATAAGAAGATACTTAGTTGTACAACCACCATTTCTACACTTTTAAGACGGGTAAGTTGTTTTTTGTTAAAGTGACCTAATATGCCATGTTAAAAGACCATGTTTTCATGAAGATATTAGCATGATCATAAGATGATAAAACAGTTAGACTACCTTAAGAAGTAAGCTTATGAATCTCTTTATATGAAAGTTGAAATATGAGCATGCTAAGTTGGTGTTATGTAAAGATATATGTTTAACACTTAGAATGGAAGATTTTAAGTTAAGAAAATCATGAAATGTATACATGAACAGGAAGACATCATGCTGGACGTAGAGCGCATGTGAGTCATTTAGATGTTATTTTCATTTCTGTTAAGTTAAAGATGCTCAAATCTAGTCTTAAGTAAAGGAAAATCCATTACATTAAGCTTTTATGAAGAAACCAACTTTGTGAGACGTGAACTATGGTATGGAAGTTATGATAAGTATGAGATCTATTAATTTCATCTAGAGTATAAGTTAAATAATCACCATATGGAAGAGAAGTTAAGTCAAAGTTTGAATATAAATAGCATAGGTTCATGATCTAACCCTTAAACTTAAGGAAATAATAAAATAAGTTGAGAACTAAGTGAGTGCCCCTTGGATTCATCATGGCCAGATTTGGAACATAAATAAAAGCCACTTAAAAATATAATAAAACTAAGTGAACAAAGGAAAAAAATCAACCAAAGTAAGTATAGCAAATATACAAAGCGTAAAACTCAAAACCAAGCTTAAAACTCTTAAAACGAGCCTAGAACTCTAAGTTGGAACTTCATTAAAATTCTAATCAGCACTTTAAAATATTAAGAAAGGTTGTTTTTAAAGCCTACAGGAAGTCCACCTAAGACTCCATAAGCTCAATAAAGTCACTAACTTTAGTTTGAATAAAAAAACAAGCCCATTTGACAACCTAAGCTCACTTAAAAACACAAAGAGTTGTTATTAGCACCAATAGTATAAACCAAAGTTGGAAATCTGACCTTAAAGAGTATTTTAAGTTTAGAATAAAGTCCTAAGCCTAAGCCCAAAGAATTTCTCAAGTTACCAAAAAGCCCATTAACAAAATAAAACCCAAAAGCACTCTAAATCATGAGGATCGCTATTGTTCTGACCTATGGGTAGTTTTTCATGCCTCATCATGAAAATATAACTTCACCATATTAAAGTACACTAAAAAATGATGAAGATTGACTATAAGATCATAAAAATTGGATTTAAAACGAGAAAGTTATACACGATTAAACTTTAAGTAATAACTAGGAAAATATGAAACCAAGTCAAAAGTATAACTAAAAGGGTTTTAGTTTAGTTTTCCAAATTTGATTTCAAATCCTTATAGTATTATATTTGCCATGTCCAGGGGACTCGACTTTTGGGAGATAACCTATCTTGAATTATTTTGATTGATCTACATGGTTGAGTGAGTGAATTCTTGATGACTCTTTACTTGATTTTGCTTATAGAATAGATACACCTAAACTTATATATATAAATTTGGATGCTTGTAGGATATAGGAAATGCATGTGTATGAATTTGTGAACCGAATGCTATGGCTTGTTAATTATATAATAATGTGAATTATTTGTGATAATTTATATGTGCGATTGTATAGAATGAAATGGTTTGATCACCTTGAAAATCGGATTAACCACTTATACGATTAAGAAATTAAATGAATCATGCATTCCTCATAATTACATTCGAATAACACCAACTATCGCTTCACACAGAAGATAGGAAGGGACTTACAAGAGGAGTCTTTATCCTAAGTTGACTAGCTTCCTAAGCGTCAGCAGACACCAACTGTTGGTGAAAGGCTGTATCTTGTAGCTTCTACTTAAGGCATGTGTTTGTGGATTATGGAGGCCACCACATCGCTAAACTTAGGATTTTGAAAATATGATTTGTTGTTCAAGAAAGAAAGTATATATAGATTGTAAGCTTACGCTTAATGAGATAAATCCTTTCGTCAATACTGCATGACAAAAGTTTATTTAATGCACAATCATATGAATGTATGATCAATTAGTATGCTAAACAATACATGTAGTGGGATAGGGATAGGAACCGAATGCAAAGTGCTACCATTGAATATGTATGATGAAAAGCTTATGTAGTTAATTCAGAATGCTCCGAAAAACAACTAATATCTCAATTAAGTTTAGTATCTTTAGTAAGTTTAGAATTTTCTGGAATTATCTACCTTCTTTTATTATTTTGGTAGGGGATATCGATTCTCTACGGTTTTGAAGAACTGTGGAAAAATAAGTATCTATAATTATTTATATTATATAATGAGTCAATGAACTAAAATTGAAGACCCTAACAATTAACTATTTAGAGTCTTGCAATTTCTAACTTGTAAGACGATTTTTTTATCATGGGTGCATCGTGATATGAAAATTCTAGGCAATACTACTAGGCCCTCCCTAGAGTCGTTATACTATTCCTATTAGGGTTGAAAATTTTGCCTTCTAATGAGCTGTTGACACCATAATCTTGAAGATATTGTTGAAAGGTTAGTCCATGATCCCATTATAGGGAAAGGTGTTATCAATTATAATAAATATACTACCTTCTCTACAACATTTTCATCATCTACGGGAGAGTTAAGGTAACCACTCTTTAAACTTCCACTGGTTGGTTATTAAATCCATACAAGTTATATTAATAAGGCTGAATCTTGTAATTCTCCTACTTTGGTCATATTTGGTTGAATGTGTGCTTGGAAATAATTTTAGTAAAAACTTCTAATGTCGGCCATAATCTTCTAAGCATCAAGCTCAACAACTTTAATTGTAATGACTAAGGCATCATTATGGGCAAATTAGATCCCTTACATATACTTATCTGAAAAAGTTATCATGTCTTCTACCATGTGCCTCTTACCCTAAATATTTAGCACCTGATCCCCTTAAGATTCGATTAAACTCAAAGTTGCTATGGTATTCCCTCCTCTTATCGTAGACATTCCATTTTTTTCCACCTATTTTTATTTTTTATTTTAAGCTAGGTTTAAAAAAAATCTTAAAAAAACAATTGAAAAAGAAAAAAAAATTAAAAAATTGAAAATTAAAATATATAAAATGTCAAAAGTGTCCGAGTCATGTCAATCAGTTGTTTAGGGTCGAGTCAAGTAGAGTTAAAAAATATACATCCAATTTAATAAATTTTGATTTTTTTTTTAATTTGGGCTTCATTAAAAAAATTATTTTTTGAGAAAAAGTTCAATAAGAATTTGAATCTAAAAGAAAGTTTGTTTAAGAATTGAATAATTTTTAATGGATAAATAAAAAATAAGTCTTGGAATTTATTAAATTAAACTTGTGTTGAAAATTCTTTAGTATGTGTATTTGAATGTTTTTTGGTTCATTTTGGGCTTGAATCCATTAAACATAATGGAAGTGAGCATAGCATAATTGGTTAAGGAGCACACACGATAGGGCAAGGTTGAGGTTTGAATCTCGAAAGCAACTAGTGCAATTATTTTTATGCTTTTAGTGATCACGAGCCGGTCACACAACCATCATCTTCTCTAACAAGCTTGCATGTGTAAATGAAGGAGAATTCAAGTCTCCAATTGATTTAGTCAAATCGTTATTAATTTTAAGTGGTTTTGAAAGAATCTTATAAAGTTGTCGATGAAAACTTAAAATTTTACAAAGATTTACAGTGAAAACAAATTTAAAAAGAAAAATTGACAAGATTATGTAGGATTTCAAATCTTATCTTGGGTGGTTTAACATGATAAGAAAAGATTCAGTTTTGAATCTTATAAAGGAAGGATTAGGAACACAGCAAAGAGAGAGGAGGATTCTGAGTCATCTTTATACATTGCAATAGCCCCGATCACCATCTCTTTACCATGCTGTACAGTAGACCCAACAGCAGCACATGATCACTACTTGCAACGCTCCCTCATCGCCAACGATCGAAGTTGCAACACCCCCACACTCAAACCCATTGCCAAGAAACACCCAATCCCCAAAACTCTTTCTCATTCTCTCCCTACTATTATCTCAGCCACGCATGTGAAAATGAAAGAATATTCAAATCTCCCATTAATTTAGTCAAATCGTTATTATTTTTTAGATTTGAAAGAATCTTTATAAAATCATTGATGAAAACTTAAAATTTTACAAAGATTTACAATGAGAACAAATTAAAAAAAAAATATGACAAGATTATTTGGGATTCGAATCTTATCTTGGGTGGTTTAACATGATAAGAAAAGATTCAGTTTTGAATCTTCTAAAGGACGGAATGGGAACACAGCAAAGAAAGAGGAGGATTCTAAGTCATCTTTATATACTGGAATAGCCCGTCACCATCTCCTTATCGTACTATACGGTAGACCCAACGGTAACACGCGACCACTTCTTGCGACACTCCTTCACCGCCGACGACTGATGTCACAGCACCCCACACTCAAACCCAATGCCGTGAAACACCCAATCACCGAACCTCTTTCTCATTCGCTCCTCATTGTCATCTCAGCCACGCGAAAAAACCATACCCACGCGAGCATCACCGGATGTCCATCTTCTCCAAAACACGCCTACTATTGAACTCAGCCCCAATACTAATTACTCATGCCTTCACAATAGCACAAACTACCCCCACAGCAAACGCAACCCTAAAGTACAGCACCTACGACCGCCGTTCCACGCGACCTTACTCTTGCATCCAAGCATGATGCACGCCTATACACAATACTATAATACACTCACACATATGAACACTCGAGCCGTACAATGAACACGACATATCCAAACCAAACTTAACAGCTTGACTAACCAAACCTAAAGCCAAAGCCACCCATTCTCTAAACACCGCATAAACGGCCACCAAACACTAAGGTAACACCACCAATCATCCTTTCATTGATGAAAGTCACATGAATCTTCAATCACCCCTTCAAAATTCTCATTGCAAGATGTGTTAAATTGTGGTTTTGATGCTACTTCTTCCCCTTCTTGCGACCCAAACTTGGTTCATAGAGATCCGAACCGACCTGGGAGCCGACCCATTGTGGGTGCCCCATGACTGAACCGGCCTATATCCGCTTGACCCACGTCTGCTTGTTGATGACTTAGTGTTGGTCTTTGCTTTATTTATTTATTTGTTTATTTATAGTTTTACAATTTATCTTTTAAGTAAACAATACTAACTTAGTTTGTTTTATTTTTGCAAGTTTTAACTTTTAGCAATAGGTATAGTTATTTTTTCTATTATTTTATTAGTTTTCTTTTTTTAATATAGTTCACATGGTTAGGATTTTTTTAATTTTGTATATACTAATATGAGTCTTGTGCAATTTTTTTTTTATGTACTTATCATGTAGTTGTACTTTTTATATGTTTATCATAAAAAAAAATAATAGCATGTTATTCTAAAATTGCCTATTTTCTTAAAAAATTGCATGTTTCCCAAGTATTGCACAAAAATCGAATATTTTCATAAAATTTAAAAAATTAGCACATTGCATAAAATGACATAATTTAACAAAATTTTCATTTTAAATATCCTTGCAGATTTTTAGAAAAATTACATATTTTTACAAAATTTGTATTTTTAAGGTATAATTGCATATCTTCTAAAGACTCTTATCTTTATGATAGATTCGTATTAAAGCTGCATATCTTAGAAGATTATGATAGAATCATATAATTTCTATAGTTAGTCATATTTTGCATGGCATATATATCTTTTTCATGATTTATGTATCTTTTTCATGTTTTCAACATTAATTGCATATTTTGTGGAAAATTGCAATTGTGTACTTTAGGATTTTTCTAAAAATTTTTTATTACGTACAAAAGGTTTTCCTCTAAATAAAAATCTAAATTTGGTTTTTTTTTTTTTTTAGTTAAGGTTTTTCAAAATTGGACCATAAAAATTAAAGTTTCTTTCTAAGGATTTTTTATAATAAAATAAATTGGTTAAAAAACATAAACTTGGCTTGTTTTTATGAATAAAATTTGTTAACCTACTAAATCTTTTCTAGTAAAATTAGTACTTGTTTTATTCCAATTAGTAAGTACATAGGTAACTTTGAAGTAATCGATAAAAACTAATAATTTTAATTTTTTAGGGAAAACTAGTAATAAAAAATTTATTTTCATACATTTTCTCATTTTTGCATATTTTCACCTTTTTTAGAAAAATTATAAATAGTAAAGGCCCATTAGTCGATTTTCTTAAATTCTTATATGATGACTTGGTTTTAATAAGTTAGCTCTCGAATTTGGAATTTTTGGTTAAAAATTTTCTGAAATATTATTCTTTTAGAAAATATATTTTAAAAAATTTGTGAACTAGTAGCCAAATTAGGGTTTTCTAAGAACCCAAATTTCTATTTATTCTTTTTTCTTTTTACCAATTTTACTAGCTGGTGACTCTAAATTATTTTTTAAATATTTTTTGAAGAAAAATGTTTTTTCTTAATTTAATATTAAGTAATCTATATTAAGCGAGCTAGACTTAATATAGGTTAAATTAAGAAAAACCAAAATAAAGCTTAACGGAATTGACAACTTTACTGAAGATGCTAGTAGGCTAGTTATGTATGAATTTTAGAAAATTAATTAATGGGCCTTTAGTTTTATTTTCTTATTTTATTGTATATTATTATATATAGTTGTATTGATTGTGTTTTATTATTGTGAGTCCACTAAAAAAAACCTAATCTAACATGCCTTAGTTTTAGGGAATTTAGGGGATTTATTTTTAACACCATATGTATGCTTAGATGTAGTTAGACCTAGACCATTTTAGGAACCTAGGATGAGTTGCTATTGTGTAACCCTTAGGTTATTAGGGTCTTTATCCTTGCCTAATGATGATAGGTGAACCCATTCATGCTTCGATGTAACTCACTATGCATTTCCCTACGAATGTTTGAAGCTATAGAACATGATACTTATAGACCCTAACAGCTTGTATCATCTTAAATAAAGAGAGGTTAGTAATTTTTAAACTATAAGAACTATTTTTTTTTTTAACTCATAGTCAATTGAGCCCTTATTTTCAAAAATCGAACAAATTAATGTACTTATATATAATTATTCACGAGCTTCATTTCAAAGATTTTATTTTAAAAATTCATGCACTTATATGTATAAGTGTATAAGAATATTGACCATAGGTTTATGATAATTTCGTTCCCCTACCTCTATTGCATCACATGTGTGTGTAACATATGATATCAAGTTTATACTATACTTTATTGTATATATATTGTTATCTCAAATATGTTTTTTTTTAATTATTATATTATTGCTCATGTATTATCTTGTAACATATGTATCATTTATTGTTATTCTTTTTTTATTCATCTTACAAATAACAAGTGGCGCAACAAAATTCAAGATGGAACCTACTAATTTGCATTAAATTTATCGTAGGTAGGAAAATGAATACTAGTGTGGAGTTTTTCAAAAAAAAAAAAACAATAATCACAAGAAGTTGTATTTTCTTTATTTTCCCATGTGAGATAATGGTTGTACGATATTCTTTTACATGTAAATTATATTTCCCTATAACTTATTACGTTATAGTGTATTTATATAATTTTTCTTGTAATTGATTAGTCTTTTGTACTTATAGAACTATTGTACATCTAATAGGGGTCTAGGCCATGTGTAATCAAATCGATATAAACATGGACGTACAATAAAGTTGCAACCCCTAATTTTTCAAAATTATTACATATTATTCAATTTTCAATCTTGTACTTGCATGCCTATATACTAACTGTGTCTTTATTATTATTTCTCCATTCTTTATTATTGCCTATACCATTGAAAAATATATACAGTAATACGTATTTACATAAACATAAAAAGAAAACAAAAAGTGAATAAAAAAATCCTTAGACTTGTAAATATCTATTACTCTTGATCTAAGAACAGTTGTCCTCCTTATATTGTCCCTTGGTAACATTTTTTGAACAATAGGCATTACTCTTGTAAAATAATCACCCTTTAATTAATGGTTGTCCTTTCTATTTTAGGCAACCTAATCATGTATAGGGTCTTCTTTAGCTTTCATTAATAAGAAGGGTTTTCAAGTCCTTTTATAGCTCTATTGTCTTCATTATCTTGCCTTGGTAATTGGTTCCTTATACTCTTTAAGCAATGTTAGCAATCTAATCGTCTATAGCACATGTTCTCTTTAGTTTCCATTAATAAGAGGGGCTTTCAAAAAATTTTCAAGGAAGAAAGAAAATAAAAAAAGAGAGAAAGGATTTTTATTAGTAAATAAGTTATTACCCTCAATTGTCAACCTTATAAAATAGTAACTCATTCTCGTCAACTCTATAACATTTTCAGTCATTCCAATAAATTAGGAAATGCCATTAATAATGTTTATAACATGAGTTTTTGTAAAATAAGTGTTTTCAAATACCTTTTGAGTAAAGTTTTCCAACAAAAAAAATAGAAAATTAAAAAAAAGTCTATTAACAAGGAATTTAAAGGCATTAAGTTATTGCTTCCAAGCAGTTAAGCCTATTCTATTTAAGCCCATAGCTATCCATTCTAAAGCAAGATGCTTGACAATGACAACAATTCTAGCTTAAGCCTAGTCTAAGTAGTCACTTATTTTGAGCCTAGAGTGCCTTACAACATATGAATTAGGCTTGATACTAAACTGATGTTAAAGGGGAAAAGGGAATGAACATTAGAAGTTGATTATTGAAAATAGTAGAGACACATCCTATCTACCCATCCCTGAAACAGATACAACTCTTAATTATTCTAGGAAAAGCCCAAACTAAGCACAGTCCTTGAAAAGAATCCCATTACCAGACCTTTTCAAAAGTCCTAAACACAAAAGCCTAAACACTAATGACAAGCCTCCTCACTTCAACCCACTCTAATTCAAAAAAGACCTAAACATGTAGCCTATTGACTTCACATAGGGTTTTGTTCATCTATGCTTATCCTCTCCAAGACTAGAAGGTTCTAAACATTCACTCCACTAAGATTGGCCTACCTACTCCAACCCTGAAATTGAACACAAAACTTGTCTCTACTATAAATCATTCCATCACTAAACCTAATGAGTTTGGCCTAACAAGGCAACAAATGGGACAATCCTTTAAAGGTAAGAGGGCATGTAACTCGTCGAGGCATCACAAAATATTCCGTCTTATCAAATGAGACTAGGGTAGATAGGGACAAACACATAAAATGCTTCACTCTCGAACTAATGAAAGTATCTCATTATTTGAAGAGTTTATAATTATAAGAAGCAAGCCTTAATCTAAAACATTAGCCTTAAAATACTCATAAGAGCTGAGTGACACAAAACTGAGGATAAGACTCATTCTTTAAAGGAAGTCTATTTTGTACGTGATATATAAGTTGAAAGGATGATAGGCATCCATTTTACTACCGTAAACACTTTTACCCTTTGCTAACCCCATTAAGCCTTTGAGAGAAATTTTTCAAAATTAAACTCTATCAAAAGCCACCCCACTTTGGAGCAATTAAGAGGTTAGGGCCATTGATATTGGAGAAAAAGGATATACTAACTTGTGCTTTCTTCAATTGTGTTAATTTATGAGCAATCATTGTTGTAAATAACTTGGTTTCTTGAGAAGGAGGAAGTGTTCCAGGTCCATACACTTCACTCAGCCCCATACATTTCATTGAAACCTATGGAGTCTCTAACACTTTTAGTCCTTATACATTTCACCAAGCCTATATACTTCAAACTCTTAGTTTTAGTGGTTTGAATCTCTTCAAACAAAAACTCAGGTATATGGAGAGTGATCACCTTAAAAAAAAAAAAAGAAAGGAAAAAAAAGCAAAAAGACAAAAAATAAAAAAAGAAGTAAAAAGGGCTTATGGGCTGAGTATATTAGAAAAGCTTAGCCTATGAACTCCAAAATAAAAGACCTAAGTTTCCCCCAGTTTCCTTTAAAGAACAAGGATGGGCGAGATTCTGAGCCTAGAAAGAGTGAAGCTTTAAGTCAATGGCCCCACCTGCTATATTACCTTAACGAAGTTCTTTGATCAAAGAACCTAATTTATCTTAAGCAATGATTGTTTGTGAAACTAGGGCTAGCCATCTTAGCATTTCTCATTAAGATTCTTAACTTGTAAACCTGAGTTGATACTAATTTTTTAAGGTTGGCCGACACATCAATATCCCCTTTTATTCAAGCCTATGACCAAAAGCTTATGCTACAACTTGAGAAAAAGACCTATTAGATCAATCAAAGTGTATTGCTTACAAGAATGACCGTAATTTTTGGAATCATTGTCAAGAGTGAAAACAAGCCATTTGAAAGTGTGAAGACATCCTCTTGGACTAAACAATCCAAATAATTGAGATACTTTCCCTGATATGAAACTTGTGCATAAAAAAGTCAAGCATACCTTAAGGATAGGGGAAGCACATTGCCCTAGCATTGAATGGGATTCCTTATAATGAGAAGAATAAGTTGTTCAGTAGAAACTCTCCTACTCTACATCATAGTAGGCAGACAATCAAGGATATAGAATGAATGGCCAATGGGTTAAGAGAATGAGGATAATACTTATGTGAGTTAATATAATTCCCTCACTTGTTAGTAAGAAAAAGATGAACAATTTTTCTTTAAAGGTATATTTTTTCCTTCAAAAAGTGGAAAATTTGAGAATATGCATTAAGAACTTTAGTCATCCTAGAGTTGGGAACTTCAGTAATCTCTTATCAAAATAGGAGACTTTGTTATCATCAGAAATTGTAGTTATTTTATGATTCAAGAACCTTAGTTATCCTTCCTGAGCAACTTCGATTATCTTATAATTTAGGAGCCTTAGTTATCCTTAAAACTGTAGTTATCTTATGATTTAGGAACCTTAGTTATCCTTCATTAGGAACTTTGGTTATCTTGTAATTTAAGAATCTTAGTTATCCTCCCTTAAGAACTTTGGTTATCTTATAATTTACAAACTTCGGTCATCCTCTGGAACTTTAGTCATCTTATGAAAAATAGGAACCTTAGCTATCATTATCTTAAGAGCTCTAGTCATTCTTAGGGACTTTGGAAATTTAGGTAACCTTAGTCATCTTTAATTTAGAAAACTTTAGAGCTTTAGCTATCCTATGATGAGAAACTTTAAGGACCTTTGCCAGAAAGCTTTATTATTTAAGAACCTTTGTCATCATATAGCTTAGATTATCCTCAGAATTTTAGGAACCTATGTTTTCTTGTGTAAAGGGTTTAGAAAATTTCTATATAAGAATTTTTGTCACCTTACATTAAGGAACATTAGTTATCTTACGGATCAGGAGCATGAACTAACCCTTTTATTAAGTTATTTTCTTTGAAAGATCTATCCCTTTGAGAAGCCATTTTTTTTTTTTTTTAAGAACATCAATTTTTCGACATACTGCCTATTTTTACCCCTTTACCTTGACCTGTTAAGTAAGGATCTTTTCCTTTTCACCCTAATCATTCAAGTTGGGATAAATTTTAAGAATCTTTTTACCTTAATCATTCAAGTTGAGATAAATTTGAAGTAAGGATCTCTTCGGGATAAATTTTGAGAATTTTATTCTAACCTTTTAAGTTAGGTCCCTTATCCGTTTTACCCTGACTTTTCAAGTTAGGCCGTTATTTGTTTTATTTTGACCTTTTAAGTTAAATTCTTTATCCATTTTACCCCAACCTTCCAGTTGAGTCCCCTATCCATTTTGCCCCAACCTTTCAAGTTGTGTCCTTATTTATTTTACCTCGACCTTTCAAGTTAGGACCTCATCCCTTTTACCCTAACCTTTCAAGTCAGGATCCTATTCTTTTTACCCCGACCTTTCAAGTCAAGACCATATCCTTTTTACTTAGACTTTTCAAGTCGGTACCTTATCCTTTTTACTCTGACCTTTCAAGTTAGTATCTTAAGTTAGGAATCTTTTACCTCAACCTATCAAGTTAAGATACTAGTCAATTGATCTATGAAATTAGCATCTTGTTAGCTGACCTTTCAAGTTAGGACTCTTTTAGTTGACCATTTAAGTTAATAGTCTTTATCTTGTCAATTAAAGCTAGGATTTGGCAAAAAATGGGTATATCTTTTTGCTTTTGTAGCGAAGTTTTCATCAAACTTCACTACAAAAAGGGGTAGCAATAGATACTCTATTTTTTCCCACTTATTTTTATTTTTTATTTTAGGCTAGGTTTTAAAAAAACTTAAAAATTTAAAAATTGAAAAAACGAAAAAAAATTCTTAAAAATTGAATAGTATAAAAAAATTGAAAATTAAAAAATACAAAAGGTCAAAAGTACCCAAGTCAAGTCAATCAATTGTTTAGGATCGAGTCAGTAGAGTTAAAAAATATACATGCAAATTAATAAATACTGATTTTTTTTTTCTTTTAAATTTGGGCTTCATAAAAAAAATATATATATATTTTTTAAGAAAAAAGTTTAGTAAGAATTTTGATCCAAAAGAAAGATTTATTTAAGAATTGAATAATTTTTACTTGATAAATAAAAAATTAGTCTTGGAATATATTAAATTAAACTTATGTTGAGAATTCTTTAGCATGTGTATTTGAATGTATTTTGGTTCATTTTGGGCTTGGATTTGAAATATAACATTTAAACTTGGGCTTAGTTAGAAAGGGTTAAATACATTTTGAATCATTTAAACATTAAGAAAGTGAGCAAAGCATATCTAGCTAAGGAGCATGTAATGACCAGGTCAAAACTTCTCATACCGAGGTATTGTTCACTTTGGCATGGTACGCCACACGGTTTTGTCCATTGGTGTAGTAACTTCTTAAGAGGTTACTTATCTTGGGATTATTCCAGCTTGAGTACACTTAACTTTAGAGTTTCGACATGCTCCAAGCCATTATACTAAAAGGCACCTTGATGATTTATAGTTCATTTACCTAACATTTAAGGGGTATTACAATCCACCCCCTTTACATAACTAATGTTCTTGTTAGTTTCATTACATAAGTCCAAGACCACTACCAAGTAGGGACTTGCCCTTCCAACTGGTAAAGTGCTTTGATACCAATTGCAACGACTTGGTCAAAACTCCTCCTATTGAAGTATTTTCCGCTTTGACATAGTATACTGTATAGTTTTGTCCCTTAGTGCAGCAGCTTTTAAGGAGCTCACTTATCCTATGATTACTCCAGTTTGAACACGCTTAACTTTAGAGTTTCGATGTACCCCAAGTCACTACGCTAAAAGGTGTCTTGATGATTTAGAGTTTCTATACCTAACATTTAAGGGATATTATAGGGCACACATAGCGAGAGAAGGTTGCAAGTTCAAATCTCCAAAGCAATTGGCTTGCATGCGAAAATGAAGGACAATTCAAATCTCCTATTGATTTAGTCAAATGGTTATTATTTTAAGTAGATTTGAAAGAATCTTTATAAAATCATTGATAAAAACCTAAAATTTTACAAAGATTTACAATGATAACAAATTAAAAAAAAAAAATTGGTAAGATTATGTAGGATTCAAATATTATCTTTGGTGGTTTAACATGATAAGAAAATATTTAGTTTTAAATCTTATAACGGGGGGATTAGGAACATAACAAAGAGAGAGGAGGATTCTTAGTCATCTTTATATACTGCAATTGCCAAATAACCATCTATTTACTATGTTGTAATGCAAACCCAGTGGCAGCATGTGACTACTGCTTGTAATGCTCCCTCACCGTCAACAACTAATGTCACTGTACCCTACACTTAAACCTAATGTCATGAAACACCCAATCCTTGAACCTCTTTCTTATTTGCTACTTACTATCATCTCTACCATGCCAAAAACTACTCCTGCATAAGTACCACTGACATCTACCTTCTCTACAACTTAGTCGATATCAAACTTAGCATTAATCGTGATCACTTTTGCCTACGCAATAGCACAAACCACCCTTATAGCAAACGCAACCCTATAGTACAACACCTACTACTGTCACTCCACACATCCCTTACTCTTGCATCCAAGCACAACATACGCCCATACATATTACTACAATACAATCACTTAGCCACTCAAAATGTAAACACTCGAGCCTTACAATGAAAACAGCAAATCCAAACCAAACTCAACAGCTTGACTAACCAAACCTAAAGCCACTATCACCCATTCTCTAAACACCACATAAACAGCTACCAAACACTAAGGCAATACCACCAATCATCCTTTCATTGATGAAAGTCACATGAATCTTTAGTCACCCCTCATTTTCAAGATGTGTTGAGTTGTGCTTTTGCTGCTACTTCTTTCCCTTCTTGTGAATCGTGGAGATCCAAACCGATCTAGGATCCGACTTATTTTAGGTACTTCATGACTGACTCAACCTATATCCACTTGACCCATGCTTACTTGTTGGTGACTTAGTGTTAGTTTTTGCTTTATTTATTTATTTGTAGTTTTAGGCTTTATTTGTTAAGTTAACAATACTAACTTAGTTTGTTTAATTTTTGTAGGTTTTTACTTTTAGCATTAGGTATAGTTTTTTTTTTTATTTTATTAATTTTTTAAAATATAATTTAGATGGTTAAGTGTTTTTTTTTTTTGTATATACTAATATGAGTCTCTTGTAGATTTTTTTCTTTTTTTTTTCATGTTAAGTATTGCTAGTTAGTGAAATGGCATTTTTTTTCGCATACTTATCTTGAAGTTGCACTTTTTACATGTTTATCATAATAAAATAGCAGGCTTTTTTCTAAAAATTGCATGCTTCCCAAGTATCTCACAAAAATCGCATAGTTTTGTAAAATTTTCAAAAATAGCACATTGCATAAAATGGCATATTTTCACAAAATTTGCATTTTGAATATCCTTGTGTATTTTTAGAAACATTTCATTTTTTTTCTTCTAAAAGTTGCATTTTTAAGGTATAATGCATATCTTCTAAATACACATATCTTTATGATAGGATTCATATCAAGGTCTTATATCATAGAGGATTAGAATTGGTTCATATATTTTCCATAGTTTAGGCGTCTTAGGCATGTTTTCAACATTAATTGCATATTTCATGGAAAATTACATTTAGGTACTTTAGGGCTTTTCTAAGAAATTTTTATTACATAGAAAGGGTTTTTCTCTAAACAAAAATCTGAATTTGTTTTTCTTTTTTTCTTAAGTTGGGGTTTTTCAAAATTGGACAATAAAAATTAGGATTTCTTTTTTAGGATTTTTCTTAATAAAATAAATTGGTTTGAAACTGTAAATTTGGCTCAATTTTATGAATAAAATTTGTCAACCCACTAAATCTTTTTAAAGAAAATTGGAACTACGTTAGTTTGATCCCAAATAGTAAGTATATAAGCACCTTTAGAGCAATAAATAAAAAATAATAATTTTTATATTTTAGGGAAATTTCAAAATAAAAAAAATTCATTTTCATGCATTTTCTCTTTTTTACATGTTTTTACTTTTTTTTAATTATAAAAAATAAAGGCCCATTAATTGATTTTCTTAAATTCTTACATGGTAACTCAATCTTAATAAGTTAGAACTCAAATTTGGAATCTCTAGTTAAAAATTTTCTAAAATATTACTCTTTTATAAAATCTGTAAACTAGTGGTTAAGTTAGGGTTTTTCCATCTAAGAACTCTAATTTCTACTTTTTTATTGCCAATTTTATTGGTTGGCAACTCTAAATTATTTTTTAAAAATACATTTTTAGAGAAAAATATCTTTCCTTAATTTAATGCTAGGTAATTTATATTAAGCGGGCTGGACTTAATATAAGTTAAATTAAGATAAACCAAAATAGGACTCGACACTTGGTCTTCCAAATATTACATTGATCACTTCTTTATGACCTAGGTTGTCTCCTTAAGCATTGTCCTGAACTACTAGCTCACAATCATTAGGTTGGACATCATTATTGTGAGATTGTTGCTCAACCCTTCTTCTTTGTATAGGGTGTTCAATCCTTTCTTCTCAATCCATTATGAATTTTGTAAGGTATTCTTTTTGGATGGCATCTTCTAGTGCATTTTTCAGATGAATGCACTCATTTGTTTATGGTCATGATCTCTATGAAAGTCATAATATTTGTTAGAATATTTTCTCTCAAGGTTATTCCTTATCTTTTTTGGCCAAGCCAAAAGCCATTGATTGTACAACTCTATTAAAATATTCAACATATGTTACTTCAAGGTGTGCGTGTAGAAAACTTGGATAAAAATCATAAACTCAAAAGATTCTACTAAGTTTGACATATAAAATTAGTTGAAAACATAATTTTCTACATATAGTATTTAGATGGTCATCTAGGTCCTTCTTGTTATAAGTGTCGAATGGAGGCAATTGAGCACTTAAACAGAGAACTTCTTCAATAATTTCATGGACAAAAGGGGCTTGACTTTCTACCCCTTAGATCAGTTTCCTTCTTAGATGTTCCTTTTAGTGCTAACTCTTTGATGTACTCCTCTAAGTCTTGTAAACTCATGTTCGTAAGTGCTTTCTAGGGAAAGCAAGCAACTAAATGCTCAATCTTACCTTTCGTACATGCTTGAGCATGCCCACTAACTTGAGCTTATGGTGGTGTTTCCTAGAGATCGTTCTCCATATGAAATTCTTGTCATGGTTGCTAGGTATTTTTGTTTACCATGGGGCCTTTGCCAAGCACTCGACATTGTTCATCATCATGTACAGTTAGTTAACCTCTTCTTCAATTACCTCTTGGGAAGGAGTGGAAGAAGAGGCTACATCATGCTCTTGGAGTTTCTTTCTCGATTCCTGATTACAAGTCCTAACTTCTTCAAGCTCCTCAGCGAATCTAGTACACAAAGCTTTTAGTTGTGCAATACGTAACACATTATTAGTCTAGACTTGAACTTATCTAATGCATTGTTAACCTTCATAAGACGTACTTCTAAAGTGTGCTACTATGGGGAACTTTCTCTCTAAGCCATCTAAGGGGCATTACTCCCTCCATACCCCTATCCCTTAATACCTTCTCGAATTTTTATCTTCTTTAGCCCTTGTCCTAGTCATCATTTGGGTTTTAAAAAATATATGATGCCAAATTGTTGACAATGAAAATTGGATCAAAGGAATTCTGGGCCCTTATCGACTAAAGACTCTATAAAATGAAAGTGAATCAAGCTATGGGAGTGCTGGGGTGACTACAAAATAGCCACTCTAATGCCTAAATAAGGTTATCTTGAATAAAAGAATAGAGAGAATGATAGTGAATAGAGTATAAGTGGCCAAAAGAGAGCTCACAGTAATGTGTTGAGCTATTTTTAAGTTGCGGTTTGCTAATTGCTCCATAACTGTTGCCTCTAAAATATGCACATTCGGGAATTTGAATTAAGGACAACATCCTAATTTTCTAGAACGTGGGTGACTTAATAATGGCTAAGGGTAGTTATTCGTGTAGGCGCTCCTAACGTTTCGTGATTATAGACATACATTTTTGCCCCTTTTTTATTTTAAAATTTTTATAATAAGGTAAAGGGTCTTAATTTAGAAAAAATCATGAAAAAATTATAAAAATACAAAAAAAAAAGAAGAAAATTTAGAAAAACCACAAAAAATAGAAAAATTGGAAAAATCACAAAAAGTAGAAGATTTAGTTTAAATAGTTTAAAATAAAATAAGAAATTTCAAATTGGCTTTAGTTTGTTTTTTTTTTTTTTGGGACCTTAATAATAAAAAAATAACAAAGGGGATTTTTGGGCTTGGGCTTAGATTTACATCTAGCCCAGGCGAACCTAGTTTATATATGCAATTTGATTGCATCTATGAACAAAATACAAGCCAATGGTTTGATGATAACAAATTCTGACTTTACATAGCATATGACTTAGAGATCTTGAGTTCAAATCTCGCAATTGACACAAAGTGCCATTTACTTTTCTAAAACCCTACTTGCTACGTGTCAGCTTGTTGTTGCACTACATGCTTGTTGTTGACATGTGGCACCACTTAGCTATGACTACATGCTGATGTGGCACCATGTAGCACCACGTCAACATCCCCCCAACACATGTCATGCTACATATCAAACACATGGCACATGACATGTCGGCTTCAACCATGTATTGGATACGGGTATGATGTCATTAGGTCACTCGGCTGACATGGCACCGCGTTAGCAACTCTTTCCCTCTCTTTCTTTCCTTTTCTTTCCCTTTCCCTCCTTTTTCCTAGCAAAACTAGTTTGTACCCCCTCACTTTAGCCTCATTTTTTGCACAATTTCCATGTGAGAATATGCCAATTAGTAAGTGATTCCTGTTCTCCACATAGCTTACTTCGAAAAGAGCATAAGAGCTTGTCTAAATTCACATGTTAATGCAGTCAAAATAGAGAGGAAAGAACGAAAAAAACTTAGATTCGCACATTTAATACCTGAGTTGACCAAGCAAGATTCAAGCTCTAATAATTGTTTTAGAAGCTTCCATTAAGCCTTTTTAGCATGTTCGAACACAAGTAAAGCTATCTTCATTAGTGATTCAATCAAATTACGTAATCTATGCTTAGTCGACTTCTCTTTTATTTTCAAATTTATGTACTTGAAGAGCTTGCCATGTCTGTTCTTAGATCAAACACTATAAAAAGGTTGTTCAATTTTTGTTTTGGATAAGAAATCTATACTTGCAATATCCAACAAAGCTCTTAAATTCTTCTTAAATGAATTCTTGAGCTCTCTCTCTCTCTCTCTCTACAGTTTTTTCTCTCCGACCACTTTTGAACCAGCTTACCAACCTAATCACTTCCCCACAACATGAGCACTCGAACCTAGCCACTCTTGCCCATGGCCGTGACTCCTAGCCATGTGACTAAGATACCACCACTAAACCCTAACCTGTGACAACCTATCTTCTCAAACCACCACTTTTGGTACAAATTGACCCTATGGTTAAGCTCTCCATACCCAAAAACCGAACACCACAATCCCCTCTCACACCTAGCGATCCCCCTATAGTCGTCCATAATCACCTCTTACTAATGAACCACCAAACGACTTCTTACCATCGCAACATCAAGCTTACCCCACTCCCAAGATCTTCACAAAAACCCCTTCCGGCTTGCTTTGGTTGATGAATCGAGCCCAAGCACCCCCCATCGCTACTGCTATTGAACTTAACTTATAACCTAGATTTACAACCTATGCTCTGACCCAAGATCTAAGATCGACCTGTGCTTCAACCTGAAATCCGAAGGTTAACCCATATGCTAAAATTCTTAAGTCTAGCCCTTTTCCTGTTTTTGCTTTTGTATTTATTTATTTATTATTATTATATTTAGTGTAAATTCCAATTGTATTATAATAAAAAAAAGAAAAAAGAGAAAAAGAAAAGAAAAGAAAAAGATAGAGTAGCTTAGTTCATTTTATTTATTTATTTTCTTGGTTAAAAGTTAAATAAGAAAATATAATAATGATAAAAGAAGAAAAACAAGAAAATTGTTTTATAACTCAACAAAATTTATTTTCCAGATAAACAAAAATAAATCAACCCTTTTTCAAAATTAGGATTACTTTAGAATTTTCCAAAAATAAAAATCCCAAATTAGGACCCAATTTTAAGAAATTTTCTTAGATAAAATAAATGATTAAAAAATGTTAAGTCGAGTGTTTTCAAAGATTAAAAGTGATCAACTTATCTAAAATTTTCATGAATGAACTTAGGAAATTTGATCTCCAATAGGGGGTATGTAAATACTAGTACACAAATACAAAGTGACTTAAAATACAAAAAAATTTTCTTTTTTCCATCTTTTGTAAATAATCAATTTAATTAAGTTAGTTGCATGTCATATGATTTGTTGTTTTTGTAAAATAGATATTGCAATCTTAAAAGGGTATATTGAAAACTGAATCTAAATTCAAAAAGTAAAAGGGGTACCCATTTAAGGATTAAAAGATTACCCCCTGGATCCAAAATCTTTAGATTTCAAACTTTTTTTCTAAAAATTAGTTTTTTAAGTGGACTAGTGATTGGGTTAAATCAATTTACCTAATCAATTTAACCTAACCCTTTTTTTTCCCGACTTTGGTTAGATAGCGAGTCAAAAATGTTTTCTAAAATAAAAAACCCAATTTTTTTTTTTAACTTTAAGTTGACAATCAATATTAAATGGGTTAGAATTTAATATTGATTGGGTTTAGGAAAATTTATAAAAAACCAAAAAAAAAATCAGGCTTGATAACTTAGCAACTCCATTAGGGTATCAAGAGTGTTAGCCACTTAAAAACATTTTGAAATTAAATTTAACTTTTAAGATACACATGTTATTGATTTATTTATTACATGTAATATACTTGTTTTAAATTGCTATATTCATTTTTGCATATAACATACTCGTAACATTAGGGGAAAGGGGGTAGGTGGGAGGGGGTAGGGTGGGGTGGGTGGTGTCATTGTGTAGGCTTTGAATGTAGTGGTGTAGTCATCGCTCACGGTTGATTAGGCCACCTTACTTAAGTTTCAATGTGATTAATGAATTGCTTTCCTAAAAACATGTAAGATTATAGAGTTTAAGGATCTTTAGAACCTACCTTAATTGTATTCATGAACCATTTTCCCATAATTGGCAAATTGACATGATGTGGCAAGACCAAAAAAAAGATTAATTGTGAAGCTTCCTATTCTTTTCCCTGTAAATGTTTTCTTTTCCTTAGAATATGGATGTAATTCCCATGTAAATAGGATCGTTTTAATGTAATTTTTTTTCATATTTTTTGTAGAAAATTGTTAGGGCCTCTCTTATATCAACCCTTTTCAAAGAAGTCCATATTTATGAGCCTCTAAAGCTAAAGGATTACTTGAAAGATGGTTTCAATTTTTCAATCTTAACCAATGGAAAGTTATTAAAGACAAGACTAAGCTTATCCTCTCTTTACTCAAAGTTTAGAGTAATATCACCATAATACAGGCTTTGGTTTACTTTTGGGACCCTTAAGTCAATCTTTTTGTTTTAGCCCATGCCGACTCAGCCTAACTATTGAAGAAAACTCATATCTGTTAGGAGTTCTCTTTGTTAAAAGCAGAAGGTATATTTCAAATATCATAGCTAGCCTTGCAAAAATTTTCAATAGACTCCTAGGCTGTTGCAAATCTGAAATAAGTAAAATATAGGTAAACCCTCACAGGAGAATCATTAAGGTGGATGACCTCTTCACTTGGTTCATGACCCCATCTAACTATAATTAAAAACTCTTTTGTAGTAGCATTGAAGATTAGCAGCAACATAGGATCAACGCTTATATCTTGGTAGCATTTAGGACTGTTTTATTTCCTAATGGAGTATTTCACATACATTATAGAATTTTAGAACTAAGACCTAATTTTTAGAAGGGAAGTCTTACATCCTGATCTTGCTAGGAGAATAAGCCAAATCGTTCAATTGTCTCTAAGAAGAAAAGAATGGAGAATTAAAGACCAATATAACCTTACTCATGGTTTTGGTTTATCAGCCATGCTTAGAGCCATAAACTTGACTTTGTTCATAGGAGAGGCATCTAGAAGATGAATCCCCTTAATGTGTTTGCTACTGTCATTGAGCTCCCTAAAGATGTTGCTACCTATTACTAGGTTAGAGTTTTCCAAAAGTTCCATACTGAAGATATTTCTTAGGTTTCCAGATGGATCGAAACAGCTCAGTTGAAGAAGAGGAAGAAGGTTGAAGAGGAGCCAAGGCACCACAAGAAAAAGAAAATCTAGACTTTAGGGATTGTTTGTAAAAAATTTTTTACTAATGTAATGGAAACTTCAAAGATGCAATAAAAATATTTTTTCTTCCCACATTACCAACTCCCCTCTTTGCATCATCATGTCCTTATATTGCATTTTTCTTTACTTATAATTATTCATTAGTTTATGTTTGAATAAATTTGTGAAGGAAAAAACAAAAAGGAATTTCTTTTTTAGTAATATCATGAGAGTCATATCCTTAGGCTTCTAATTGTAAATATTTGATTTCTTTTACAAGTCCTTTGTGCCTTCTATTCTAACCCTTTCCAATCTTTTGTCAATCCTCACTTATACATCCTCAGGATTATTTTTCTTATGGGTTACCTTTTAAATACCTATAGGTTATCAATGGTTGATTATAAGTATTTAAACTCTTGATCTCATATAAATGTTGTTCTCATAAGTTGTAAATAAGCCTTATCCTTATATTCCATCTTTTAAATAAGTCCTCTTCTCCCTCTTAAAAAGAAGTGTTTTCTCTTATGTGGAAGTGAGGCTTCTTTCATTATAGCAAGCGGTGGGGAAAATAATTGAATAGATGAATTTTTTAGTTGATAACATCATTCTACTCAAAGTTATAATGTCATCAAATGAGGAGCACTCGGAAGCCTGATAAGGGAAATCTATTAAAACACCTCTTCTTGAAGAGAAGATCAATCCAGCTTTCTGGCTTAAGACTTATTCTTTCCTAGTTGACTTAGAGCCAAATCAAGAAAGTATAAAAGAGTTAGAAAGGAAGCTAACTCAATAGATGACTGAAAAGATGAGAGCACTTGGGAATGATGATGGATTCAAGCAAGTTAGGATCACTGACTTTTCTACATATGATGTTAGGGTTTACTTATAAAAATTCAAAGAACTAAAGTTTGAAAAGTACGATGGGACTAGATGCCTAAAGCTACACACTAGATTATACATCTACAAGATAGGTAAATATGTTCAAAATAATCAACTCATGGTACAAACTTTCTAATATAGTCTGACAAGACTTACATTAACCTAGTATTCCTAGCTCGATCTCAACTATAATAATACTTAGGAAAAATTGGCTCGAGCATTCTATAAGTAGTATAAGTTCAACATTGAGATAGCTCCTTCAATTTAGGACTTGTGCACAATGAGTAAGAACAAAAATAAGTCATTTAGGGAGTATGCCCAAAGATGAAGGGGCATGGTAGCTAGAATCATTCTTCCTCTCCTTGAAAAAGAATTAATATTTATCTTTGTTAACTTGTTGGAGGAACCATATTATGGGCACTTATTGGGAAACATAATGACTGGTTTTGCAGATTTTGTACTTGCTAGAAGCTAAATTAAAGAAGCCATAAGAATAAGGAGGATAACAGGGAAAAGACCAGCTTCACTAGATTTAGGGGCATGTATAAATACTACAATGCTCGAACCTACACTAAGCAAAAAAGGTCTAAAAATACTTAGAAGAAAGTTCACTCAGATCCCTTCCTCATTGTCTTAAGTCTTTGACCGACTAAAAAAGGAAGGCTTATTGCAATAGAAAGCCCTAATGCTAGGATACAAGCTAAGGAAATACAACCTAAATGTATAATGTGAATATCATATGGGTTGGTAGGGGCATTCTACTGATAACTACAAGGATTTGAAAAATAGAGTTTAAGACCTAATAGATGTAGAGGTAATCTAATTAGACTCAGACCTTTACAATGTTTGTAAAAAATAAGTGATTCAAATAGAGTGCCTTGTTTGCATTTCTCTTGTTTTAACATATCTCATTAGTTAAAAGGTTTAGAATAAAGAAAGGCAAGACGAATCCCAAACACCAATCTTGAGACACATCTAGAGTTGAGTAAGATCATTGTGAGAGTATTGGACTCATTCCTTAAAGGAAGTCCATATTGTATTTAATACACAAATCAAAATGAAGTTAGACTATCTTTTCAATATCCCAAATACAAAATCCTTTGTTAGCCCCGTTGAACCCTTTATTGGAGCATTTTCAAAATTAAACCCTGTCGAGAACCACCCTCACAATGGGGGCAAAAAGGAGGTTAGGAGCATCTATTGGAAGAAAAAGTTAAAACTAATTTGTGCTTGCTTCAATTGTATTAGTTCAAGAGCAATTGTCACCATTGATAACTAATTTCCTCTAAGATGAAGAAAGGCATCCATTCTAAACACTAAACAGAAACCACATATACTTAGAAGCAGTAAACCAAAAGAAAGAATGATCACCTTTGTCTTAAGTGAGAATTAAAAAAAAAAAAAAAAGGAAAAATGAGGAAAAGGAAAAGGGGCAAGAAGAAACATAGGAAAATGAAAGGACAAGGTAATCAAGTCTAAAACATAAGACTTAAGAGGATTAGGGATGAGTAACTCAAAAAGCCTAATCTTCAAGTAAGGACCCTAAAGCAAAATTGAGATAATTAAAACTAAAAAGCAAGGAAAAATGCCAAAGTTTTCCCCCAAAACTCATGATCCTTAAAGAAAATTACAACTGACATATAATTTATAGCCTACCCATAAGTCCACCCATTCTAAAAGCTTTTTTTATTAAAGGAAATAACTTATCCTTAGTAAAAGTTACATTTAAAATTGGAGCAAGCGCAATTTTAGTTTTACTTATAAGGTTCTTGACTTTTAAACTTGGGTTGAAGAGCAATTCTTTCATAAAAAGACCATTTCATCAATATCCCTTTTGAAACCCAAACTAAAAGCCTTTATTATATTATTATCATGACCCAACAGTATTGTTGTTATGGTAGGTTTCTGTGTACCCTATAAAGGTCTACTATTAACCCCCTCGTTGATTGTAGACCTTTCATATGACACACAAGGCTCCTTCCACTATACATTACTACTAGGCCCATAGATAAATAATATAGAGCAATTTACCTAAAATTAACTTCTATGGTGTAAATTAACTAAATAAACGTGTAGACTTGTAAGTTTCACACAAAAAGAATATTACAAACAAATGTAGCTCGTAAAAGGAACTGCATTAGAAACTTTAATCTATGATATAAACAAAAATGCAAAAGTAAATGTTTATCTACAAAACTATTACAAAATCTTCTCTTCACTCCCTGATCGCTCCAACCCATCTCCAAATGAGACTCACCTCGGGCATCCCTCGGCCCAGATGAATGAAGAGGTTTTCCTGTAGCAAAAGAAATCCATTGGGGTATAAACTTAAGCTTAGTGAGATAAATACCCTCGTCAATACCGCATGATAGAAATTTATTAGATGTATAATCATATGAATGCATAAACAATCAGTATGCCAAACAACCCTGTAGTCAGGGTTTGGAGATAATGAATTGACCTAAACCAAAATCTGAGTTCTAGCCCTTAGGTTTTATTTCATTTGCACTATTATGCTTAAGTCAAAACAAAATTATATATATATATATAACTTTCTTTACTAAATATTAAATCATATTTTCAAAATCTTAAGTCTAGCGGTATGGTGGCTTTCGTAATCCACAAACATACTCCTTAAGTAGAAGCCACAAGATACGGCCCTTCACCGACGGTTGGCATCTCCCGATGCTTAGTAAACTCGTCAACTTAGGACAAAGACTCAATAAAATGATGACATAGTTAGTGTATAATCCTACAGGAAGCCCTCTTCCTGTAAGTCCCTTCCCATCTTCTATGTAAAGCGACGGTCAATGTTATCCAAATGCAATTATGGGAAATGCATGATCCATTTAATTTCTTAATTATATAAGTGGTTAATTTGATTTTTTAAGGTGATATGACAATTTCATTCCATATAATCACACATATAAATTATCACAAACAATTTCCATTATTATATGATTAACATGCCATAGCATTCAATCACAAATTCATACACATGCATTTCTCATATCCCACAAGCATCCAATTTATATATATATATATATATATATATATAAGTTTAGGTGTATCTATTCTACAAGAAAAATCAAGTAAAGAGTCATTAGGAATTTACTCACTCCACCATACAAGTCAGTCAAAGTAGTCTGGGGGCAGGTCGTCTTCGAATGTGAAGTCCCCTGGTCATTACAATCATAACACTATAAGGATTTGAAACAAAACTTAGAAAACTAAGTTAAAACCCCTTAAGTTACACTCTTGACTAGTTTTCGTATTTTTCCTAATTTTATTTAAAAGTTCAATCACGTATAACTTTCTCATTTTAAATCCAATTTTTATGATCTTATAATCAATCTTCATCATTTTCAAGTGTAATTTAACATGGTGAGGTTAGATTTTCAAGATGAGGCACGTAAATTTGTCCATAGGTCAAAATAGTAGCGATCCTCATGATTTAAAGTACTTTTAGGCTTTGTTTAGTTAATGGGATTTTTGGTAACTTAGGAATTCCTTTAGGCTTGGGCTTAAGATTTTATTCTAAGCTCAAAATACTCTTTAAGGTCAGGTTTACAACTTTGATTTACACTCCTAAGGCTATTAACTACTTCTTGGGCTCTTAAGTGGGCTTAAGTTGTCAAATGGGCTTGTTTTTTATTCAATTCAAAGATGGTCACTTTCTTGGGCTTAGGGAGTGTCTTGTGGGCTTCTTGAGGGTCTTAAACCAACCCTTATTGATGTATCAAGTTGCTGGTCAGAAACTTAAGAGTGGTTCAACTTGACATTTGAGGCCCGCTTTGGAAGTTTTAAGCTTGGTTTTGAGTTTTAGGCTTAATATACTTATTAAACTTGCCTTCGTTAGTCTTTTCACTTTGTTTACTTACTTTTATCATATTCTTAAGTGTCTTTTAGGGATATTCCAAATCTAGTCGATTTGAGTATGAGGGCTTCCAACTTGATTTTCTAACTTGTTTCATCATTTCCTTAAGTTTAGGTGTTAGATCATGAACTTAAACTACTTGTATTCAAATCTTAGCTTGACTTCTTTTTCATAAAATGATTATTTGGCTCATACTTTACATGAAAATAGAGGATCTCACTTTCATCATACCTCTCATACCTTAGTTCATGTCTTACAAAGTTGGTTTCCTCATGAAACTTTATGTGATAGATTTTTCTTTTACTTAAGTCTAGATTATAGTATGTTTAAATCAATGAAAGTGAAAACAACATCCAAATAACCTCTAAATCCTCATGTCCAGCATGCTTTTCTTTTATTTAAGTTCTCATTTCAAGATTTTCTCAACTTAAAATCTTCCATTCCAAGTGTTAAACAAGTATTTTTACAAAACACTAGCTTTACATGCTCATATTTCAACTTCCATGTAAGGTTTTCATGAGTTTGCTTCTTAGGGTGGTCTTTGATGTTATACCAACTTATGATCATACTCATATCTTCAAGAAATCATAGTCTCCTAACATGAATACTAACTAACTAACACAATATATACTTACTCGTTCTTAAAGCAAAAAAAAAAAAAAAAAAATATGGTGGTTATGCATTAAGGTTCCACTTATGCTCTTTGTCTTACTTCCTCCTTCTTGCACCCCTTTTGAAACCTGAGTTGTGGTCCTTTGAAGTGGGGTTTAGGGAGTGTTCTAAGGATCCCAAAAGGCTTTGAATGTTGGCAAAAACAAGACAAGAAGAAGTTGAAAGTGCCATGTGTTACGACCCAAGGGGGCTAGTCGTGGAATTCGCCGTATACCGTACAAAGGATTATAGATTGAATTCCTTTACAATCGATGACCTTTTTATATGATACACATGACTAAAGCTACAACTAACTACCAAGAGTGCGCAAGCATAAGCAATATCATTTTATGATAAATAATATATTATAAAAACATAACACATAATCTATTTATATAAGAATTTACAAATAAAAAGTCTAAAACATGTCTTAAGTCAAACTAGTATCACTCGATTACATATTCAGCTCTATAAACTATCAGAAATACTCTCTGATCATGTCTAACTCCCACATTGACCCCGTATAGAACACTAGCCTCGAGCATGCGATGGCTCGACTCTATAAATAACTCGGCCTACGAAAAAAGACTACAAGGGTATAAGCTAACTAGCTTAGTGAGATAATTTCCTTAACCATACAGCAATCGAGTTATACAATAATTAAGTTCAATCAAATGAATGCATGATAATTAGTATGCCAAACCAATACATGCAGGTGACCAGGTACTACATGCAACTCAGATTTAACATCCTCTGAAGTCAGGGTTGGAGATACATCGGCACAGTCAAATCCGGTTATTATATTAGAACTTATCTCATAACGAAACTTTATGTTTTATATTTAAAATGTAATGATATATCCATTATCAGTTTTTTCAAAACGAGTTCTACATATGATTATGAGTAGGTTCATGCAGCCCTCACTCAACCCTAAACAAAAGCCTCTAGACTCGACCCTTAGTTAGGTGGTTGGCACCTCCAACGCCTAGTAATCTCACGGGCCAGGATAAGGTTATATTGTATGTATGCACGATACGAAATTTATAACAATCAATAATTAACCCAAGTATGGCCTCTCGTTACCTCTGTGTAATGTGACCACCGACATTAGTTATGTAGTGCATAATTATGCGTGTTTCAAGTTAACTTATTCTATTCGAGTAAAATTAGGTTTTATTATTTAGTGATCATTCTAAGTCATAAACAATCAATTCCTAGTGAATCTACTATACAACAATCAATATATTATGGTAATTTAAAGTAAATTCACCATTATCAACCAATTATCATACACAAACATAACCCAACCCCATACACATTCATTTATCGATCATAACTTATATTCATTAATTATAAACATAAAAAAGTATGGAATTATTAGGAAAACTCATTCAGTCATAGTTGATTCAAGGGTCGTAGTAATTTGAGAGCAGCTCAGGGTCAATATCAAAATCACTTGAAAATAATAAAAATTTGTAAGTTTGAGGATTTAAAACTAAACTAGTATCGTAATTTGTAAGGTTTACTTCACCTAGTTATGCGAAATTGCCGATTTGAGCTTTTTATCGAATCGTGTATAACTTTTTTGTTTTAGCTTAGATCATTATGAACTTATAGTTCATTTTGATTGTTTTCGAGCATATTTTCTCGTAATGAGGTCCGTTTTGGATGTTGTGACTCATAATTTGAATTGTGATATAAAAATATCACAAAATTTATTATTTTAGTTTAAAAATTATAAAGTATTAATTTTAGCTTTTTCTTAATATATTTATGATTTAATAATTATTTAAATTGTATAATTGATATTTTTATTATTTTAAGCATACTTTTCCTATTTTTGAGATTTTAGTCTTATTACAATTATTATTATTATTATTATTGATATTATTTTTATTATTCATCATTTTCTTATTACTCATTTATATTTCACGATAAACACACACACATATATATAGACTTATATTATATTTGATAAATTTTATAATTTACTTTAATGAGTTATTCCTAATTTATGGTAATATATATATATATATATATATATATATACTTACTCCTTACATAATTATAAATTTATTTTAGTTAGTAGATATTATTATATCATATATATATTCAGTATACTATATATATATACTATATGTTATACACCATATGTAGACATATGTATATATTTACTTTGTGAAAACAATAAATACTTATTTGACATACTCTTATGTATACATACATATATTCATGTATTTTTATTTCTACACATAGGTATACTCATATGTATATAAAATATAGTTTACATGTGTACATAAATATATAACTACTGAATACATAAATATATATAGATAATATACAAATACTTATACTTATATCTATACATATAAAATAAAGATTGTACACATATATGCATACTTAGCCAACTTCACGTATACACTATATATATATATATATATATATCTAACTTATTTTGTAAAAATACTTAATACATATTATATGTAGTCTTATAGATACATACTACATACACCTACCATATATTATACCTATGTACATACATGTCTACATACATATCTTTATACATATATATATTTTTTAATTTAATTACTTATGCATACATACATGTATTGGTAATGTAATATTTACTAAAATACAATACAAATACTACATATATACATGTACATACCATATAATATACATATATATTACAAAAATAATTTTACTTACCTATTATTTTTTATTTTTTTCTTCTTCTTTTCTTCTTTCTTCTTCATGGTTTTGTTATTTTGGTTTCTAGAATTTTTTTTCTTTTCCTTCTTCTTTTTGGTTTGATTTCTACTATTTTTGTTTTCAAATTCTTCTTCTTCTTTTTATTCACATGTTTAGCAATTTAGGAGAGAAAACAAAAATAATAAATAAAATCCTATCCTAATCTTATAATTAATGAGGATGGGACAAAGTAATCATATGTAATTTTTTCCTCTTTTATAACTCAACACTTGGCACTTAAATCTATCACATGAACTGCTATGTTTCTTCAAGAATTTTCTGTTCTCTTTTTCAATTCCAAAACGTGAATAAGGAGAAAAAGAAAGAAAAAGGAATAAAATAGAATTTTCAAATAATTATATGTAATTTTTCTAAACATAAAAATTATAACAATACTCATCATAAATTAATTTTGGAATTTTATAGAAATTTATCAATTTAATTGATACCTGTTACAATTATAAATTTTTACAAGTTATTTTAACAATTTTGTTAAAATTTTACGTGATTACGCAATTTAGTCGATAATTGTCATCGACTACAATTATATCACTATTGGGTGATATTTCACTATTTTCTAAGCTTAAAGTTATAATTTTAGGGTTTCAATCAAATTTGAGTTCAAATTTGATTAATGGTGCATAAATCAGGTTTAGGGTTTTAGTACACGATTTAGGGTTTCGATCAATTTCTAGAGTTTTATTATCAATGTTATATTCGATTTATTAAATTTCATAATCTTTTATTGTTACTAGCCTTATTGACTTACTACACAGTTTAGGACACTCAGACTTAAATTAGGGTTTAGATTATCAATTTTCTAAAGTTTACACCATGAGTATGTGTGTGCTTGGAATGTGGCAGTAAGTGAAGGAATTTGTAGGGTATGGTTATTTCTTCCTTTGTGTTGTTTTTAAAGTGAGAGAAAAGGAAGTGAAAATGAAATTGAAAGTGAAAGCAAATGGGAAAAGAGTGGTTGGTTGGGAATGGGGTGGGACGTGTGTTTAATAAGCTTGATTTTGTTGTCTTATAGCATGTATAAAAGTCAACAATTACAACTATTGATGATGTAAGCATTAAGGAGTGAATAGTAGAATGTAAGATAAAGTGACTAATGGATGTAAGACAAGAGTATAACCCCCTAAAGCCATATAAGAATTGGCCATATAGTGTCCTTTTGGGCATGGAAATGTCTTGTCTCATTTATTAAAGTGAACCATGTGAAATTTTGTGATAATTTGTCCATATGTAGTATAAGTGAAGGGGTGATAAGGAAAGTATCTTATTATTAGATTTTAATATGTTATCAATTGATAAATAACTCCAACTTTCAATTGATAAGTCATTTAGGGTGATTAGTTGGTTTACTTATTCAAGTGTAAGGCTCAGGCATGAAGATAAAGGAATTGTCTTGTAGGAAATTGTTTTAGGATTTACTTATTGAATTGTTTTGTAAATGATGATTTAATTCTTATAAAATTATGAAATTTTCTAGAGTTGAATGAAATTATTCAAATTAAATTATCAATTAGTCACTTAGGGTTAAAAGTCCTTCATTATTTTAAGGCTTAAGGTTTTAGGTGACTTTAGAGTTTGCAGTTTTTCAAGTTTGGGTTTTATTGATAATAAACTTTTGAATTGGAAAAGTAAGTTCATTTCTAATTGTAAACTTGAGTTCTTAGTTTAGCTGATCCTTAGGAACATTTTGGAAGTACTCTTAGTTAAATCATAGGCTCACTAAAAGTAAGGTTTACAATTATAGTCCAAAAAAAGACCTATCGAATTGATTAAAAGTGTATTGCTTACAAGATGGACCATAATTTTTGGAATCGAAGTCAAGAGAGAGGAATTTAAGTCAAGAATGTGAGGAAGTCCTTTTAGACTAAACCTATCTTTAATGAGATATCTTTTAATTGAAAAGAAATTTGAAGAAGTCATGCCTAATAACATGGAAAGTTATTTGCCCTGGAAAGAAAGAAAGGTTTCTCTTAAATAAATGTGGCCTTGAAGATCAAGTTGTTACATCGTTGAAAAGCCTACACACTATTTGGAGAATCTAAACATGTTATCAAGTCAAAAAATTGAAATAAATTCCATTCTTTTTTTCTTCCATGGCACTATAGTGGTCTAAGTTTTCAACAATTCAAAAGTCATCTTCTCTAGAGTCAATCTTAGCGGTAAGCTTCTATTATTCAAATGTGATCACCCCTACAATTACTGTTTTCAAAGGAGTTCACTTCCTTTTGTCTAAAGTTTAGCAATCTACTCTTGAATAAAAATTGCGCCCTAGTTAGCCTTGGAGGCCAAAATTATCCTTTTTAACATGATTGTCCTCATAGCTAATGTCATCCATTTCTCTTTCTATCAAGGGACTTTATCCCTAATGTTTGCCCCATCTTACAAGAGTGCTAATCAACAAATCTATCCTTTTTTAAAGTCTCATTAGAATGTTTACATAAGCTCTTTTTGCTTTGGTCCCTATGGATTATTTGCTCTTTATAGCATTGTCCATGTAATAAAAATGTTAGTGATTGTATGGTCTTGGAGCGCTATCCTAACCTGAAACTCTTGGATCGCATGCTCTCAGAGTGCTATCTTGGCATAAGTTAAAACCTTTAGATTGCATGCTTTCAGAGCACTATCCTGACCTAAGTTAAAGCCCTTGGATCGCATGCTCTTGGAGCATTATACTGACTTAAAACCTTTAGATCACATGCTCTTACAGTGCTATCCTATTTCTTTTCCCCTCTTTAAATTCTTGTTGCATTTGAAGTATGCTCACCTAGTGTAAGCCTACTCTTAGAGTGCACTAGGTCTTCTTATCTTAATTCAACCGTAGGATATAAACCTACCTAGGTAAGTCAGCTCATAGGGGCACAACTAAGCTTTCAATTTCATTTTAAGGTTCTTGCCAACCCATAAGGGTACTACCCCTTTCAGTATTTTCTGTATCTTGGCTAGCTCTTAGAGTGCCTTCTATCTCTTTCACCCTTTAACGTTCACCAAATCCTTAGTGGATCAAGCCTAGGATAGCTAGCTAGCTAATTGTATTATTTCTTAGGGAAATTTCACCTATAAGGCAAAAATAATGCCTCCTTTATTTTTGTGGTAAAGTTTTACTCAAACTTCACCATAAAAAGAGATAGCTATATACACTCATTTTTGCCTTCTTTTTATTTAAAAATTTTTAGAATAGGATAAAGGGTCATAACTTAGGAAAAAATCACAAAAATAGAAAATTTGGAAAAAAACCACAAAAAATAAAAACATTGGAAAATCACAAAAAGTAGAAGATTTAAGCAAATTTTAGAAAAATAAAAAAATATGTATAGAAGAAGAGAATTTTTCTTTAAATAGTTTAAAATAGAATAAGAAATTTTAAATTGGATTTATTTTTCTTTTTGGGCCTTAACAATAAAATAATATTAATAAAGGGGATTTTTGGGCTTAAGCTTAAATTTACATCTAGCTTAGGTCAACCTTGTCCATATGTGCAATTTGATTACATATATGGATAAGGTATAAGCCAACAATTTGATGCTAATACACTTTGACTTTATATGGCATATGACTTGGAAATCTTAGGTTCAAATCTCATAATAGGTATAAAGTGCCTTTTATTTTTTCTAAAACCTTACCTACCAAGTGTCAGTTTGTTATTGTGCCATGTGTCTATTATTGATACGTGGCACCAATTAGCTATGACCGCGAGCTAATGTGGCATCACGTTAGCATCCCCCTAACATGTATTGTGCCATATGTTTGATACATGGCACATGACACATTGGCCTCAGCCATGTGTTGGATACGTAGTACAATGTCATTGGGTCACTCGGCTAACGTGGCACTATGTTAGCAGCTCCTTCCCTCTCTTTCTTTCGTTTTCCTTCCCTCTCTCCGCTTTTCCATAACAAAACCAGTTCATACCCCCCACATTCGCCTCATTTTTGGTACAATTTCCATGTGAGAATACACTAATTAGTGGGTGATTCCTATTCTCTACATAGCCTACTTCGAATAAAGCTTAAGAGCTTATTTAGATTCACATGTTAATGTAGTCAAAGTAGGGAGGAAAAAATGAAAAAAACTTGGATTTGCACATTTAACACCCGAGTTGACCAAGCAAGATTCAAGCTCTAATAATTTTTTTAGAAGCTTCCATTAAGCTTTTTTAGCATGTTTGAGTAGAAGTAAAGCTGTCTTAACCAATAATTGAATCAAATTGTGTGATCTATGCTCGATTAACTTCTCCTCTTTTATTTTTGAATTTACAAACTTAAGGAGCTTGCCATGTCTGTTCCTCGATCAAACACTATAAAAAGGGGGTCCGATTTTCATTTTAAATAAAAAATCTATACTTGCAATATCCAACGAAGCTCTCAAATTCTTCTAAAACAAATGCTTGGGTTCTCTCTCTCTCTACAGTTCTTTCTCTCTAACTAGTTTCAAATTGAGCTCACCATCCCCAATAGCTTCCATATGATGCTAACACTTGAACCTCGCCGCTCTCACTCTTGGTTGTAACTCCTAACCATGTAGCTAAGATACCACCACTAAACCTTATCTAGGGTAGCCCCTCAATACAAGTGGACCCTATGGCTAAGCTCTCCATATACAAGAGCCCAACACCATACTTCCTTCTCGCACTTAATGATCCTTACTGTGGCCGCTCACAACCGCCTCCCATCGATGAACCACTAAATGACTTCCAACCATTACAACATCAAGCCTATCCTTACCTACCAATTCCAATAAGATCTTCATAAAAGGCCCCTCTCCCGCTCACTTTGGTGGTCAAATCAAACTCAAGCACCCTCATATGTTGCTACTCCCAAACATAACTTGCAACTCAAATTCGTAACCTATGCTTTGACTTGAGATCCGAGATTGACCAGTGCTTTGACCTGAAATCAGAGGCTGACTCGTGCATTGAAATTCTCAAGTCCAAGCCTTTTCTTGTTTTTGCATTGGTATTTATTTATTTATTTATATATTCATATATTTTTTATTATTATATTTAGTGTAAATTCCAATTGTATTATAATAAAAAAAGAGAGAGAAAAAGAAAAGAAAAGATAAAGTAGCTTAGTTCATTTATTTAATTATTTTCTCAATTAAAACTTAAATAAGAAAAAATAATAATCATAAAAGAAGAAAAACAAGAAATTATTTTTATAACTTAGAAAAATTTATTTTCTAGATAAATAAAAATAAATTAACCCTTTTTCAAAATTAGGATTACTTTAGAATTTTCCAAAAATAAGAATGATAAATTAGGACCCATTTTTTAGGAAATTTTATTAAACACAATAAATAATTAAAAAAAATGTTAAGTCAAGCATTTTTAAAGATTGAAAATAATCAACTTACCTAAAATCTTTACAAACGAACTATAGAAATTTGATCTTGAATAGCGGGTATGTGGATACTCGTATGCAAATACGGGACGACTTAAAATATGAACAAATTTTCTTTTTCCATCTTTTGTAAATAATCAATTTAATTAACTTGGTTGCATTTGCTATGATTTGTTGTTTTTTGTAATATAGAAATTGTAATCTCAAAAGGGTATATTTAAAAGTGAATTTAAATTTGAAAAGTAAAAGTGGTATCCATTTAGGGATTAAAAAGATTGGCTCCTGGATCTAAAATATTTGGTTTTCAAACCTTTCTTTTCTAAAAGTTGGTTTTTAAGTGGACTTCTACCTAAGTTAAATTGATTTAACCTAATCGTCTTTTTCCTTAACTTTAGTTGAGTGGTGCCTCCAAAATGTTTTCTAAAAAAAAAAACCCAGTTTTCTTTAACTCTTAGTCAAGGATCAATATTGAACGGGTTAGAGTTTAATATTGATTGAGTTAAAGAAAATTTATAAAAAACTAAGAAAAAATCAAGCTCGATAACACCCTCATTCAAATTTGAACTCCTCAAGTTTGACTAAGTCTTATTAAGCTCCATGACACTTGGTAGAGCTGATAAAAGCTAATCCAACCTACCTCTAACTATTTGAATGTGTTAAGAGCTCATTAGCTTCTCGAGCTATGTAACTTTTAAGGGCTAGATTGTAGAGTTAATAGGTGTAGTCAAATGCGTAATATAAGAGACCTAATGTAAAGTAGTAGGTGAGATATGCATTGCTCTAGGTTGGTTTAAGGTTTAAGTGCCCTAGAGAAAAATGCCCATCAATAATTAGCACTAACACTATTAATGACCATTATATCCTTGAAACATTGGGTATTTTACCTATGTAAGTGATTAGATGAAGGCATCAATGGCATCTTAAGTACTGTTACAGGGGCAAGGAGTCACATTAAAGGATATTTCATGGGAAATTTTGGCAATTTCAAATAGATTTATCTAGATTATGACCTTAAGGACAAGGTCCTTTTTCATAGATTGGAGGAAATGTTGCATTTGGTATAATAAGGCACATAAAGAAGCTAATATGGCTTAAAGACTTGGTAACAAACCAAGAGACACTAGGTTATAAACATAGTGTAGAGTTTGTAGATACATAACTATCATAATATAACTATCATGCAAGCAATAAGTAATAAACTTTGAGAAGGAAAACCATTATATAGTGAGTCAATATAAAGCGAAAGTAACATATAGGGAAATTATCTTTCACTTGTGAGGAAAAAAAAATTAGTGTCCTTTCTCCTCTTCTTTTAGGAGCTATATTGCTATATCTTTAGGGTTTGACCTCATAAGAACACAAAAAAATGGTTAGAATAATTATCAAATTTGAACAATTAATCTAGATTAAACACTAAAACATGAGAATTGAGTGGTCTTAAGGTTTGCAAGTTTACCTTAAGAGAGACAAATTGAGAGAGAGAGAGAGAGAGAGAGAGAGAGTCTTATAGAGGAAGTGATTTCTTTTCTTTTCTTCTTCTTTTTTTTTTTTTCAAGTTTGAAGTAGTGACTATTGTATAACAGACTAGAATTATGGTTAGTTAACGCTTGTAAAATTAGTTAATGCTTAACAAAGAACTCTCAGTACTTTGAATTATTAATTTCAAACTTTTCTTAAGAGTATATGAGTACACACATTGCAAATGCATGATTGATTACATGGTACACCAATATAGGATTGCCTTAAAAAATATAATGGGTCTATATTATTAGATGTTATGTATAACTTTTTTCTAAGAAAGTTTTAAGTCATGAAATTATTAGAAGAAACAAAAAAACCCAACATTGCTTTTTCAAAATTCAAAATTTTGAGAATTTATTATGAAACTGCATAAAGCAATAATTTATCTTTTTTCTTTCAATAAAGGGCTAATTTGGAAAATTAAAATGTTATAGAAACCATCTTTTCTTTTCCTTTAATAAATAATATAGATGTAAACATAATATCTATGATATCAAAGTGAAAAACCCTTGTATATTTTGGTGATTTCAAACATTAGTAATTATTATAAGCCCAATATCTAATCTCTTCATCATATAGTGTAAGTGAGGTTAATGTTGATGATTGATAACATACGAAGCATGTGTAGGTCAATCTTGGAGAATACTTGACATGATGGCATGTGTATGAATGCGATAGGAAGTCACATGGGAGGAGAAATAAGCAAGCTTGACGTCTCATGCCATGCGTATGGCATAATATTATGATATAGTACTCATATATTCTTGATTCATTCTTTAATGAGAAGTCATTTTGATCTTCTTTAGAGGAGTTCCAATAGAGCTTTTGCATTTGTCTTCAATCTTGCATAGTGCTAAATGTCTCTAAAATGAGAGAATTAGCCTCTTATTTATAAATTTTGGGGCCTAGTCTCATTTGACGAAGCATCTTGAGATGGATGGATGAGATCTGTTGTTGCTAGTAATTGTTAGATCACTTTTGATAATCCAATGGCTTGTATTAATCCCTTCTTTTATATGGACATAGGCTTGAGTTAATGGATTTTGGCTATGGGCCTAAAGTTGGGCTTAGACTTACAAAAAAAAAGACTTCAATAAAAAAAAAAACAATTCTTTAAAAGAGACTTATTTTAGCCAATTTGAACCTCATAATGGCCAAACAAAGGGTTTCATATGAGTCTACATTTTATGCACAAGACAATCGAGCAAGGCCAAGAGCGAAAGAACTAGTTTAGCAATCTCTATTCTAAGCCTATCGAGCTTGATTTTTTCTTCAGTTTTTATATATATTCCTTAATTCGATCAATATTAAACCCTATCTATTTAATATTGACCCTTAACTAAGAATTAAGGAAAATATAGGTTTTTAAATATGTTTTGAAAAAACACTTAAAGTTGCCATCCTACTAAGCTTGAGAAAAAAAAAAAAAAGAGTTAGGTTAAAACCAATTGGGTGGATTGATTTTAACTTAGACACTGGATCGCATGAAAACTGATTTTAAAAAGGTTTTTAAAAACCAGATATTTGAGTCTAGAGATTAACTTATTACACCCTAACGGATACCACTTTTATCTTTCCTAATTTACATTTACTTTTCAATATGCTCTTATAATTAGAATTTCTATTTTACAAGCAACTAAGTAAATTCAATTAAAAAGAAAGGGTGAATTGAATAATTATTTACAGAAGGGGGAAAAATAATTTTTTTCAATATTTTAAGTCATCTTGTAATTATGTACCTATAATTATATACTCGCTATTCGAGATCAAACTTTCGTAGTTCATTTTGAAAATTTAAGTGTATTTGTTCTTTTTAATTTTTGAAAACTAGCCAACTTTACATTTTAATTCAATTATTTTAGTTTTTTATTTTCTAAATTTATAAAAAAAAAATCTTAACTTGGAGTTGTGACTTTTTTTGAAAACTCTTTAAAGATTTTAGCTTTTGAAATAGGGGGCTTGTTGTTATTATTTTTTTTTTAAATCACATTTTTCTATGTAAAGAAAAAAAATTAATCTTTGAGGAAAGATAGGAGAGCAGTTCCTTTTTTACTTTTTTTTTTATGGTTTTTTAATTTATTTTTTGTTTTTTTTAAAAGAAAATTTTGGCATTAAGAAGAAAGGAAGGGAGAAAAGAAAATAAATAAATAAATAAAAAGAAAAAGAGAAAGGTCAAGAGCCCTTTTAGGAAATTTTTTTACTTAAAAAAAGGAAGGAATTTATAGAAAATAAAAGATAAATAAAAATAAAAAAGAAAAGAAAAAAAAAGGTTGGAAGTGTTTAGCTAGAAGAAAAGAATTGAAATGAATTTTTCCTTTTTTTATCTATATTTAAAAAGAAAAAAAAAACTAACTTAGTGGTTAGTTGGATTAGCCTAGATTGAATTAGATTGGATGCTTCAAATCGAATCAAATCTTCAAATTTGGGTCACACTTAGTTGAAGACAAGCAATAATGAATTCAATGTCATGGGATGTGTCAGGACCCTACAAGGGACCTAGTAGGATTACCTAAAATTTTCATAACACGTATGCACTCATGATATGGAAATGGCTTTACAAGTCAGAGATTACAAGACTCTAAATGATTAATCACTAAGGTTACTGATTTTGTAAGTAATTAATTTACTATAGAATACAAATATAAATAACTATGGGTGTTTAATATCCCATAGTTCCTTAGAACTGTAGAGAATTGGTATCTCCTACTAAATAATAAAACAGGATATACCAACATTATAAAAGATATACAAGAAAAATTAAATTATCTACAAAGGATGTTTATATATAATCTAAAGAGTACCTAGCTATTTCTAATATTAAGATACATATCTTCATCTCACATTCGACACTCGAGACTTATCCTAATCCCAATGTAAGTAAACCTACAAGAGAAACTATGAGGGAGTGAGCATATAATATCTTAGTGAGTTCGTTCCTCACCACTACTAGTTAAGCAAGTTTTCACACATTATTATCACATATACAGGCAAGTTATCTACATACAACATGAATGCATATACGATGAATGCAAGCAATACATCCATAGGAGTCCAGAACTATGGAAGGTATAGAATTACGTCGTCTACACTTCAATTATCCCCTGTACTCACCTGCATAGGGCACTTCAGCTTACCCGCATGAGGCTACCTAGAGGCACTACCCCTCTAGGCAAAACTCGACTATTACCTTAGTTGAGAAAAGAGTTTCAATCTAAATAGGGGGATTCCAAACTAAGACTATCCATCTTCTAAGGCCCTTCGGGCATAAAGTCCTCTTGCAACTAAAATTAACCAAGGCCTTACAGGCATAATAAAGCAAGTCCTCTTGCTATTAAGTGGAGAACCAATGCTAGCTTTACCTTAATGACAAAATATCATTTCTAGCACAGCAACCCTTATCGAAATCGTATAAAATATGTTTAAGATTAGGAAAACTTTTTTCTAAAAATACCCTTTTCAATATTTTGTAAGGCTAGCATTCTCTATCCATACATTTACTGGGTCATAGACATGCGATGAATAGAGCCGGTTATTTGGGTCAGATATTTATATTTATCAATTTAAAAAAAAAAGCGATCACACAAATGATGGCATATAATCAGAACAGTCATTCAAACATACAAGGAACAGTAAGCAGCAAAACATCATACAAGTAACACACACAAGCAAGTAGCAAGTCATTAAAACTCCCTCACTTAGATTATTGCTTGTTCTTTAAGCTTTGGGGTTTCCAAAACTTGATATTGAATACCTAAAATATAGTAACACTTATAAGTATTCTGAGAAATCAGACTCCTTAGTTAACTAAAAGTCTATTGTAGTTGATCTGATTTCCCCCAATATAACCCAAGTATATTGTGTATAGGGTTTATCATATTCAATAGGGTTAATAGTAATTATTTTCTTATATTTGTAAGTTATGAGATTTCCTTTATGTATTTTGTAACTTTTTTCATTCTAATTTCGATATTTGAGAACTTATAGTCGTTTTTCATCGTTTTCGGACACACTTTCACACGATGATGTCCGTTTTGAATGTTAAGACCCATGTTTTACGATATGGGTTAAATTTATTGAAATTTTATGTTATTCAAGTTTAATTATTCTTATTGCTTATGTTTATATCCTAGTTTAGGACATAATGATTGAATTATCTATTAGATTCATACACTTAGGAAATTTTTCATTAATATTACTAATTCACGTACTTAATGAAGTTTCACTCAATTTAGGAAGTGTATTAGGGTTTACTAATTTATGTACCTAATTATTATGCACTCTTCTTATTTCTTATTTTATAAACCTATGCTTATGTCATTATTTATATTATCAATCGCTTGTGTTATCGCTTAGGTCATCATTTGCTTATGTCATGGCTTATGTCATCATGCGATTACATCATTACTTACGTCATCATTTGCTTACCTAAGCCTTATCTCATGATTATGTGTTTTATGTACACTTATGTACACTTATACATAATGTACATATACTTATACCTTTCCTCTACTTATATGTATAGTAGCATACTTATACATATACTTATATTTATACCATATTTATACTTATACATATACCAATATACCTATATGGTCATATATATATTTTTGTACAAATTTCGTATGCCTAATTTTCCTCTTAAGAAAACCTTTCTAATTTTATTCTTTTTGTGTTTTAAGAGTATATTTAGCATGGTATAGGTATATATTGTTAGTATTTATCCTAGTTTAGGTTATGCCACATAGTAAATACTTATGTACAACAATCTCCATACTTGTATTCTTCTAGTATATCCATATATACATATACTTAAGGACATATACACATGTATATCCTTCTTCTTCACCATGATTTCTATACTTCCACATGTAAAGATTGCAACTTTAAGCCTAGATTAACATATATATATATATATATATATATGTACACAACACATAACCTAACCTTCTCTCCTTTTAACTAGTAAAGAGGATGAAGTAAGACATAAGAACATAATAGCGTACCTTAAGTTGCCCTTGACTATGGATGAAATAGTTGAAAAGTTGAAAAGGAAAGAAGAGTGAAAGGGAAAGGGAAGATACGGTTGGAAAGGGGAAGAAGAAAAGGACTTTGCTTTGTTTTTGTTTGTGTTTGAAAAAGTGAAGAAAAGTAAGGTCTAGAAGGAGGAAGTAGTAGACGGCAATTAAGGGAAAAAAAGAAGAAGGAAAAGCTAAAAGAAAAGAAAAGAAAAGAAATCATGAGAAGGAAGATATTTTTTCAAATGAAAGGGACATTTTTGTTGAATTTTCTAAATGTTGACTTAGTCAACCTTTTGACTTTGGTCAACATGTGTTGACTTGGTCAACTTTCCATACATAATGTAGTAATTAAGGAAAATTAGGAGAAAAATTAAGAAAATGAGGCATTTGGTGAATTGATTAGTAAAAATAGATGATGGGATCTTACTTTAGGTATTTATCCTATATACATCATTTGGTAAGCTACTTAGTGTAATTAAAATGAAAAATATTATTTAGGGTATTAAGGTTTACTACATTTAACCTAAGTATCAACTAAACCCCTAACTCTATGTAATATTAACCTAGTTATATACTTAGAAGATGAATGTGATCTAGAATACAATATCTTAGTTTCTAAGGGATTACTTAAGTATTCTAAATATTTATGCATGATTGAGAGTTGTCTTTAGTCGTTTACTAATGAAATGGCAAAATATGGAGAATATATTATCACTTAGGGTTTTAGGGTAAATTATGGTAAATTATTGCTTTTATATCTTTAAAGTTATAGTTTTAGGGTTTTTATTACTTTCGAGTACAATCTCTAGTGTTTTTACACATTTAGGGTTTAATATATTCATATGCGATTAAGTCTTTGATTGTTAATCTTGAGGTTTTGATAAGGTTCGAGGTTAACTTTTATAGTTACATATACTTGAGGTTTTAGGATCATCATCTACAATTAGTGGTTCAATTAATAATTTAAGTTTTTTCATATTCACTTTGGGTTTTGAATTGAGATTTTAATCAGTTTTAAATCTCACTAGCTCTATTGACTTCAGGAAATCATCTATAGTTTAGGTGTTTGATTCTATACTTAGGAAGCTAATTTCACAGGGTTTACAAGGTAGCCTCAAATCAAGATTTCACATGGGTAAAGGTGTTTTGATGAGGTTTGTATTAGGAATAATAGGTGTGGATTTCGTACTATGGTTAATGGTGGTAATTTGGTGGTGGTTAGTATTGGAAGGTAGCGGTAGACTCAAGTTGCATATGGTGGTGGCTATTGCGATTCAACCGAGTGTTAGGTCTTGGCTTTTTTATGGTGCTAGAGCTAATAGATGCAGTGGATTTTCTCGAAAACCACTATAAAGTTGTGGTTTTAAAGAGAGAAAGAGAGGCTCATGGATTAGAGAGAGAAAGAACTTGGAAGATTAATTCTAAGTGAAAACGAGTGAAGATTGATGTCTAGACTACTTTTTCGAGCTCTAATTTTTAGTGTTGGAGCTTGAATTAAAGATGGAATGTCAAAATGGCCATGAATTTGCTCATTGAAAGCATATGTTTTTTCAATGCACGATTTTAATTAAAAAAAAAAATTCATAATTACTAGTCAAAGTACATTTTCTAAAGCTCAACTTGCCATTTGAATTTATTAGAAGCTTTGAAATTCATCAACAAAGCTCAAATTAACCTCAAGTCAATGGTGTGCATTTAAGTTATTTTCAATTTTTAATCCTAAATTTGATCCAATAAATTTTTGAATCTAGACATGCTTTTAGGTAGAATTGAAAGTAGGCCATGTGTTCTACATGATTCCATCATTAATTTGGGTGGAATCATGTGAAAATCACACAAAAAAGTGACCTAAACTTGAGCCATTATGTTGCTACTTGCTAGAATCAAGCTAAGGAAAATGAAGGAAGTTGAGGGAAATAAGTAGAAATGGAAAGAAAATTTTGCCCTAGCATGAGTGGTATGTGTACACACTCCCAAGCGAAAAAAATTTACAAGAACTTATGCGCATGCTGTATTAGGCTAAGAGAAATTCATTAAGGCTTAGCCTTAATTTGCTAATCACGTAAACTAGGTCAGAACCTAGTCTAGCCCAATACCTCCTCTTTCTCTCTCTCTCTCTCTCTCTTTTAATAAATAAATGAAATAAACAAATAAAAAATGTACTATGCTAACCTATTATTAACTAACCTTGTAAAATAAAATGATTTTTGAACCAACTTCAATTTGAAGGTTTCATTTAAAAAAAAAAAAATCAAAATGACCCAAAACCATTAGACCCACTAATGACTCTTTTTACTTAATGACACTAAAGAGAAGTTTAGATCTTTTATTTCCTTAAAATTGAATTGTTCTTAAAAATTTTTTAACTTTGTTTAAAAAAAAAAATAATAATACAATACTAAACTATAAAGATGCTCTCTTATTTTTTCCCAAGGAATGAATTTGCCCCAAGTAATGTTAGACTAGCTAGCTAGCCTAGGTCTAATCCATTAGGGATTTGCAAAGATTGGGAAAAAAGATGGCGCTCTACAAGTAAGCTCTTTGAAAAGGGAGTTTTACTACCATTCTTTAGGAAAGAATGGCTATACCTTAAAAACCAGGTTTATACCTTAAAACTTGAAGGCTTAATTAAGATAAGATGACCTAGTGCACTTTAAGAGTAGGCTTATACTAGGTGGGCACACTTCAAGTGCAATGAGAATTTAAAGAGAGGAAAAGAATCAAGGTAGTGCTCTAAGAGCATGCGATCCAAAGGTTTCAAGTAGGGATAGCACTCCAAAAGCATGCGATCTAAAGATTTTAAATTAAAATAGTACTTTAAGAGCATGTGATCTGAAAGTCTTAAATTAGGATAGTGCTCTTAGAGCATGCGATCCTAGGGTTTTAAGTTAAGATAACGCTCTGAGAGAATGCGATTATAAGGTTTTCAATCAAGATACAATAGAGCATGTAATCTAAGGATTTTTAATCAAGATAGCGCTCCAAGAGCATGCGATCCAGAGGGTTTAAATTAGGATAGCAATCATAGAGCATGCATTCACTAACATTTTTACTACATAGATAGTGTTCTAAAGAGCAAACGATCCATGGGGATCGTAGTAAAAGAGCTTATGTAAACATGCTTGGGGAACTTATAACTTAAAGAATTTAAAATGACAAGTTTGTTAATTGAGAGCCATCTAGGATGAAGTAGATGTTAAGGACAAGGTCCCTAGATATAAGGGAATTGAATGACATCAACCACGAGGACGATCATGTTAAAGAGGATGATTTTGGCCTCCAAGCCAACTTAGGAGCAATTTTTTATAAGGGAGCAGATCTTTGAACTTGGACAATAGGAAGTGAACCCCTTTGAAAACAATAGTTGCTAGGGTGAACACATTTGAATAATAGAAGCTTTTAACTTTGGAGATGACTTTAAAAGGGAATGAGGACTCTTGTCTTAAATTGTTGAAAACCTAGACCACTAGGGTGACATGGAAAAAGAGCAGAATAAAATGAGAATAGAATTTTTCGCTCTTTTTTTTTTTTTAATTTGCTAATAAGTTTGGATTCTTCATAGGTTCCAAGAGAGTATTGTGTATGCTTTTCAACAACATAACTATCAAGCCTAATTTTTTCCTAATTTTTATAAATTAGTCTTTTTTAAACTAATCAATATTGAATCCTTCTCATTTAATATTATCTCTTGACTAGAGTTTAAAGAAAACTAGTTCTCTTAACTTTGAAAACATTTTGGAGTTGTTACCTAACCGTAGTCAGGAAAGAGAGTTAAGTTATGATCAATTGGGTGGATTGGTTATAATATAGCTATTGGTCTATCGATAAAATCAATTTTTAAAATGGTTTTTTAAAACTAGAGATCTAAATTTGGGAGCTATCTTTTAAGACCCTAAACAGATACCACTTTTAACTTTCTGAACTTTATTTTGCTTTTTAAATAAGCTTCAATAATGTTTATTTAAAAGCAATAACTGAAATTATACCTATTTCTAAAAAATAAAAATTTAAAGAATTATCTATTAAAGGAGGAAAATAATTTTTTTTTTATATCTTAAGTTGTCCCGTATTTATGTATGAGTCCCTACGTACCTACTATTTGAGATCAAATGTATGTAATTCCTTTTATAAAACCTTAGGCATGTTGGTTTCTTTTAATTCCAAAAAATGATTGGCTTTAAGTTTTTTTAGCTATTTCATTTTATTTAAGAAATTCACCTAAAAGGAAGGGGTCCTAATTTGTTCTTATTTTTGAGAAAATTCTAAAATATCCTTTTTTTTTTTAAGAAAAGGTCCATTTATTTGTTTTTTTTTATTTGGAAAAATAATTTTTTAAGTGATAAAACTTTTTAGAAAAATCTTAAAATACCTAAATTCAACTTTCATGAAATACGTAATTATCATGGCTAATTATAGAAAAGAACCATAAATTATAGAAAAGTACCCTAAATCATGGAAGAAAAAAACCTAAATTATGACAAAAATATCTAAATCATAAAAAAGAAGCCTAAATTGTAGAAAAAAACCCTAATTATGGAAAAGAGCCTAAAATCATGGAAAAGAACCCTAAAATTATGACAAAGATGCTTGAATCGTATAAAACATATCTAAAAAGGTCTTAGACTAGTGTATTTAATTTGGAAAGTTCTAAAATATTTTAAGGGATTGATCTATTTTGGAAAGTATATTTTTTAAGTGATAAAATGGTTTTTATTTATTTTCTTCATTTTATTGTTTTTTATTTATTTATTTTTATTTTTTATTTCTTTACTATATCATCAAAATAAATAAATAAACTTCTTCCTCTTTCTTTTTTTTTCTTTTTTCTTTTTATTCTCTCTTTTTTTTCTTTTTTTTTTACAATTATAAGTTCCAACTGCAAATAAAAGTAAAATAAATAAATATAGAAAAGAAAAGAGAAAAAAAAAATACCACTCAAATGAAAAACAAAAGAAATGAACCAAAGATGCAATGGACATAAGTTGAAATGGGTTAGATGGGTCTTTAGGTTGGGTTGCGTCAACTTGACTTACGTGCAACACACATGTTCTAATGAGGAGGAGACAGTAAAGTCTATACAAGAGGGAGAGAGAGATTTGTAGTGGTTGTCCAAGCTAGGGGGTTTGTTAGACAGGGGCTTTAGGGGTTAGTGAATGCTACTATGGTGTTCGATTATCACTCAGAGCAGCAAAGATTGGTGGCTTGTACTAACTAGTGGTGAGTGGACTTCAAGTGTTCAATCCGAGCTTCCCTTGAAGACTTAGAATACAAGATAGAATTTTTCTTGATCTGTAAGCACTTAGAAACACGTATCCAACTTAGTTTCTCTCAAAATTTCCTAGAATCTATGATTTTTTGGAGAGAGAAAGGTTGCTATGCACCTAAGAATCTAAAGAGAGAAAGCTTCGTTCTTTGCTTGTAAAGGTTATTTCAAAGCTTGATGATCCTTGAAACAGAGAAGGGAGCCCATATTTATACATTTTGAAGCTCGATTTCGTTCGAGAAAGTTAAAAAATGCCATTAATCCGAAATTTCAATATAAATGGATTTTGATATAAAGAAACAAAATTGATGCAATTTAAATGTAATTAACAGTCAAATACAATATCTAGGTGCTTATTCTTACTCTAAATACATAGAGGAAACTTTGATTATGGTTTATGAAGCTTAGATTCACTAGATTGTAGAAAGCTAAAATTTCGGATTATTGATTCTTCTTCATCTTTAAAGGCTTATTTGACCTATCAAATGGATGAACTTAGCCATGTTCTTAGTATGAATAAAAAGTGCTCCATGTATTCTACATGATTTTACCATTAATTTGGTAAAATCATATGGAAAAAATGATATAAAATGGTCATGAACTAGGGGGAGCAAATTAGAAAATCTATGAAGAAGATGAAGTTAGCTAAATTAGTTGACTTGTGTAGCCAATCACCCTTCAACATGCAACATGCATGACCAAAATAAAATGGTGCAATTTACGCTTAGTGAGTCTCAAACTCCTGATCTTAAGATTACCAAGGCATATCTCCACCATCCAGGCTATTAATTTTTTCTCATTAAATCATGCAAGCTATTAATATTTGTCCTACAATGGCTTGAACTAAGTTTTCCAACCCAAAATCAATTAAGACCCATATCATCTAGCATTCCATAATTTCAAGTAGATAAATAATTTCCAAAATGAATTTAATGATTTTACAATCTCTAATTGATTTTCTTATAGATTAGCTATTAAATTCAATCTATGATTAATTTTAAATTAGTATCGTTTTTACGATTAACCTCCACTGTGACCCTAGACTTTTATCTATCCTAAAAAGAAAATAAAAATTTTCATTTTTTTATTTAAATTTTTTTAAGCTTTCTATTTTTTTTCTTATTTTTATAAATTTTTATTTTTTTCTAATTTTTTGTAAATTTTATATTTTTTTCAATTTTTTTTTAATTTTTCCTACATTTTTCATTTTTAAATTTTTCATAAATTTCTTTTTTTTTTTTTTCCTAAATTAGGACCCTTCATCTTATCTTAAAAATTCTAGGTGGAGAATAACAACTTGATCTTCTAAGCAACCTTTGTCTAAGAGAGCCCTTTCTTTCTTGAGGGCCTTCACATTTCTTCAAGGAAAAATAACTTTCTATGTTATTAGGCATGATTTCTTCAAATTTCTTCTTAATTGGAAGATATCTCATTAAAGATTAGTTTAGTCTAAAAGGACTTTCTTGCACTCTCGACTTAAATTCCTCTCTTTTGGCTTTGATTTTAGAAATTATGGCCCATCTTATAAGTAATACACTTTTAAACAATCCATTAGGTTTTTTTGAGACTGTAATATAATAAAGGCTTTTAGTGCCCAATTTCAAAATGGGTATTAATGAAATGGCTTTTTATGAAAGAATCATTGTTCTACCCAAGCTAACAAGTCAAGAGCTTTATAGGTAAAACAAAAATTGAGCTTACCTTAGTTTTAAATGTAACTTTACCAAGGATAAGTTATTTCTATTAATCAAAAGAGCCTTTGGAAGGGGTGGAATAATGGGCGGGCCTTAGTTTGCATAAGGAATGGATATGCCCTTGCTCTTTTAGATTTAAGGGTTTTTATTTTAAGAAATGGGGCTTACTTCGAGAAGTTATGAGGTACATGCCCCTAATCCTTTTTAGGTTCCAAGGCTTTAGATTCGATCACCTTGTTTTTATAAATTTCTTTCTTGAGCTTACTTTTTATTTCCTCATTTTTCCTCATGCCCTTATTCTTTTTCTTTTTTTTTTTTCTTTCTTCTTCTTTTTTTTCTTTCCTTGTGGCTCAACATACAAGTGATCATTCCTTCTTTTGGCTTACAGCTTAAAGTGTATAGTGTTTAGGATATTGGAACTTTTTCATTTCAAAAGAAATAAGTTATTAATGATGAAAATTACAGTTGAATTGATGCGACCAAAGCAAGCACAAATTAGTCTTAACCTTTTCTCCTTATTAATACTCTTAACCTCCTATTTGTCCCATTGTAAGGTAGTTCTTGACAAGGTTTAATTTTAAAAATACTTCATTCAAAATGCTCAATGGGGTTGATGAGGGATTTTGTATTTAAGATTTTGAAAATGAATGCCCAACTTTATTTTAATTTGTGTATCAAATTCAAAATAAACCTCCTTTAAGGAATGAGTCCAATAGCCTCCTAATTATGTCACTCAACTCTTAAAGTGTCTCAAGGTTGATGTTTAGGATTTGGATTGCCTCTCTTTATTTGAAACCTTTTAATTAATGAGATATCTTGATTGTCATTTCAACCGCCCTTACTGTTTACGAATGATCTCAACAAATAAGAAAAAAGCAAACAAAACACTTTATTTGAATCACTTTGACTTTTACAAACTGTGTAAAGGTTATTGCAAAATCTACCCCTATCTTGAATCCAATTGGATCGCCCTTACGTCTATTAGGTCTTGAACTTTATTTTTCAATTCCCAATAATTGTTAGTAGAATGCCCTTACTAAATAGTATGGTATTCACGTTGTGCATTTAGGTCATATTTCCTTAGCTTATATCCTAGTATTGGGGCTTTCTATTGTAATAAGCCTTCTTTTCTTAGTTTGTCAAAGACTTAAGATACTGAGACAAGGATTTGAGTGAACTTTCTTCTAGGTATTTTTTGGCCTTTTTTGCTTGGTGTATATTTTGACATTGTAGTATTTACATATGCCCTAGAATTAGGTGAGGCTAGTCTTTTTCCTATCAATCTCCCTATTCTTATGGCTTCTTCAATTCAACTTCCAACAAGTACAAAATTCACAAAATTGGCCATTGTATTACCCAATAAGTGCCCATAATATGGTTCCTCTAATGAGTTAACAAAGACAGATATTAATTATTTTTCAAGGAGAGGAGAAATAGTTCTACTTACCATGTCCCTCCATCTTTGAGCGTACTCCCTAAAGGACTCATTTTTCTTCTTACTCATTATACCTAAGCCCTAAATTGAAGGCATTGTCTCAATGTTGAACTGGAACTTATCATAGAATGCTCAAGCCAATTTTTCCTAAGTATTGATGTAAACACCCAATTTTTGCCTCATTTATTTTTATTTTTATTTTTTATAGGCTCTAAATTAAGAAAAACACAAAAAAAAAATAGGAAATTAAAAAAACCCAAAAAACTAAGAAATTTAGAGAAAATAAGAATTTTAGGAAAATACAAAAAATTTTCAAAAAATAAGAAAAGGAATAAAAAAAATAAGAAAATTGGATAAGAAACAATTGAGAAATTTAGAAAATAAGAAAATTGAAAAATTACAAAAAATAAAAAAATTGAAAAAAGTAAAAGATTTTAAAATATAACATTTTATTAGGATAGATTTTTAATTTAGGTTTAAAAGTTGAGCCGTTGAACTTGTGCTTAAATTTAAATTTAGCCTAGGCTAACTAAGTCTATATATATAATTTAATTGCACATATGGATAACATATAGGCCAACGGCCTAATGGCTAAACATATGGATATAGCAATAGGTTTGAGTGTAAAGTCTTGGGTTCAAATCTTAGCAAAAATAGGGAGGCCTCTTTTTTATTTTGTTAACTAGTATACAGCCATGTGTCAAGATCTTATTGTGCCACATAACCTAATACATGGCAAGTTAAGGTTGGTTGGTATGGCTGATGTGGCACTACGTTAGCCCTTTTTTTCCTTCCCTTTCTTTTCATTTCCTTAGCTTTCGCTCTCTTTCCCTCATTTTCTCCAAAATTCCAGCACTTTCCTCCTCGAGCAACTACCTTTGACTCGATTTTTAAATCGCTTTTCATTGCAATTTCGCCAAATCAATGGTGAAATTGCAAACTAGACATAGCTTACCATGAATTGGCATAAAAAATAAGTCTAGATTTAGTCAAAAACCTATTCAAATCGAGCTTTAAAGATTGGAAAAAAAAAATGTATTTTTTACCATTTCCAATAACTCCAATCCGAGCTTTCCTTTGTTTCTAGATGAATTGCAAGTATAAATTGGAGATAAATTAGAGTTCATGGGAGCACGGAGGAGACACAATCACACAAAAGCTGTTGAATAAACTCCCCTACACTCTCTCTCCCTTCCTGTTCACTCTCTCTCTCTACCTCTCTTCAGATTCCTCTCTCCAGCCACCCTCAAGCCCAACCACCACCACGGCCATGCTCCCTATAACTTAGACTCTCCAACCTAACTTCTTTCAACCTTCGCCATACCCCTTAGTGGTGCCACTAAGCTTGCCATTACCTTAACCCTAACCGCCAAACCCCCTCTCCTCGAACCACCACCTTCAACCATCTTTGCCTTAAACCAATCACATAATTAAACTCCTCGATCTCCAAAACCCCAAACCCATCACCCTACTCACGCCTAGTAACCCGTATACAATCAAACCACTACTACTACCACCATCAATGGTCGACATCCATCAACCACCAAATGACCACCTTAAGCTATAGTATCAAGCCTATCCCACCTACCCACCCCATTCCCCAAACTAATACACACAAATCCATCCTTACCCTTGAAAAATTCGGCCTGAATTGTTCTAAACCACACCTGCCGTGGTGTTATTGAAGGAGAAGAAGTTCGACTCGACCTGACCTGATTGATCTACCCAAGTCCGACCTGTATGCTCAAATCTGTCCAAAGTTTGTTTTTTTATTTTGTTTATTTCTTTTTATTTTTAGTTGTTGTTGGTGTTGTTTAATTTTTTATTTTTTTATTATTTTTTTTCTTTCTTTTTCTCTTTCTTTATAATTGCAAATGTAGAAAAGAAGAAAAAGAGAAAGAAAAAAGAAAGAAAATAAAAAGAAAAAATAAAGGAAAAAAGAAAAAAAGAAAAGAGAATTTTTGTTTTATTAGTTTAATAAAAATAGATAAAATACAATAAGTAATAAAATAAATAAGTTAATATAACAAAAATAAAAATAAATAAATAGGTTAGTGAACAAAAATTGTTTTGACATTTAGAAAAATTGAGTTTTCTAAAAATAAATGGACCCTTTTTCGAAAATAAAATAAAACACTAATTAGGACCCTTAGAAGAATTTCCTTGAGTAAATTAAATTGGATAAAAACGTAAATTTGACCTTTTTTCAAAAATTAAAATCAAACAACCTACTGAAGTTTTTATTAAAAGAATTACATACATCTGATCTCAAATAGTAGGTACATAAGCACCTATGGGCGATAATAAAAATTAAAAAAACTAATTTCCCTTTTTCTTTAGTTTAAATTGTTTTGTTTATCTAATTAGAGTAATTAATAACCAATTTCTTTCTTTCAAAATTAAAAGGTGATTTTTAAGTTTAATTCTAATTTTGGAAAGTTAATGGTACCCATAAGGGTTCAAATCTTTAACCCCTAAACCCAAATCTCTAATTTTCAAAAAGATGTTTCAAAAATCAGTTTTTTTCGTAGACTAGTGGCTAAATTATAACCAATCTACCCAATTGACTAGTTAGGTGACAACTCCAAAATTGCTTTCAAATTGAAAAAATGGTTTTCTTTAAACCTTAGTTAATGATCGGTATTAAATGGGTAAGGTTTAATACCGATTGGTTTAAAGAAGGCCTATTTTATAAAAAGAACTAAGAGGGTGAAAAACCAAGCTCGATAATTAATCTGGCTAAGATCGAGCTAGGCATACTAGGTTAATGCAAGTTTTGTCAGACTATATTGGAAATTTATACTATGAGTTAATTATTTTGAATAGATCTACCCATTTTACGAGCATATAATTTGGTGTGTAGCTTTAGACATTCGATCCCATTGTACTTCTCAAACTCTAATATTTTGAATTTTTCTAGGGAGGCCCTAACATCTTACACGGAAAAGTTAGTGATGCCGGCCTACTCAAATCCATCATCATTCCTAAGTGCACTCATCTTTTTAGTCATCCATTGAGTTAGCTTCCTTTTTAACTCTTTGATACTTTCTTAACTTAGCTTTAGGTCAACCGAGAAAGAATAAGTCTTAGGTTGGAAAGCTGGATTGATCTTCTCTTCTATTTTAGTAAGAGGTGCTTAAATAGACTTCCTATGTCGAGCTTCCAAGTACTCTTCATTTGATGACATTGTAGCTTTGAGTAGAATGATGCTGTCAACTAAAAAATTCATCTATTCAGTTATTTTCCTTATAGTTTTCTTTGATGAATGAAACCTCACTTCTACAAGGTTGGTGCCAACAAGTTTGTTGTTATTTCCACTATTGGCCATTGCTCCTAATAAGAAACCTTACCTGTTAGCAACTCCTTGATTGATTTATTTATTTATTTAAAAAAAAAACACTTTTCTTTTGAGAGAAAAAAGGACTTATTTAAGGATAAGGCTTGTCTACATAGCTTACAAGGAGTAGAAAAACATTTCTAACATAACAGGAGCCTTAATACTTACAGCCAATCACTAATAACTTATAGGTATTCAAAAGATGACCTATAAGAAATTTTATGTATAAATTGACAAAAGATTGGAAAGAGTTAGAATGGAAGATACTAAGAAAAGGTGACCTATAAGAAAGTGATTTTTATTTAATCTTTAAAGTTTCCATTACGTTATTAAAAAATTTATTATAAATAATCCCTAAAGTCTAAATTCTCTTTTTCTTATAGTGTCCTAGCTCCTCTTCGATCTTCTTTCTTTTCTTCAGCTCAACTACCTTAGTTCATCTAGCAACCCATGAGATATTTTTAGTGTGAAACTATTGGAAAGCTTTGACCCAATGATAGGTAGCAACATCTTTAGTAGTTCAATAATAGCAGCAAATGCATAAATGGGATTCATCTTCTAGCTTATGAAGGAAGTTAAGTTTATGTCTCAGGGCATAGATTATAAACCAAACCATGAGTAAGGCCATATTGGTCTTGAAGTCTCCATTCTTTTCCTCTTAGAGACAATTGAACGATCTAGCTTATGCAGCTAATAGCGTAGGTGATGTGCTTAAGAGCTCATTAAACATTAGGGATTATTGTGGGTGATAGTAATTAAATGAGTCTGTTGAGATATCGAATGAAAGTAGGATAAAAGGGTTGGCAAACGCAGTAGCTTCCGTAAAGCTCCTTAAAGGATATGACGCATTAACAAACACAACACGACTTAACACTTTACTTGATATGACTCACAAAGATTAGATAAAAGTGTAAGAAAATTGTATTCGGAGAGGGATATCTCATAAGAATAAGTATATTTAACATCCAAAAGAATGTAAGATGCCTTGTAGCTATAGTAAAAGGACTATTTATACAAATAAAGAAAATTACATAAGAGATAATGAAGAAGGAGATTCTTAGAATGTACAAAAAGGGTAAATAGGATAAATGACAAGAAGGGATTATAGTACAAATGTTAGAAAAGTAAAGACAGGTGGTGACCTATCAATAGGTTCATATTAGTAATTCTTGGGCCATAGTAGCTGAGCTACGATGAAGTTATAGTTACTACAAATGGATGGTCTTTGGAACTGTTGAGACGAAAGAGGGATGCTGCCGCTTTGTAGTTGAGTAAGTAAAGTTTGGCATATTGAGGCCTTGACTTCAGTAACTTGGCATTGGTACTTGTCATGTCTGTAGATTGAAGTTAGGCTCAATATGCGGTCACCTTAACCTCGATATTAGGTAAGTTGATGATTGGGTAGGGGTTTGTGTAGAGAAGAATGAGTCTGAGTTAAGACCTTAGGAAATTTTTTTCCCATTGTCCTTTTGTATTCTAGCACTTATCCTTGACAAGTTGACATGAGAATATCCTCTTCATGAGAGACTATAGGCTTTGAAGGTATACGCGAGTGAGGGGGCTATAGGTTGGCAGTCTGTCAGTTCCCTAGGGATGTTAAAGGTTTGCCCTCAAATCTTAGTCTTTTTGTTCTTTAGGCACATAGGGCGTCAAGTCAGTGATGTTGAAAGTAGAAGATCCTCCGTATCCTTCTAGTAACTTAAGCTCATAAGCGTTGTCATTGACACACTGAAGGATCTTAAAAAGTCCATCCGACTTGGGGGATAACTTGTTTGTCCTCTTCTTAAGGAAAATGCCCCTTATTGAGGTGGATTTACTTCTGATGCAGTTTTTAGAACTCCTTGGTGCATTGTAGGTCGAATTGACTTTCTTCTTAAGAGATTAGGCTAATAACCATGTTCAAGGGTAAATTTGGGTTAATTCCATAGATGACCTCAAAAGGTGACTTTCCTATCAAGCTATGAGAGGTGTGGTTGTAAGAGAACTCAATGATAGGTAAGCATCAATCCCAATCATGTAGATTCTTCTTAACAATAGCTCAAAGGAGGTTGTCAACTATTCTATTCACAACTTTTGTATACGAGTGGCAATAAGTACTAAACATGAGCTTTGTACCAAGCTTCTTCTATAGGGTTCTCTAGAAGAAGCTTGTGAACTTTAAATCATGATTAGACACAATACTTCTTCGTACTCCATGTAGTTGCATAATCTCCTATAAAAAAAGGTTAGTAACAAATAAAGCATCATTGGTTTTGTAGCAGGAAATGAAGTAGCTCATCTTACAAAACTAATCGACCACTGCCATAATAGAATCATATCTTCATGGTGTTTTAGGTAGGCTAAGCATGAAATCTATGCTCAAATCGGTCCATAGCCATTCTGGTATAAGTAGAGGTGTATACTCTCCAAACGACTTCTTTCTTCCCTTAGCATGTTTGTATACCTCGCATCGTTTAAGAACTCGGCATGCATCTTTCATCATCCCTGACCAATAGGCTTCTCAGATAAGTAATTCCCTTATAGAGTCACTCAACACACAAACTTGCTTCCCCTTCATAATAAACCCTTAGCTCATATAGAATTCATCTACTACTACTCCTATGTAGCATTTGATCACTAAAGGTCTAAAATATGGATCATGCTCATATTGATTAGGTAAGGTGCCAAATCTAAGTACATTGGCTTACAACGCTGTAATAAGAACGTGTCGATGAGAGTACATTGGCCATAGTATTGGTGCTCCCCTTTTTGTACCTAATGATGTAGCAAAAAGTTTTCAGGAACTTAACTCATTTAGCATGATGTTGAGAAAGTTTTTGTTGTCCTTTGAGATGCTTGAGAGATTCATAATCTATATAGATGATGAACTCTCTCGGTAGTAAGTAGTGTTGCCAATTTTGAAGTGCTCGAACAAGGGCATAAAACTCCTTATCATATTTTGAGTAATTCAATGTAGCTCCTCTAAGCTTCTCGCTAAAATAGGCAATTGGTCGGCATTCTTACGTGATAACATCTCCAATGTCAATTGTAGATGCATTGCATTCTAGTTCAAAAACTTTCTTAAAGTCAGGCAAAACGAGTAATGGGGTAGAAGTCAACTAAGACTTAATCTCATCAAAGCTTCTCTAAGCTTTCTCAAACCATTTGAATTCAAAGTTTTTCCTAATAAGCTCTATCAATGTGGTAGCTATGGAATTAAAGTTCCAAATGAATCTTTGATAAAATTAAGGTAGACTATGAAAACTCCTTACTTCGGCAACATTAGTCGATGTCAACCATTAAAGAATAACTAGAACTTTCTTGTCATCAACTCCGATACCTCCTTTGGAAATAATATATTCGAGGAATACTACCTTGCTCTGATAGAATATACATTTCTTCAAATTGTTGAATAAATGCTCGGCATAGAGGATATCAAACATAGATTTTAAGTATATTATCACGACCTAACAGTATCGTTGTCATGGTAGGTCGCCGTGTACCGTATAAAGGTCTACTATCAACCCTTTTGCTGATCGTAGGCCTTTCATATGACACACAAGGCTCCTTCCACTATACATTACCACTAAGCCCATAGATAAGTAATATAGAACAATTTGACTAAAATTACTTCTATGGTATAAATTAACTAATCGTGTAGACTCGTGAGACCCATACCAAAAGAATATTACAAACAGATGTAGTTCATAAGGGAACTGCATTAGAGATTTTAATCTATGTTATGAACAAAAATATAGAAGTAATTAGATATCTACAAATCTATTACAAAATGTCCTCTTTGCTCTTTGATTGCTCCAACTTATCCCTACACGAGACTTACCACGGGCATGCCTCAGCCTAGATTAAAGAAGAAGTTTTCCTACAATAACAAAAATTTATTGGGGTGTAAGCTTAAGCTTAGTGAGATAAATACCCCCGTCAGTACCACATGACAGAAATTTATTAGATGTACAATCATATGAATGCATGAATAATCAGTATGCCAAACAACACATGCAGTGACCTAGGAACTGCATACGACTCATAATTATGCCCCCTATAGTTGAGGTTTAGAGATAATTAACTGACCCAAACAAAAATCGGAGTTCTAGACCTTAGGTTTTATTTCATTTGCACTATTGTGTTTAAGCCAAAACAAATATATATATATATATATATATATATACTTTCTTTACTGAATAACAAATCATATTTTTAAAATCCCAAGTCTAGTGGTGTGGTGGTCTTCATAATCCACAAACACACACCCTAAGCAGAAGCCACAAAACCTGGCCCCTCGCCAACAGTTGGTGTCTCCCAACGCTTAGTAAACCCATCAGCTTAGGATAGAGACTCAATATATATGATGACATAGCTAGTGCCCAATGTTGCAGGAGGCTCGTCCTCCTGTGAGTCCCTTCCTATCTTTTGCGTGAAGCAGCAGTCGGTGTTATCTGTATGCAATATGGGGAATGCATGATTCATTTTAATTTCTTAATCGTATAAGTGATTAACTCGATTTTCAAAGTGATCAGATAATTTCATTCCATACAATTTGCATGTATAAATTAGTACAAACAATTCCTATTATTATATATAATTAACAAGCCATTGCATTCATCCACAAATTTATATACATGCATTTCCCATATCCCATAAGCATCTAAATTTATATATATATGTTTAGGTGCATCTATTCTACAAGCAAAATCAAGTAAAGAGTTATCGGGAATTTACTCACTTTGTCATGCGGTCAGTCAAAGTAGTCTGGAGGTAAGCCATCTCCATATGCGATGTCCCCTGGTCATCGAAATAATATTTATAAGGGATTGTCTTGAAAGACAAGAGAATAGCTCCCCTCTTCTTCTTCTTATTCAAACCGGCCATTTAGTGTCCTTTTGGATCATGGAATTGTCTTGTCTTATTTAATAAAGTTAAGCATGCGAAATCTTGTGAAAAATTGTCCATATGTAATATAAGTGAAGGGGTGCTAAGGAAAATGTCTTATCACTAGATTTTGATAAGTTATCAATTGATAAATGATTCCAACTTTCAATTGATAAGTCATCTAAGGTGATTGGTTGGTCTACTTATTTATATGTAAGGCTTAGACATGAAGATAAGGGCATGGTTTTATAAGAAATTGTTTTAGGGTTTTTATCCTACATTGTTTTGTAATTTATGATTTGATTTTTATAAAATTGTGAAATTTTCTAAAGTTGAATGAAATTATTCAAATTAAATTAACGATTAGTCACTTAGGGTCAAAATTTCTTAATTGTTTCAGGGTTTAAGGTCTTGAGTGACTTTAGAGCTTGTAGTTCTTCAAGCTCAGGTTTTATCGATAATTGGTTTTTGAATTGGAAAAATTTAATTTGTTTCTAAATGTAAACTTATGTTCTTAGTTTAGTTGATCCTTGGGAACGTTCGGAAAGTACTCTTAATCAAATCATAGGCCCACTAAAAGTAAGGTTTACATATATGGCATAGGATATGAGGTCAGTATTATTTACCAATATATCATCAAAGTATACAACAACACAGTTACTGATCAATGTTCTCAAAACATGGTTCATAAGTCGCATAAAGGTACTTAACACATTTATTAGACCAAATGACATCACCATCCATTCAAACATACTATCCTTTATTTTGAAAGCTATCTTCTATTCAACTCTAAGTCTCATTTGTATTTGATGATAGCTGCTCTTAAGATCAATCTTTGAAAAGACTCAGGTACTGTTCAACTCATTGAGCATATCATCTTACTGTAGAATTAGATATCGATACTTAATAGTGATTTTGTTGATTGCTCGACTATCGATACACATTCTCCATGAACCATCCTTTTTTGGCACCAGGATAGTTGCCATGGCATAGGGACTCAAGCTTTCTTGGAAGTATCCATGGTTAATTAACTCATAAACTTATTTTTTTAGCTTGGCAGCTTACTTAGGATTGAGCCTATAGGTAGGTCAATTAGGCAGAGCAACTTTAGGTTGATGGTCAATATAGTACTCTATACTACTAATTGGTGGTAAACCTCTTGGCATCTTTGCGGGAAACAAGTCGACGTACTCTTGTAGTAAAGTCTACACCTCAGTAGGTAAAGTTTTGGCTTCTCTCAACTCTAGAAGTTTCTTGACTAATAAGAGTACACATTCTTCTATCTTGGCATCTTTAGAAAATTGGGCTTAGGAAATCACGAAGGACTTCTACGGTAGTGATCAGGTAATCTTTCCTTATGACTCCTGCACTTCCTTGGGACCCAATGGGGTCGGTATAACCTTCCTCCCATCCTTATGGGGCATATAAGTGTTCTTATATCCACATTGCAACACTCTCAAATCAAATAACCAAGGTTAGCTAAGTAAGATATGTGAGGTACACATAGGTAGGACATTGCATAGCACCACGTTCTTATATCTGTCACCAATAGTAATTGGCACTTTAACTCACTTAGCAATAGGTAGACTTCCCTTCTCATTTAGCTAATGAATTTAGTATGGCCTAGGGTATATACAGGTTGGAAATTTCAAGGCTTTAACTACTCCATATGCTATCACATTGGAACAACTCCCTCCATTAATGATTAATGTACAAAGCTTACCATTCACTCAATAGTTTGTATGGAAGAGGTTCTCCTTTTGCTCATTCTAATTAGATACAAAGGTAATGAGAGGTTATCATATGATAAAACAATATTTAGGTCATATTTTAGGTAGGGTCACAACATCAAAATCTTCTTGGAATTCTTCTAGTAGATGACTAACTCTTACTTCATCTTCTCCTTTACTAGCACTCTCCACTTCAAACTGAGGCTTGTCTCCCTTGATAGTCATGACATATCTGTTCAAGCACTAACTAGTAACATGTCCAAAATTATGACACTTGAAGCACTTAATCTCTCGAGTCTTCCTTCTTAAGCTCTGACCTTGGTCCTTCTTAATCTCAAGCTCCTTAGCCTTACTCTTGCCTCGACCATCATCAAGTTTGCTTAACATTTGACTTCGATGGTCCACCTCGAAACTATATTGAGCTTGATCATATCCAGGTTAGCTGCTCGGCACTCAGTTGATTTGGTTCCACCTCTGCCTTTCGACCCTCTATGTTACTTGAATGGTCTCATCTAGAGTCTTAAGCCTCTGTAATTCTACCATATTACTAGTTTCAGTTCTAAGCCCAAAAATGAACCATGCTATAGTTCGTGTCTCAAGTTTGTCAATATCACATTGGATCATCAGTAATTGAAATTCCCAGACATACTCTTCCACTGATTTGTTACCTTATCTTAAGTCTTAGAGATGTCGAAAAGTTTCTTGCTCATAGTATTTTGGAACAAACCTACTCTTCATAATGCTTTTCATCTCATTCCATGTTCAAACTTCACATCGGGTTTTATGATGTATGTTATGCAACTTTTTTCACCACATTGCTACATATCTAGAAAATTCTAATGCAACCACTTGAATACGAGCAACATCTTTGTAATCATAAAAGTCAAATATCTTTTCAATCTTTTCCTCTTGGTCCAGGTAGTCATCAACACTACTAGACTCATTAATGCTCGAAATCTGTACCTTAAGATGTTTAGCTCCTCTAGGAGCCCTAAGCTCATGTTCTTCTAATCATCATACTGCTCTTCATCATCATACTCCTCTACTTCATCCAACTTAAATATCCTTCTCGCAACTCTGATAGCATGCTAAGGTAGAGTTGGGTTTATGTTAATAGCTTCAAGTGCTTGATTCTCACTACTTGGCTTATCCCTTACTTCTTGGTCTTATTCAACATCAACTCTCTCTTGCAGCTTAATCTCTATGCCCATTGTACAGAAATAGCTAGATTGGTCACAATAGTAGTAAGGTCTTATATCTACTTATCAGTAGTTTATAGGATTTATTAGGTAATATGATTTTGTCCATGAACATCACTCTCAACATCATTAATCTCTCCTTGAACACTAAGATTCGACATTCTTAATACAAAACTGTAGGAAATCATCTACTTACATAGAAAATTCTCACAAACTTCAAAAATATGATTCAAATAGTGAACTAAGAACTTGCTCTGTTTTTCGAGTGGAGAACAAAGTACAACAAAACAAACACACATTATAACAAGATCAACTACTTCAAAACTTAGCTCTTGGTTAGAACCTCAAGCTTTGATACTAGGATTTTATGATGTGCCTATGAGCTTAGTAATCCCTAGGGCTTACCGTAGGTAACGGCAATCAAATGGGTCCCTTAAGATATAAACAAAAAAGTAAGATGGAAAGGTAAGCAAACATAGTAGCTTCCATAGAGTTGCTCGGAAGATATGACGCACCAACAAACACAATACAACTTAACACTTCACTTAATATAACTCACAAGCTAATGTTAAGGTTCACTTACCACTAATCTCGAGCTACTCAACAAGATTAGATAAGGGAGTAAGAAATTGTACTTAGAGAGGAATATCTCATAAGAATAAGTATATTTAATATCTAAAAAAATATAAGATGCCTTGCGGCTACAATAAAAGGACTATTTATAGCAATTCCTTTAGGGTAACAATACAAATAAAGAAAATTACATAAAAAAACAATAAAGAAGGAGATTCTTAGAATGTACGAAAAGGATAAATAGGAAAAATGATGAAAAGGGAATATAGTACAAATATAAAAAAAATAAGGACAAGTGGTAGCCTGTCGATGGGTTCATATTGGTGATTCTTAGAACATAGTAGCTGAGCTACGATAAAGTTGTAGTTGTTATACATGGGTGATATTTGGAACTACTAAGATGAAAGAGGGATGCTAATGTTTTGTAAGCTGAATAAGTAGAGCTTGGCATATTAAGGCCTTGGCCTTAGCACTCGATACTTGTCATGTCTATAGATTTGAGTTAGGTTCGAAACATAGTCACATTAACCTAGACATTTAGTAGGTTAGCCTCAACATAAGGCAAGTCAGTTACTAGGCAAGGGTCCATGTAAAGAAGAACGTATCCAAGCTAAGACCTTAGGGAATTCACCCACTATCCTTTCATGTACTAGTGCTCATCCTTGGCAGGTTGACATAAGAGTATCCTCCTTGCAAGAGATTATAGGCCTTAGAGGCGTGCAAAAGGGAAGGGGGCCGGAGGTCGGCATTCCATTAATAGGGATGTAAGACTTTCCTTCTAAAAATTGGGTCACTAGCTTTGTGGTCCTATGATGCATGTGAAATAACCCATTACAAAACCAAATAGTCCCAAATGTTGATAAGATAAATGCGTTGATTCTATGTTGTTGCCAATCTTCCAAGCTACTATAAAAGGGTTTCTAATTGTAGCTAAACGGGGTTGTAAACCAAGTGAAGAGATCGTCTGCCCTAATGATTCTTCTATGGGAATTTGCCCATATTTTACAAACTTTAGATTCACGAAGGCCTAGGAGTCCATTGAAAATCTTTGTAGGCCTAGTCATGATATCTAGAACATACCCTCTACTTCTGATAAAGGGGACTCCTAATAGATAGGGGTATTCTTCAATAGTTGGGCTCAATCAACATGGGCCAAAACAAAAAGATTGACTTAAGGGTCTTAAAAGTGGACCAAAGCTCATACCATGGCGATATTAGTTTGAACTTTAAGCAGTGAGAGGATGGGTTTAATCTTGTCTTCAATGACTTTCTATTGGCCTAGATTGAAAAATCGAAACCATCTTTCAAGTATTGCCTTGAGCTCTAGAGGTTCATGAATGTGGACTTCTTTGAAAATGACTGGTGTAAAGGAGGACCTATCCATTTTCTACAAAAAAGATGAAAAGAAAATTATAACAAAACCATCCTATTTACATGGGAATTACATAAATATTCTAAAGAAAAGAAAATATTTACAGCAAAAAGATTAGGAAACTTTAAAAGAAATTATTTATATATTTTCTTTTTGGACTTGCCACACTATGTTTATTTGACAATTTTGGGAAAGGGTTTGTGAACGTAATTAGGATAGGTTCTAAAGGTCCTCAATCTTTGTGATCTCACATGCTTTTAAGGAAGCAATTCATTGATCACGTTGAAGCCTAAGTGGGGTAGCTTGATTGGGTCTAGAAGGTGGTGACCCTACAACATTTGAAGCTTACACAATAGTCTCCCTCTTAATGTCCTAAGATGGCCTGCTTCTGACAATATCTATCACACAATTCATGATTCAAGTATTTAAACCCCCCCTAAGAAAACTCCATAGGTTAGCTATAATAAATGGATTAGTGCAAATTATTTACACCTAAAAATAATTTACATGGATAACTTACAACATGACTTGGGTAATTTGAAAAATAGATCTAACTTTAGAAGGTTTAAGTCATTAGCCCTTTTAATATCCCCAATAGAGTTGCCAAGTTATTGAGCTTGATTTTTTACCCGGTTTTTATATATTTTCCTTAATTTGAAAGATATTAAACCTTGTTTGTTAAATATTGACCTACCCTCGATTAAGAATTAAGGAAAATCTGGGGTTTTAAACATGTTTTGAAAAAAAAAAAA